>CM021732.1:33234117-33265376 GCA_011075105.1 Heteronetta atricapilla | reverse complement strand
TTTCTTTCTTTCTTTCTTTCTTTCTTTCTTTCTTTCTTTCTTTCTTTCTTTCTTTCTTTTCCTTTCTTTTCCTATTTCTTTTTTTGCCTGTATATTAAGTAAATATACAGTATTAACCCAGTGAACTATATATTACACTAACATCATGGATTTTCTTGTGACAGAATTATTGAAGAATAATTGTAATAGTTAATAGCCATTTAGCAAATGGCTTCAGTAACTAAAATCTTAGTGATAACAAAAAAAGAAAAATCAAAACCTTCCCATTAAAATCTGGATTATTTCTTTATATATAGCATACACCAGCACTCAAAAGAGAACTGCATCATGGCAACATACAGATGTATCTGGCATTGAGACTTGACTTCCACAAGGTTTATTCACTGTATTGTAGAGCTGATGTGAAAAAAATCCAGCAGTGGGAAGGAAAGATCTTATTTTGGTGATCAAAGTGCAGTGAGATCTTCAAGCAATAACATAACAGTCCTGCCATTTTCATGGTTGATGAGGAGCAACTGAAGCATCAGCTTGCACAAATGAATGGCCATTAGTTCCCCGTTTCATCTATTTTCAAAGGAGAATGGAAACCCTACCAGCATTTGTATAGCTGGGCTATAAAAATTTCCCTGGGCTGGATTTCTGTATTATCTAACCCAGGGAAAGAAAGTTGCTCATGGCATATATCCAAAAGATAAACAGATAAATGTAAAGCTCAGCTCTGTGATAAAATCCTAAATTAATATAGCAAGAATAACCCAGGCTTTCCAGAGGACCACAACCTGGGTATCTCAAATAGCATATCCCCCAGTGGTATGTTACTTGTACAAATCAAACATACAAATCCTTCCTGATGATGATTAGCATTAAAGCTTTTGCTTTTATATTAAAAAATTTTCACCCCCACTCTCTAAAAGACCTGTATCTTACCTCTCCTCCTGTTTCCCAGAAGCCTAACTCCTCTAAGCATCATTCTGTCCTGAGTGAGGGCCTTGTTACCTACCAACATCCCACACCAGCTGCTTGGAGCATGGACAGATCATTCTGTAGGAGACTGTAGCTGTTTGGATAGTAATATTCACTGAGGTTACAGTGTTCCTCCCCATCTTGATTAATTTCAATATAACCAAAATTGCTACACTTTTTCCCTCCTCATTCTTCTTCCCCCCCCCCCCGAGACAAACATACCTTTATTTCATTAATCAAGTTAGGAGGTTTCCTGAAGAACTTTATCTGGGGTAAATGCAGCTCAACTAGAGTTCACCCACTTCAAACTGAGCAACTGAGAATTTTGTCTCCTTCTTGTATGTACCAACCAGTTGAGTTTAGTAATTCTTTTACTGACCTCCATGGCACCAGGTCTATGGTCCCTCTTCCCTACTTCCATAATAAAAAAACTTTAAAACAATTTGTTAGTATGTAGAGGGTGGAGGTAAGAGAAAAAGAGAGAGGGGAGCAAGAGAGAGAGAGAGAAAGAGAAGTAATGTTAGTCTTTGCACCTGTGGTCTTTAAGTTATCTCTGTTTTCATGGTTCCTGAAAGCTTACATTCTGTGAAGTTTTCATTTTATTTCAGATAACAGTCCCCAGAATGGCAAACCCAGTGAGTAAGGGAAAAAAATCATTCATGTACGGTAATAAATGGATTTCTGCCAATGACAGGTCATGATATACCAAAAAAAAAAAAAAAAAAAAAAAAAAAAAAAAAAAACTGTGATGACCCTCTTTCCTCTTCTCTCATTTATCTCCTCCTGGTGTCCACTGATAGATTTCTGCTGTATGATTTATTGCAGAAAAACACCACCTAGAAATGGGCTTTTGATAAAATTGTTCAAGGATTCCTGGACGATAAATCCTAATCTTTACACGCATGCTGCAAGATGTTTCACCTTTCTTATGCTATAAATAATATATGCCAAATGTGATGATAAATCCATACATCTAAGCACTGTGTAGTTTAAGAAATAAGATTACAATATATAAGCTTGATGTTAATAGCAGCTACATAATGCTGGGGATATTGATGGCAATGTTTGTTTATTTGAGATCCAAATTTCCATCACTTTTAGCTGAAATTTCACTGCTTTTATCAGTCTGAATGGTTATGTTGTATAAGGAAATCTTTGTTAAACACAATGAATACTTGCTGGTTTGAATTAACAGTGATGCTCTTCTAGGTTTGTCAAGAACCTTGCTGAGGAAATCAGCTGAAATTTTCAGGTCTAGTCTATGCAAAGACCTCTCTCTGTAATTAATCATCTACAGTAGGATGTGTATGATCACATCTGTCACCTTTCTATGACCCTACAACTGTAACATTGGGGTTGAATGTGCATAAGCACAGCATTTAAAGCTCTGTGCAAACCATAGGCGCAAGGTCAGGATCCAGCTTAATTTTACTTAAGAGTGGGAATGAAGTATAACATCTGGTTAGAGTTTATTTACTATGGAAAAGGGTCTGAGCCCAAAGACTGATTTTAAATACTGAATCCTGAACTGGATATAAAATATTGCAGGCATCTTTCCCTTCATGAACCCACACAAAACAGGCAAACATTTATCTAGAATATTAAAGTGGGCAAATCAACTATTTGCCATCAGTTTTGACTGATTTTTCTGTATTATTTATTGTAACATTTGAATATTGTAATAATTGTCTGCTTTTTGATTTCCTACCTAAAGAAAATATATATCACATATACCTGTGCAAGGCAGAGAATGTTATCACAGTATTTTCCATACATAATGACTTGTAAAGGATTTCCTGATAACTTCTGTGAAATGGGAATCTATTCTATACAAAACAAAGCAAAACAGAAACAAACAAACCAAAACTGAGAGTACTAAGTTTGGCAACCATATTTAAGAGACAATAATATTGAAATACTGAATGGAGGCAGGAGGGGGGAGAGGGGGAGAGGGAGGGAAAACTTAAAGAAAAAAAAAAAAAAAAAAAAAAAAAACTATAACTGGAGGGGGCCAAACCCACATAAACAATGTATTTGATTTCAGCTGTGTCCTCTGATCTATACTGAAGGTCAAAGACAGGAATGCCACAGAAATTATGATTATGTGAAATGAAGTGAGAAACAATGATTTAGCGTAATAAACACTTCCCATGACTGCAGAATGTTCTGCTCACTGAAATTGTCTCCCAGGTGTCTGCCTGTCTCCAGGACACACAGATAATCCCAGGCTGAGATGACAGTGAGGCATGTTATTCTTGGAAATACATGATTAATGTTGGTTTATATGAAAGGAAACTCACCTCACTTCTCTAAAATACAGCAGAAACCTCTCCCTTCTGGTTTGCCTGAGTCAAAACATCAACTTTCCACCCTCAATTCCTAGATTCGAATCTCAGTCAACCGTAAAAACCTATATGATTTTCTTGATAAATTCCTCTGTCCTCTTAGACACAAGACAGACTAAACTACTCCTATACTTGAACCATGTCCTAAAGGGCACTTATTTCTCTATGGGCAACAACTCTGCAATTCTGAGAGGAAAAGCTTCTGACAAAGCATTACAGGCCATCAAACCTCTGCTGTCATGCTACTGCACTTGCAGTTTATGAAACTATTGAGCTCAATTTCTTGTTTTTACAAATGGACCTCAGATTCAGTCTGGTTTAAAATCTGTTTTCTCAAATCAAGCCCTTGCCTATATTAGAGTTCTTTATATATATGTGTGTATATATATATTTTGTGGTTCCTTTCTGAAAATAGAAAAAGACCATTAATTTATTAGCTTTCATCTTGCTTCTTCATTAAAAGTTTTCTTACTTTTTTTTTTTTTTCTTCTGATGCCATTTGAGTAAAGTTGTATTTATTTTTAAAGAAAATAAAAAAATAAAAATAAAGTGAGTATGGAAGTCTAGGCACAAATTAGTCAAGGCGCATATTTTAATGAAATGAAGGACTTCAAATTCAGAATAATATTTTGCATGAAAATCCTACTATAAAGAGACATAAGGATGAGTAATGTCCTCCAGAGCAAAAAGAAACTCTTCTGAAAGGTCTGAGTTGAAAATTTTCTTAAGTCTATTGAAATCTGTGTTTATGGAATTGATGAGTCTCCTTATTTTTCTAGAAATCTGGTCAGGTATAACAGACTAAAATCCTCACACTCCTCCTTGGTCTTAGGAGCTCCTTCATGAATACACTCAGTGTTATGAAATGAAAGTGACATTATGCTCCCCAAATTAGAAAAATGTTTAAGCCTGAGCCTATATCTCCATGAAGTTTAAGGTGCCTTGCTGCATGTTCTCCCATAAAACATGCTCTTTGGGACGTGCAGTTTTGGGGGGTCATGCACAACTTCCTATTCTAGGGAGCAAAGATGCCCCCACTGATTCTGTAGGACAGTGTCATCAGAGTTGGCTGCTCATGTTGTACCCAAGGTAAATGTCTGAAGAAAGTTAAAATTCCCTCCCTCAGGAACTTAGCTACCACTATTCAGTGAGATAAATGAAGGATGTGTCTTGTGAGGATTGTATAGGCAATTTTAAACCTCCTCATATAATGCTGATGTCTTGCAAGAGTAACACAGTAACTACTACAACTTTGTTCTCCCTCTCCTTAGTCTTGTTTATGGACAAAATCTTCTCTAATTTTTTTTTGAAAATCCATGGATTGCTAATATGTAGAAACCGAAATAGACAAAAACTTTGAATGAAATAAAACTCAAAATAATATCCTGGGAGACATCTGCTTTCCCTGAAAGTTGGGCAATTTGTCCTTAGAAAATTGAAAACTAGAATATTTGAAACCATTTGGCCTAGATTTCAAGGACTATTATTCATTATCTTTTTAGGAAAAAAATATCAAGCCTAAAGTTTTCACATTTTTAAAAAATAAAATTCAGAAAATCAATTGATGAATATTTACCACTGCATCAGCTTTTAGCATAATGTTTTACATAATTATATTATTATATTATTACTAATTATTCTTATAGCAGAAATTTTATGAAGACCTGCAGGTAGATTCTTTTATCAAAGAATACATAGTTTACAATGGAGCAATATCAATAGAAAGTTTATTCAAATATTCTTTTCTACTTCAGTGATGAGTTCCATTGAGAGTTGTTAACAAATTTTACACCCACACGGGCATAAGTTCATCAGAAGTAAATATCACCTTGTACGACCACTGTAATTGTTTATTAAAATAGGTTATGAGTCACTGAATTAATAATTAAAAAATAATAATAAAAAAATATCTGTTGATGGTTTTTCACTAGACTAGGCTACTATAGGAAATATTTTAAGTCATTTTGGTTAAAAGTAGAGAGCACTTTTCAAAGACAGTTGTAGTAAACAGGTAATAAACACTTCAAAGCATTAATTTGTTCTCCATTCTGCAGGCTCTTGCAAAGTTAAGTGGGGCAGGGTAGCAAAGAAAGGAATAGAGAAAAAGGAAGAAATCTCTCCTGTCAGTGTCTGGTTTGAGCCCTGGCTCAGGCACACCTGAGATAATTTATGGGAGCATAATGATCTGCATCAGGAATCTCAAGTTCAACCTGACGCATGACTGAGCTAGTTTCTATAAAGAACCTAGCAAGCTGGCGCCACAGCAAATGAAGAAAATGAGTTTAATCACTTTACAAGCTTTCTGTTTGTGGTCTTTCTAGCTATATTGGAATGAAACATAGGAAGAAAATAGTCACAAAAATGTATGCTGGATGCCTGTGTAGTTGATGATTGTTAGGATTTGTGGGGAAGGGAGGGAATTAGTATACCTAAGGGGATGTCAGACAAGTGAAAACAAGGATATTTTACAAGCAATACACTAGAAGTCTGGAGATCACAATGAGAAGGATGTGAAAGCAGTTAAATGTCTGTCCCTTAGAAGGGAGACAGGCAACTCTGGGGATAAGGGCAATCATTGATAAGTGGGTAAGTAGTGGAGCTGGCAGCAAAAGCAGCTTCCAAAGAAAGGTATTCACTTGATCAAAAAAGATCTGGCTACACATGTACTATTTCTAAATAATATTCTTCCCTGACCCTACTGGAAATATAATTATTGATCAGCAAAACAGCTTTGATTAAAAACAAGTCCAGCAAGATCTGTTTTACTGTTGTAGAGTAGGAACAACTTTGCAGACCTAACTATGTAAAGATTCATATCAGGCCAGAGTCAAATCAGAAAGGTGAGACAACAGGATGAGAAGAGAGATATAAGGAGAAGGAATATGATCTGGAATAATAATAATAATAATAAATTAAAAATCTATCTTGATATAAGCAGAGGAAGAACTAGACCCTGCTTTTATACAGGGCTTAAAATTTAGGGGACAAAACTAAGCAACAATAGATGTGTCTGTAGCTCAGTGAGTGTAGGCATTAAATCATCAGATTTTTATTTTTTAATTTCTTGATAGTGCATTCTTTGATCTGTTGACACAAATCTGTACCATAAATAGCCAAATTCACACCGTTCCTCAGAGGCCTTTCAATAACTTACAAATAGGAAGAATTCCCATCAACTAACAAATCCAATAAAGTTGTGCAGGTGGTAGACTCAACATTAGCAAATAACAGGAACCAAAGTTTTGGTCTTCCCAGAATGATGAAAAAGGCTACCTTCATCAGCTATATTGTGCCTTGTTACTTTTTTCAAGTGACCAGAATATTTTGTCTTAACAAATACTAGAAAAGTATTACAATTTTTAAAAATAAAAATAAATAAGAAAAACAAGGACAGAATAGCTGATACATTGATTCCTTCATTGTCACAATATTGAGGCACAAACAGCTTTAATTTTTCATCAACATCCACAGAAGAATAGAACACTTTAATGGATGTGTTGCTTCTGACATTGCAGCCTACACTGCATTACATCAGCATTGATGGACACATTAAGACAGAGAGGAAAAACAAAGAGGCAGAACTAGATGGCTTAATAAGGCTTTCTGACATCTTTTGTGGTAGAAATAGCTGTGTGGATAGTAGTGTCATTATTAACATCTAGTGCTACTGGCCTTAGTCACAAAAGTATTTACACTGAGGGCAACAGTCTGAATTAATGGCTGGGGTAACTCCATGGCAGTCAACACATGGAATTAATTCAATTGAGTAAATACAGTAACCAATACCAAGATTTCCAAGCATATAGAAAAATCTAATATTTGCAAGTGATTTTATTGAGGCTTTGAATATCACTGCTTTCATCTGTTTATGTAATAATGTATATAAATTTATTATGCATATTATTCCATACCACCTTTGAGGAATGTTATAGGTATCCCATACATGGCAAGGTCAGGGTATCACAATCCACCTGGAACATTATGTTTTTTTTAAAAAAAAAACAGCAGTCCCCAGGAGTTGGATGTGGTTTTGTTACCTAGCAGTCCCTCAGAGCACAGCCAAAGGCCTAATTTTAGGAGGGTCCCATGAACCTACCAAAGAGCTCAAACAGATGAGACAGTTGGTGGTCATCAGAAAAAGCCTCCTCAGTGGACTATGATGGCTGTGATCTGAACCTGAATCTGCAAAGAGACTAATGGAGTTACTTGCTTCTGGCACAGGCCTTTTCATAACATCTGACTCTCTAACTCATTTGGCACTTCATTATCACAGAATCACAGAATCATTTAGGTTGGAAGAGACCTCCAAGATCACTGAGTCCAACCTCTGACCTAATACTAACAACTCCTCCACTAAACCATATCACTAAGGTCTACATCTAAATGTCTTCTAAAGACCTCCAGGGATGGTGACTCAACCACTTCCCTGGGCAGCCCATTCCAATGCCTAACAACCCTTTCAGTAAATATTTTTTTTTTTTTTTTTCCTAATATTGAACCTAAACCTGCCCTGGTGCAACTTTAGCCCCTTCCCTCTTGTCCTGTCACCATGGACGTGGGAGAATAGACCAATCCCCACCTTGCTACAGCCTGGTTTAAGGTACCTATAGAGAGCAATAAGGTTGCCCCTGAGCCTCCTCTTCTCCAGTCATTATGTCTAAACCAGTAAGCACGCTCACACTACCAGCAGCTTTCTATCACCAGCCTTCATATCAGTTGACAACTTTTCTCTTTGGGACCCACTGATTAAAGGACTGCAAGAAAACCACACATTTGTTACCCTGATAGAGGGGTGTGAACAAGGATGGAGAGCAATCCAGGAGATAAAAGATGAGCAAAACCTTGGGTGGAGGAAGGCTTTCTGGTTCCTCCCTGATTCCTTGGAGATTTTAGTGAAACAAACCCTACTCTTGTTCCAGTATTCAATCACTGGATTTTCTCACTGAGTTACTGTTAGAGTTACTTTTAGAGTTACTGTCAATGTAGATGCCACGTATCAGCAAGTCTTAGAAACTCATACATTATTTGGATTTAAAAGCGCTTTCATTGCATCTACAACATGAGCACATTTGAGAATACAATCTAAATTAATTGACATTGTCAAAAACAGAGCAAATTAGAGAAATAAAGGTAAAGCTTTGTAATTGTTGCATTTGAAAGTTATTAATGTACTATAATTTTGTGTAGTTGGGCAGGCTTGAAAACATAGTTTAGACTTCCTAATTAAATAGAAAAAATATAAAGTGAATCACAAATAATATTTATACACTTGCCAGAGCTAAGAAAGATTAAATTAACACAGTTTCAGGTATAAAAAGTAGGATTTTTTCCAAGTTCTGGTTATGCAAGAGGAAAACTAACCCAGAGTCCTCTGTACCTTAGTGATTTCCCTGCCTCCATCTCCAGTAATGTTGTCTCTCTTCTCAACAGTCCTGGTGCTTCTACTGCTTCTTTCTTCACCACCTTTGTCATTCAATTTTATGCAGATTATGAAACAGTATTTTTAAATGCATATCTAAGGGGAAAATCATACATGGGAAAAAAGGAAATTCAAATCTGATATATATTATATATATATACTATATTATACAGATCTGACATAGATTATATCTACAAATTACACACACAAGAAATAAAAAAGTCCATTAAAAGAAACAAATAAACTTCTTTTGAGCTCACAATAAAAGTTCTGTGGAGTTTGCTTTTCTCTCTTTTTTTTTTGTTTGTTTGTTTATTTGTTTTTACAGGAAGTACTAATTATATGTTCTTAGAGCTCACATTTTTAAAGAGCTTAGTGCAACATCACTTATCAGGCAACACAAAGTCTTACAGAGGAGTTGAAAAGCAGCATGTAACATCTGCTATAACATAGCAACACAAGCATAGAAGGTATATTGGTTTTCCTGTTTGGCAGAAGTGCAGAGACAACCAAACCAGAATCCCTACTAGTAGCCTCTTTTCACCATCTTTTCATCATCATGCTCTTCAGCATCTTCTATTCAGCCCACAAGTGAATTCCAGATTTGCTGCTTTTGTACACCCCGGCTCTTCTGAACTGCATGGCAAACCCTATTTTCAATCTCGGAATTGTATCTTTAATACGTTAAATTTTTTCATGGTTTTGAAAAAAGATCAAATTAACAGACAAAAAGCATATTCTGAGCTATGAAACTCAAGGACTCTACCTGTTGTAGAGGTCCCTCCCACCAGAGACTAGGAGGATGTTCTGAGGACAGCTCACTCTATCCTTTCCTTGTACTTACACAGCTCCTTGGACAACAGCCTTTAGCTGATGTTGGAAGCCGAGTCAGAAGCTAGATAGATATATTTTGTATGATCTGGTACAGACAATTAATGCTCTGATCTCACCTCTGTGTTCGTGTGGGAAAACAAATAATTCTTTCTATCTTTGATGATTCAGGGATGTCAACAGCTTCCCTTTGCTGTTATCAAGGCTGAGCAACCATACAGAAGGCAGACAAACAAGAATAACCAATACATTGCAGCCCACTATGAGGATCAGATAAAATATAACTCTAATATTCTGCCTGTCACAGATTTAAGATTAAGGAAATATTTTATTTTATTTATTTTATTTTAATTTATTTTTTTACTTAAGCTTGGGCCAGGGGATAAAATTTTGCATAATAACAGTGGTCCAGTTGGTGCTTAGTCCATCCTCATGTTTTGTATTACTTTACAACAACATATATACCTTTAAAAACAAATCTGTATAAACAAACTAATATTTGTGTATGATGTTAATAACTAACTTAGACAGTAGGTTTAATTTTTCAATATAATGCCATTATGTGACAAGCTTTGTTGTGAAAATTAGGATTTGTACCATTTTTTCAAATAATGACTGACTTTTCTACCTCTGAGATCTAGTGTAGTTCAGCAATTCAGTCTAAATACACAAAAAGGTAACTAAAAATATAGCAAGGCTTGACTAATAATCGATTTGCAGACTTCTAAGAGCTGTCATGCCTTGTCAGTCTTAGAAAAGCAGGTAAAAATTAGTTTTCCAACACTAAACAGTCACAAATAGCAGTGGTTTCCTTGGAGACTTAGCAGCAGTTCTCAAAACACTGTACTTGGAGGAGAAAAGGGATTTACAAGATACATTCACTGTCCAAAATTTAATTAATTCCCTCTCTTAATAAAATACACTTACATCAACTATATATATTTGATGCTTTTGATCTCACCACATTTTCCTACCAAGTCCTTTCTCATGGTACATGGTACATGGTATATATATAATGTATAATATATAGATTAAATGTGTAACTTGCAAGGATTTTTTTGCTATTAACAAGGATGTACAAAAAATCCCCCAATTGTATGGAAAATTATTTGGGTAGGGAGGTGGATTAGCATGTACTTTCTTTAATTTATTAATTTCTTTAATAGTTAATTTCTTTAATTGTCTAAAATGATAAAAGTAACTGCTAGTTCAGAAGTACTAGTTCCTGACCTGAAAACTACATTACTGCATTGCAGTTGATAACAGCAGTATTGTTTCCTCGGCAAACATCATGAAAATAAAAGCTTGATTTCTCTGCTGAGGTTAGAGATGACAAAAAGGCAATGCAAACGTTTCTCCTCAAGGTGAGCTTTCCACTGTCTGGTGAGACACAATTTTTTGCCATATGTTTCAGTGGGTGCAAGCTGTCATGCCTTCAAACACTCCTCCTTGTTCCCTGTTCCATGTGGTGCAGAACAATCATCAGAGGGTCTGCTTTTGCCATCTACCTCCATTTCACAGATCCACTATCTATTTTCGATGCCAGAGGCATGACAGGAGGCCTCATCATAAGCGGTTCTGCAGTTTCTACAAAGAATGTATATATTCCTTGTAAAAAAATTGATTATATCTATAGCTTACCGTAGCTATATGATAATTATTTATGAGAAAAGTATAACACATTGCCCATAGGTAAATGTACTAAGAATTAAGGGAAGATCAGTACAATAATAAAAACATTCTGATTACTTTGTCTAATTATCACTGAAAATTTAGTCATTGAGAAATGTCTTCAACCATTTAAGTAAAAAGCAAGCAAGAAATTCTAGCTTGGTAAGAAATAACTTTCTTGATATTGCAACTGAAATAATTCAGTTGTCATATACTGAACAAAAATTTTTGAGGATGGTAAAAGGCATTTTTTAACAAGATGAGCTAATTAAATTTAGTGCTGATTAAACAGTTCTAAGGGTACACCACTAATCATTCAAAAATTCTGACATTTCAGAGCTAGACTTATATTTATAAGTCACAATATACTCAAGGAAAATGTTTCCTACCCAGAAGACAAGAACATCCAACAAATCACCTAGAAAGGAGAAAACAGAATGTGCTACTAGTGGGAATTTAGCTCCTTGTTTTATGACTTCTAAACAACATACAACGTAATAACCTTAATTTGGTCTGCTATGGACCTAAGACTCTGGGGATTCACTTGACTTCTGTTATGGATACTAATCATTTCAGGCTTGGCCTTTTAACACCATGAGAAACAGCATATGTATTCATCCCATTAGAAATTTTAGCTTGTTGATTCAACAACAAATATCATATTCTTTTCATTATTTCATGAATATTTATTTATGTTATGTCATCTTTTTAGACTGTTACATTTTTGTTTATATATCAAGCGCCTGTACATACACTTTCTTTGGTTCATTTTTGTCACCTCAATTTAACTTCTGCTGATGTCTGTCCTAATCCTGAATAGGACACAAAGAGTGTTGTTTGTTACTGGATCTGGACTTGTTATTGTAATTTATCTCTGATCTTAACCAAATCTATATCTAGTACAGCAGAATACTGATTTCCTCTCAATCTCAGAACACACAGAGATGGGCCGAGACTAAAATCTGCAATCTACATCACTTTGACTTTAAATAGTCCTCATTGAAATCACTAGAGGTGAACCCAACCCATTAATTCCCTTTAAGGGGCAGATCCGAAGTAAAACAGAAATGCTGTTTAGATTCAGTTTTAAGGAAGGTTCTCTTCAACAACACTACTCCTAAATGGTCTAAGATTATCATCTCAGGTGATAAATTAATCATCTAAAATAAACCCAATACCGTTTGAAGATTCTGACAGCAGCTAGCTAGACCCAGAATATATTTGGTTTTCAAACCAAAATCAAAACTTAGCCTAAAATCTAACCTACATTATAAACTACAGGCCTAATTCTTCTGGATCTCTTATACTGTTTGTTTGTTTGTTTGTTTGTTTGTTTGTCTTGGACCATCTTTCAGTGATGTCCAGTAACATCCACACCCTCCATCCTCTCCTGAAGGTGCTTCTTCATACAGCAGTGGTACAGAAGGGTGTCTATATACAAGTGTCTGTTCCTTACTGTATCTTTCTGCATACAAGTTATTGCTATGGTGCCAGACTGGGTTATTTCATCATAGTTGATCTATTCTGATTCCATTTGTTGATTTTCAAGAAGTAAAACTTTTTCCTTGAGGCTTCATTTTTTCTCTTACATAGCAATGTATCTTTAAATTTAAAAAGATATAAATAAATAAATAAATACATACATAGTCACTTAAGTATAACAGATAATAAATATGTTATCAGCTTTCCATGTACAGCAACAGAATGGCCATGTTGTTTCTATTGATTTTTCAGGTTCCACAATTAAATTTTGACTGCTACATACATTTATCAGAGAATTGGTAAGCAGAATTGTCAGGGAAATGAGGATGTAAAGTCCTTGTCTTAAATCAAGCAGTTCACATAACACGTGGAACACCTACCTCTTGAAATACCTCACATACAAGACACATAAATGCTTTCTGAAGTAAATGAAGTTTATGGAGGCATGAAGCCATGTAGTGATGTATGTGAAGAGATGGTGGAAGGTGGATCAGGCTGGCCTCATGATGGCCAGAGAGGCTCTGGAATCTGTTTGACTGGGATGCTGAGATCCCCCACAAGACACATTTTTTGCATGGCATTTCAGTACAATTTGTTCATCTTGTTTTAGTACATTTTCTTTTCTTTTTTAGTATATTTTTGCACCACTTCTGCTCTTTAAGATATATGTATAAATATAACAGAATTTATTTTGTTGTACTTTGTGCTTTCAGCTCCAGTAATGGGAGTTACACAGATATTTCAATAGCTAAATAGGTTTTTGTGTTTTAATCATTCAAGTATTCATTCTCAGTTCAGTGGTACCCTTCCCCCTTGATAGTCTGTAATTATAATAATCTATAGCAAAAATAAGTGAGATGTTTTCAAATACTTCATACTTGGCAATCTAATGTTTCAGTATTTTGTTTTAAGCTTAGACCTTCTATTTGTAAGTATGCTTTTTGGGGTAGGACCTCATTTTGTGAACTTTTAAATCAAAATGTGGATGCTGTGTAGACTATAATTTATATTTGCATACACAAAGCTGGAGTTCTTAATTTTTGTACTATAAACCTTTTACATCATAAATGCAAAGAGGACCTTTATTTATAGGAAATTGATCAGATTAATAAAAAAGTGTATTTTCCTCTGTTTCTACTAATTTATTGTATGATTAGAGCAAGACAGTGAAAGGGCAATTCATCTGCCTTATATTTCTGTGTTTAAATTCCTACTAAATTCAATAGCTTCAGAATCAGAATCTCATTCCTAAACACACCATATGAAACTGTACTTCATACTTTGGTTAAAACCTTGCTATGACTAATCCAGATGTATCAATTTCTGGGACAGACTTACAATGGATTTTAGGCAGAAGGCTGCAGTTCTGCAGGTTAATGTACCACTTTTTCAATGTACCATTTTTTAAGTGTTCCCTATGCAAATGTTATATTCTATATGTTATATATGCTTATGTGAAAAAATCCATGTTTATGGGAATTTGGAGAAGAAAGGGAAGGGAAAGCGGATGGAGGAGTTGGTAAGGCAAAATCTAAGGTTGCAGTCTTACATTATTCCCTGTAATAATATCTCCTGTACCAGCTGAAAAGCAAAACCATAAGTCTGCTTTTCTTCTCTGAGCTCACCTATTGACTACTTATCCATAGAAGTTAGTGGTTATATTTTTTTAACAAATAAATCATTACAAATAATTATTCAACATCAAACTGCCAAACATTTACTAAGTACTTTAATGATACCTTTATAAGGCTGCATGAGAAAAAAAAAAAAAAAAAAAAGATCACATATTCTTGCCAATTCTGCCACAATACAGAAATCCTTTTTCAATAACCAGAGTAGATTAACAATTGCAGAACCATAAAAACGTAGATCACTAATTGGAGGGACAGATGTTAAAGAAGTTAGAAAGAAACTGGACAAAGAATGTGTTCAAACATATTCTATTCTTCATACTATTTTTTCCCTTTTATAACATATTAAGAAAACTCCTATAACATAGGGACCAGTCACACAATGAGTGTGACAATTTATTCTGTTATCCATTACATCCATACCTCCCAGGCTGCACAAGCACAAGTTAAATATCTCTTGGGAGCTCTTAGTTGTACATACAGTGTTCACCACCTGAAGATCACTTGAAAACATTAAGTGCTATTGTAATTCAAATAAATAACAAGAGAAAAGAAATTTGGCTCTTCTTCTTTTTGTCTCCTCACAGTGAGAAGAGATAAATATGCAATATCAGGACCACTGATGAGCTGCTACATCTATTTCAATCTATATTTGCATATACAGCTTAGATTTTAGTTCTGTCTTCCCACTTTAGAGACTCTACACTAGGTTCAACATTATTAAGGAAAATGCCTTAATGCTGAAAGAGGGAAATATTTTCCAATGTTCCTATCCCAACCAAATTCAGACTGGCACAACAGTTGGATAAGCTGGGGAAGGCAGTGTGTGGGACAGAGTGATCACAGATCCTCTGTCAATTTCCTAGAGAGAGTAGAATATCCAGGAGCCCATCTCAAGAGCTTGTACACAAACACGTTTTGTGAAAAATAAACAGGAGGAACTGAGGGTCCGTACTCGGATAAAGTGCATGGACATCACTGGTCTCACAGAGATGTAGTGGAATAACTTGCTCAACTTGATTGCTGTGATGGGTGAATAGATGAAGGCTCTTCAGGAAAGACTGACAGGGAAGACAAGAGGGTGGAGGCTGCACTCTACAAAACAAAACAAAACAAAACAAAACAAAACAAAACCACCTTGAATTTCTGAAATTCTCCTATGAATTTCATGACAAGCCTGTTGAAAGATCAGAGGGGAAGTTTTCAATGTGGGATGTCCTGGAGGCTCTCTGCTGTGGCCTGCAAGGTAAGAGGAAGCTTCTTTAAGGCTTAATACATGAATTCATAGCAAAGGGAAGACTAAGGAAAATGCCACCTTGGTGGTGAATAGAGCAGTGGATTTTGTAACAAAGGACAGAGAAAACAGGTATTTAAAACTTTCTCTGTCTCAGACCTTACTAGCAAGACCTGCCTTTAAGTGACCTGGGTCCCTGTGCCAAATAGTATAGTTTTGGGTGAGAATAACACTGTTTATTGTAGACAGAGATTGAGTTTATACCATTTAAATATGCAGCACATGCATAAGTTCATGGAACCAAATTAAATGAATGTGAGCTGGGCAACATCATTGAACTGCCAGTTACTATTAGCTTTGAAAAGTAGAGGTGCATGATGACCAAGAAAAGGTAAATGTTATGGCCAACTTCAAAATGGACAAGAAGGAGGATTTGGGGAACTACAGCCTCACTGTAAGTGTGAGTCAGACTCACTTTGTCCCTGGAATAATTAAGAGTAAGTCTTCATGGAAAACATTTTCCGGAACAAAAGGACAGGAAAATTAATAGCAACAGCCAATGTAGATTTATAACTTGAAAATCTTACTTGTCTAGGCTGCCTTCTGTGGTAGCATGAGTGGTTTGGTGGCTAAGGATGGAGCAGTGCATGTAATTTACCTTGAAATTACCAAGGCTTTCAGCATTGTTTTCCATAATTTGCCTGAAACTAAACTGGAGTTTAGACTGAGCAGATGGGTGAAACCTGGGTGAAAAAAATGGCTTGATCATAGGTTCAAGGTGTTGGGTTAGCTGTTAGAAGTCTTACTGGTAGCCAGTTATAGATGAGACCTCTCAAAGGTCACTATGAGGTTAGCACGATCTAATATCTTTGTCAAGGAATGATCAGTCAGATGGTATGCACATCCACATCAAATGTCACAGCTCACACCAAACAGGGGAAGGGTTAATCCAGTGGTGGGCCGGGCTGCCATACAGAGGGAGCTTGACAGGATGAAGCATTGAGCTGGCAGGAACCTTATGAAATTCAATAGATGAATGCACAGTTCTGCATCTGGGTTATCTGGGGCAGATAATCCCACTCATTGGTACAGGCTGGGAAATATTAGTGACGCAGCATCTCTGCAGAAATGAACCTGAGTAACCTTGTGGAGAGCTCAGACACCAAGACAAGAAGAGAATGTTTTGTTTTGTTTTGTTTTTACCTCTACTTGGCACTAATGAAGTTGTGTTTGGAGAATTGTGCCCAGCTGCGGTTTCCACAGAATAAACTGGAGTGCAGAAGGGGACTACTGAATGGTTGGGTGGATGGGTTTGCTATGCTTCCAGAGAAGCTAAGGGGAAACCTAACTGAAGTCTTACACCGCCTAAAAAGATTGTTTTAGATCTGCTCATACAAAACTATTGTCATTTGTCCGCTGTGTCACAATGAAACAAGCAGTCGAACTTGTCGGTATAGAGTATGTCATACTAACAGATGGAATCAAACACAGGCAACCATCTGTGCTTCCCAGATTTATAGAACTGCAAAATCACAGGATATTTTAGGTTGGTAGGGACCTCCTGAGATTTCCAGTCAAAAATCCTGCTCAGAGTGGGGCCAGCTATGTTCTGCCTCCCTGTAGGCCTTTCCAGGTTACTTTTAGGCCCTCTGAAACTCTCTCTTGAGGGGTTGAACAAGCCCCATTCCCTAAGTCTCTTCTCCCTGGTCAAGTGTTCCAGTCCTGATCATCTTGGTGTCCCTCCACTGAAGTTAGTTCAGTTTATCAATCTCTTTCTTGTACTGGGCCCAAAACTGGATGCAGTACTTAAATACCGAGTAGAACAGTCATTTCTCTTGACCTTCTGGCTCTACTCCTGTTATTACAACCCAGGATGCTGCTGGGCTACTATGTAGCCAGGAGACACTCTTGGTTCTTGTTCAGCTTATTGTCCACCAACACCTGCAAGGTCTTTTCTGAAGAGCTGTTCCCCAGCCAGGAAGTCCTCAGCCATATTGTTGCAAGAGGCTATTCCTTTCTGGTGCAGGACTTTGCATTTGTTCTTGTTGAATTTCACCTCCAGGTCATTGATTAAACATTACATGTCCTTGCACAGGTCCCTGTGACATTCAAGTGGTTAACAGCTTCCAAATGGATTATGGTTTGTTAACCACTAATCTCGAAGCCCAACAATCCAACCAGGTTTTTATCCATCTAGTTGTCCACTTACCCAGATTGTAACATCCCAACTTGGATTCAAGAATACTGGGGAAGACAGTGTTGAAATCTTTGTCAAAGGCTATATTTCATCTTAAATGGTAATCAAATTGGTCATGTAGGAGTTACCCTTGATAAATCCATGCTGACTGTTCCTCAGTCACCTTCTTTTCCTTCATGTGCCCAGAAATGCTTTCCAAGAGGACAAATTCCAAGATTTTTTCAGGGATGTAACTGAGGCTTCTTGTAGTTTCCCAGGCTGTCCTTTTAACCTCTTCTGAAGATGAATGTAATATTTGCCATTCTCCAGCCTGGTAAATCTAGGGATTTTCCAGAAATGTTTACATATTGTTTACATATTAAAAGATGTGTAATTTTTAATTCAAACCTGGAATAAATCAGCTTTGGAATCACCTGGAATAAAATACCCTTGGTCATCTAAAGAAAAGGTGGCTTTTTTGTTTGTTTGTTTGTTTGTTTGTTTGTTTTCCATCTTGAACAGAGCTTTGCCATAGACAAAGGCATTCTGGAAAATTGCTATTTTCAAATACTTACAAACTTTTTCTTGTCTATATTAAGGGACAATAGTTTGCAGATGCCTGAGTTCATAGATATATGAAATGGATATATTCACTTCAGTTGTAGCTTTCTAAAACATCCTAACTTATTTCATCATTTAACAGCCACTCTCAATATTTCCTTGTTTGATTTCAGAAGTTTGGATCGTGCAATTTGCTCTGCCAGGTTACTTTTGCTTTTAATACAGAAAGAGAAGTAACTAATGAAACAGCAATGAATCTAAGAATCTATGTGAAGAAAATTGGAAAGAAAACAAATCACTTTATTGGAAGGCTTTTATCTGATTTGATGGGGAATAGAAAGTAGTCAGTAGAAACACATGATGTGTATACAGAGGCATCAAAAGCAAAACAAAATGGAGAAACTACTGAAACCGGCCATAAAATCAGATGGTGGTAACAGAATCAGATTGTAATGGTAATTTGGTCTGAAATACAAGCATTTCATTGTATGTGATGCTTGGGAAGGTGAGAAATAAAGGAAAATAAGGTGGAATAGTATTAGAGTAACATCCATACCAGAATTCTGAAAGAGCCAGACCATCAGTTGAGGATAAGTGAGAAAATGAAGGATTTTAAAAAGTCAAGATTCTAGAGAGATCATTTACTAGAAACTTTTATTTGAAAAGAAAGAGAATATGGGCATCTGATCCCCTTAGTCTGAGGTACTTGCATATGAAGTGCTTGAGAGAAAATTTGGGGGAATATGTTAGAAGAAAGAGGAAAATATGGACATTGCAGCACAAGTATAATAAATGTAAATTGAGCCAAGATGAATCTGCAAACTTTACATTATTAGCTACCATTTTTCCAGCAAAGGGAAATGTGCTGCATATATTTTACTTAAGCTTTGATAAAGCTTGGTATAGTGACACAAAATTAGAGACATTATTAAGATGGAAATTATAATAAAACTTTACAAACGAGCTGTAAAATCCTTAGGGATCTGGTTAAAAGGAAGGTAGAAGGGAGTAGTGCTAGAAAAGAAGGTACATGTTGGGAAGATATTAACAAAGAGATCTTCAAGGTTAGTTCTTATCCTTAGGACAGAGATCATGGAACAGAATTTTTTGATGTTTTCTTCCGAAGAAAGATAACAAACCTGGCACAAGAACAAACTTCTATAAATCAGCCATGAATTAATATAAGCTACAAGTTAAAAGGCGTGTTATGTTAGTCTAGAGAAAGCTAGGCAGTGGAGCTGCCTTTCTGAAGGAATTAAAATAGGAAAGGAATGGGGTGGAGATGACACCCATCTTTATATTATGCAAAGACTCCACTACGCTATGGAACTCCTCAAGCAACCAGGTCTATTGACCTCATGGTGAGCTTGTGCTGAGTAGAACAAGCCAGGAACTTGCATGAAAGCTCTTATTTGTACCTACTGAACAAAGCATCTTTTAAGAATTATACAGACTTTGGCCTACCTGCTCAGACAAAGAATGCCATCTTAGACACATATAGACACATATCCAAATGCACATAAACAAGCAAAAAAAATGCTTTAGGGCCATACATGGTCATCTCAAAATTAATGGGAATTAAACATCTAAACAGTTTTTTGAACCTTTGAAAACCTTTGAAAATCTCTGTGTTCTTAGGGTCTGAATACACCTGAAAATAAAAAAAAAATCTTCTGTAATCCCTAGGATGTCATTAACAGACTTGTAATACCCACAGAAGGAATATATATATATATATTACTAAATGATCACTACCAGAAAAATCCATTTAAACCAAGCTTATTTTAAATAGACCTAAGTGATAGAGCTTCTAGAATTTTTCTCAGAGAACTACTAGTTTAATAGGTCTGAATAATGTGCTCTGATTTCTATCTTGGGGTTTAAAAAAACACTTGTACACTAGCAGCTTTCTCATTAATTTTATATCCATCCAGCCAGTGCAATAGCTGAATATATTAATATCTCAAGGTTTCTACCAATTGGGCCTAGCTCTACCCTCACAAGAAAAACACTTTGAGACACTTTAATAAACTTAATATAAATTAATATACACAATTCATACATGCAAATAAATGTGATTTATATCAGTTTATTCATAGCATGACTTGGCTAATTAAAGTACACCTTTTTCTTATTACATTTTATAGACTCCATTACTGTAATGCAGGGAACACCAAGCAGTAAGGGCAAATGAGCTTGGGGAGAAAAAAATGTACATTTGCATCCTTTATATAAAAACTGTGCCTTTTGATTAATAGAAGAAAACAGATTGCTCTAAAACAGTTATAAGAAAGAGATACAATACCTATACTATGCTGATAGAAATCTAATGCTTTTGAATTGTTTTGTGAAATTGTGCACATTTGTATTATGGTATTATATTGCATTGTATTATGATTTCTTTATGAAAGCAAATCCCAAGCTCTTTTATGTTAATACAATAATTGTACAATAATAATACAACACATGTTGATAATGTTTGCACTTTTCAAATGGTAAATAAATTATATTATCCTTGTTAATGTTTATTTTTAAGCTCCACTATAACAGTTTATTTGTTAAACCATATAGATGTTTGTTAAAATACAGCACATTTAAAATCTGTCTTTAAAAAGTGTGGATTTTCTGTTTTCTTTGATGTAAAGAGTTAATATATATATATACACACTAAAAATAGGATAATTTTACTAAAGGTATTTTACTATACTTTTACTAGAAATAATATAATTTAAAATAATGCAGGTTCTTCCCCAAGATTCCCAATAAACATTTTATCATCCTTAAAGTTTTTTCTAATAACTCAAGAACTATCTAGTGCTGCTGATCTGTAAACTAAAGATTATACAAAATCTTGGAACAAACAAGCTAAAAATTAGGTGTGTTGAACCTCAAATTTAAAATTCCTTTTTAAGTAATCCAGAGGTAGGATAACATATAAGTTCATTCCAACTTGTATCTTGGTCATTCAAAGCAAACTTAGGTAACTGCAACATTCATATCCATCCACAGAATCAGAGACCACTCAGATCATGTAAAATATTTGTGCTATATGAAAATGTAGTGGTGCTTTCTTTTAACATATAGTTTTAAAATGACAAAGCAAATAGATTATAAATGAAGGGTAGAGAAAATGGTAAAGAAAAGATAATGGAACATTTACTTAGAGGTTCATTAAAAACCAATTGTCTTTAAGGCAGCAATGTTTTTTGTTGTTGTTGTTTGTTGTTGTTGTTGTTGTTGTTGTTTTAAAAAAAAAAAAAAGGAAAGGCTAACTTTAACTAACCATCCAAAATTCCTTGGGCATATCAAACACTTTGGTCCAAGTGTAAAGAATAAATTATCTTTATAAAGACAAATTGTTCTTTACAACCAGGAAGGAAATGTCTGCTGAAATCAAGGCCAGGTCTATGAACTGTACCATACCAATCAAACAAAAGTTGGGCATGACTGGTGTTAAAAGCTTAAATAAAACCATATCTTTTTAGCCTGGAGCCATTTGTCAGCAACATAAATTCTTCTTAAACATACATTTAGTAGGCCTATGTGCAACGTTTGCTTCTCACACCATGTTTTATGCAGTGAAAAACCCATGTTCTTTAGGTAGAGTTTTCCTTACAAGTCAATATAACCAATCGAAGATACAAATAGTCAATAGGAAATAACAATGATAATAAAATGTATCTTATATTTTGTGAGTTAAAAGCATTGGCTTTTAGCTCATGAAAATTTATGGTAGTTTTTCACTGATGTCTTGTACATGATGACAAAATCTCTGCCATCTGAATACTAATAAAAAAAGTCCTGTATCTTATTCAAGGACATACAAAAAATACCCAACCCACCATCCACACTGCCTCCAAAAATATGTTTGTTTATTTAAATGGTAGTATTGAATTTAACCTGCTTTGCCAATTTTGTTTACCATAAAAATAAGAGTTATGAAACCTTATTTAAAATAACTGCATGCAGGAAGAAGGAAATAAACTACGTTAATTTAATCTTCTTTCCTAAATGTTAACAGCAGTGTAAAAATGGATGCTCTCATCCTTGTAATCAGTTGCATGGTGCACAAGGGCAGCAGTCTCTGGTGCCTCATCTGTGAACTAATCTTTCATTTCATAGCAGATCTTTCCATATCAAACAACACAAATGACTTAATTTGCATGACAGGATTTGTAACGGGGCAAATCTAGTGTCAAAGTCGATTAAAGATTACACCGGAGAACTATCATAATCAGTACTCTAATGAGCCTAAATAGTACATGTAAAGTCTACCCTTTTTGCCATTCCAGTCATGTATAAAAGGGAATGTGTTTCTTTTCATCGGTGAGCCAGTCCTTTGGTTTGCACATTACGCCCTACGTTGAGCTAAAGTCATGTCAGTCTGGTTTCAGAGGGAGAGAAAGGGAAATAATAAAGCAAACATCACTTCACAAATGACATTGCTTGGTATAAGCCAACGTTTGAAGCCCTTAATTCTTCTAATCTGCAAAATAGTCAATGCTAATGGGTTTTTGCCTTTGTGAAAGCTGATGCATAGAAAGAAAAACTTTAATGAGCTGCCTGGGTTGTATGCTTACAGATACCTGTCAAATGTCTGTCATCTTAGCTATCGTTGAGGCATTATAAAGAAAGTAAGAAGGAAGGAGCGACAGTATTTGTACAAGCATTTTCATGCTAAAATGGCACAATTTTCTTCCTGTCATAATTTCATTGTATCTGAAAGTCAGAAAAGCTTAACCCTTTCAATAGCACATCCTATACAAAATATCACACAATGTTTGAACTAGCAGCTTTAAAAATAGCAATATGATTTGGTAAACAGAATCTTCTCTTAAATTTTGTTTCATAAAACTAAATTATCTATATTAAAAAAAAAATGTGACAACAAATTATTGGAATCAATTGCTGCACTTCGGAGAGATCAAGAGTTTAGTAAATGTAACAAACCCTCAATGTGAGAGTCTGTCATCAGAATAATTCCTTTCTGAGTTCTTAATTTCATACCCCTTTGTGTCTTTATGCCAGCAATATGAATAGCAATGTAAAAGGGTCAACAAACTCCCCTATTCTTTTCTTTTATTAAAAGAAATGGGAATTTGAATGCATCTTATTGCAAGAACACCTGCTAACTCTGCTGTTATAAGTTGTAGTTAAGTGTAGTCAGCCTTGTTTTCAGACTTTTATAACTATGAAAAAAAAAAACTCTGAACCGAAATCATGCATTCAGAAGTCTCAGCCCAGGTGTGCTCATTCACCTATTTCACTTCCTAGATTTATGGTCAATCCTCATTTATTTCAGACAAGTCAGGCATAGGAAGTATGGACATTTCAGTACAGACCCACAGTTCCCTCTATCCAGGAATCAAGCTCTAGTCTGAGGGTTTGCATGCTTCATAAATTTGAATACAGCTTTGAGAGTCCAGGTCTAAAAGGCACTTAGGTACTTCCTGACACCTATTCATGCATGGAGTTGTTTGTGGAATCAAGGCCTTAATTCATACAGAGGACATACCAGAATATACAGAGAAAGGGTATTTTTTTCTTGAGGCATGCCTGCCAAGCCTGGCAGAAAGCAGGACCAGGGCTCACTGCATATCATTGGGTAAGTCACTTACACACTGTGTTTCCATATCCACAGTGTAAAGCAGGATAAATGTTCTAAACACTCACTCATGAGTGCTTGGAAGCTTCATATATTCATGCCTCTAAGTCATTTGGTGATATTTTTGCTTATTCTACCAAGCTGTCAGTGTCGGTAGTTCAGGGGGGCATTTTTGTTATTATTCTGCTATGACTCTGTTGTTGTTTTTACCTGGATTTGTCAATCGTCATTCAGGAGGGCTGCAATACTGTGTCAAGGTATACTAAGGCATGACACACTTCAGTGCATCTTAAATATTCTTAAAAGACCTCAGGCACTGGCTCAGATATTTTCATTGAGCCATTACAACCCAAATAGAAGAACGTTAATGAGTGTATTGCTTCCAAAGGACTCACTGGGTGCTTGCTGACAGCATCTTTCATGCTTCTGCTGCAGGTGAAGATCTCAATGGAACATTTTTCTCCCTTGTGTTCTGTTTTTTTGTTTGTTTGTTTGTTTTCTTTAAGCAAACTCACACAGAGAAGAAAAACATAAGACAAATTGTTTAAGTGGCTTTAAAGTCTGAGATTAAGCAAATGAAAACAAGGAATGATAATTACAGCTGAACTTCTTTACCCAAGCTAAAGTGGATGAAATTTGTGCTGATGTCTCCCAGTACATACATATCTTACCTATACTCACAATGTGGTTAGGAAATAAGGAGATTTAGAGTAAAATGGCTCAATTATCAGCAAATTTGCTATTCTCTTGCTTAAGTTATAACTTACAAGTATAAAATATTCATCAAATCTTCACATTAAATTTCACTGAATTTTAGACACTCCCATCCTGAAAGGACATCAAAACAAACAGAAAGGTTGCTGCAATGGAAGGTTAAAAAAAAAAAAAAAAAAAAAAAAAAAGGAGGTTTGCAAATAGAACTGATGGGTCTAGCACTCTTTCTCCATCTCATATTACATCTTTTAATTCAGGAAGTTTTCAGATACTGCATTGAGAAGAGCAAGCTTTCAGAGGGGAAATACAGCTCCCTCTAAGGTCCCTTTAAAACCATAGCATCCTGCCAAACTATCCCAAAGTGAGGAGGGGCGGAGGGGTGGTAGGTTCATGCCAGTGCTTTCCCAGAGGTGATCTTTCCAGCACATCAAATCATTTCTTCCTAACTTTGTCTAAATGTGATGGATGCAAGCATGCAGCAGAGGAGACACCTGGAGACCCCTCCAGTCCCTAAAGACAACCCTGGTCTTCCAGCATGTCACCTGCCAGTCCTCCTAGGAGGGCCCCATCTGTGAAGTGTGATGGTACACACCTACTTTTGGGGGGGAAACATATACTTATTAATCACTCTCTATTTAAGCTTACACATGCTGTGCACTGAATGATTGCTCATGCCTCTTGACTGGTGTGTTTGGTGCAGTGGCAGCCGTGTCCACACCATAATCTGGAGAGCTCGAAGGGGTTAGAGCACAGACGTAAATAACATACATTAGCCGTGAATGTTTAGTTCTGACTTGGATTTCACCCACTTTCCAATATGAATTATTCATCCACCATCCCTGTCCAATTGTTCTTTTAATTCATATCACAGTTGTTAAAAGGTTATAAGCCACGCTACTGAATAATCCTTTACCTCTTCCCCATGGCAATTTGTGCCCAATTTTTGTAGATTTCAAGCCTCCGCTGCTGCCCGCCACAGAGTTGATTTTTATGGCGATCGCCGGCTAGCCTTTTCCCCTGCACACCACCTCCCTGACCCAGCCACTGTACCTCTGCTCCCCTGCACCCCAGAAGCTGTCACCAGTCTCCCTCCTTCCCAGGAGCTGAACACACAATAGAGAATAGGCCCTGGCTGCGAGGTTCAGCAGCCATTAACCCCTACCAGCTGTTCCTGCAGGGAGCCTTCTGTGGCTGAATGTCCTTTCTCTGCGGAGGCCCTCATTTCCACTAATCTAACTATTGTTGGGTAGGAATGCTGACAGGAGAAAAGAAATTTTTCTTGTGTCCATGCAAGTGTGTGTATCCATGTGTAAGTGAAGGAAGAGTGAAGGCTAATTTCTATAGTAGGCATGAATGGAGGGATTGGGAAAAAAAACTAGTTAAAATGTGTTTACTTGCTTAAAAGGCTCAGTCAATTTAAATAATTTCAGTAGTATGCTCTATTTTGGGGGGGGGGGGGGCGGGGAGGGGAAGGAGGAGGAAACGAGTTACTATTATCATTTTATGTTAAAACCACTGAGACATTTCCCTGGATTTCCTAAGCACTTCTTAAAACCTGAAAAGAAATTAGGAGAAATGGATGAGGAAAAACTGTAAAATGAACAGAAATGCCTCACAACAAAATCCCATCTTTTTAAAACAATAGAACTGGGCATCCAAAGAGTTACCTTTATTTCATATTGATTATCCATTTTCAGTAGATGGATGATTCAGACTCTCTTGACATACACAAAATGTTTGTCAGCTTTTATTAACAAATTCAAGATTCTGCACTAGTACTCTAGAAAGAAAACAAAATCAATTGAAAGGAAAAAAAAAAAAAAAAACCATTTGATTTAAATTATTGACATTTTCAGATAACCAAACTAAACTCCTTAAAGTCTCTCACACTGGCATCATTTCTAATTTCATTTCAAACTTGCAATTTAAAATATTTTCATGCAACACCAATAGACATACTAAATCATGCATTACTGTTACTGTTGCTTTTCCTTTTCAAGCCTCACAGGTGAAATAACAAAAAGAAATAACAACAATTTAATTAGCAAGAAAGAAAACTATTTTATTTGCTGGAAAGCTGCGTGCCATTTTAAGTTTCAATTAATTCATTCTTTTCTCTAAAGATGATTGATAACAAAGTGTTTTGAAATGTAGTGCTCCATTTTATCACTTGATAAAGTTCAGCAAAATACAACAGTTGGTCTAGTTCAAATCAAATTAGAAATAATTCATGTAGAAATATATTTTCTGGGCAATTAGACTGTATCGTAGTAGGGCAAATGTCTGATATAATAAAGCTCTACTTTGCATCTGTTCCTGTGTCTAGACGGCTGCAATTACTAGTCCTCACAACAGCAGCGGCAAGATAAAGCACTGCTTACAGGTTATAGCTATTAAAATTCAACATTTTCCTTCTTTGCCCCCTTTATTACCTAAATCATTTGATTGTTATAAAATTTAATTTAATTTAATGAAGTTGCACTTTTCTCATCTTTAACACAAACACAAACAAACAAACAGTACAGATCCCAGCTCATTGTTTCTCCCAAACATTAGCTGCCATGCATGGATACTGGTTTCATTGAAGTTAAATATGTGCAAATAATGCTTGTGCAGAGCCCAAATGGCAGAAATGGCTCTGTGGATAAAGAGAGGACCTGAAGCCCTATGACTGTCAGTCTGGCATCTTTCAAAGGCACTATAAAAAAAAACACACAACATACTAGAAAACGCATATCCCTAATTACTATATTTGGAAAGTTGAAAGGCCCATGCCAAGGGAGGGTTTATTTGTGGGTAGATTGATGGGTTTACATCACTAATAAAAAGAAAAACTATCAGTAAGCCAAATACAACTTAAGGCCATGCACAGCCCTGTATCTACAGGTTGAACTCCCACTTCCATCTGATGACACTGGCAGGAATTCTGCCTTCACGCCAACCTCTCTGTTCCACTCTGCTTTGCTGGAGAGGTCTGCCAGAAGTGAGTAGGGTGTGCAGTACCAGCTGTACTTCAGATATTTTAAATCAAGTAATTTGGGGTTGGAAAGGATCGCACGAGGAAACAATGGGTCCAGTCCTTGAGGTTTCATGGAAGTGCCACTTCTTTACAATTTTGGCTTACCGAGTACATGGAGGGATTATTTCAGCAGGATTTCTGAAACTGCAGTTTACACAGTTCATGGGCATAAACAGTAGTTTCTGGTGGTAATGAAACTGCTTTCTCCTTCAAGTTCTCCCTATAATTACAGGGTTTCTGGGTTTCTAAGCAAACCTGAGCAAATTTTAAGTAGGGCTTTGTTTAGACAATCTAAGATATTAAATCATAGTCTTGAAACCCTGCAAAGAATCAAGCACATAGCAATAAATGGCATTTGTGGAATATTTCATGCAAAGAAAGACATTCATTGAAACAAACACATGCCTCTTGGGTAAATTTGGAAATAGCAAAATGCAGAGTACATAGCAAATTAAGGGGACTTGGTGGTACTTACAGGACCCCAGACGCAACTCTAACCAAGGTATGCCAGTATAAACAGAAAATCGATAGTGTCTGTAAAGTCATCTGTGGCTATTCCCACTCTGATTCTGTTCTTGTCATATTCATATGTTAATTTGAGTGAGGCAGTAACTATGCTGACATGAGAAGCCTTCAAGGAAAGCTTGGGTGGCAGAGGGAAAATTTTTAATCTTCTTCAGAATAAACTAAGTTCTTTAGTTGTCTAGGCCACAGTCAGATGCCAGTTATATGCCTATAACCTTCCTGCATTGACTTCTCCCAGCAACTTTAGATATCTGATATATCTGCAGCATCTCATCTTTGTTAAATAGACTGTCTAGTTAAGCCCAAAGATGTCTTATGTTTTAAGGACTAATGTCATTTGTATTACAACTCATGTTTCAGATGGGCCAGAGCAGTCGCTAGGTCACTATAAAATGAAGACCGCAATCCTGTTTAAAAGGAAACCATGGTTTATACACCTGATTCAACTGACTGCTAAGAGACTGTCTGGAGTTGACCCATTGACAGTTAACTTGGCATGCTGCTGCCACACAGTACATGCAAACATACAACTTGTTTCTTCAGCCTCATGATGGATATTTTATCACCAAATTAACCTCCTAAGAAGCTGGAGTTTATTTCATCTGTCTTTCAAAAATGTTGATGGACATCGTGTTTCACGTGTGTCTGAAGGTTTCTTTCAGCTGTGTCTGAAGGTTTTTTGTTTTTTGTTTGTCCACCTGTGTCTGAAGGTTTGTGTTTCACCTTCTCTTCACAGAGAAACTCACAGAATGTGCCACTTGCAGAACAAGTCTCCAGCTTCCTAGTCCTAAATACTAGCACATAACATCCCTAAAAATAAATGAAGAGCTCTAGAAATATCCAGTAAGGTAATGATGCTACCAAATAATGCCACAAGTTATTTCCATCTCGCAGTTCGCAAATAGCACAGAATAGAGGTTGCATATAGTAATCCAAACAAACATCTCTTTGGAATGGCTCACACAATACTTTATGTTATATATTTTGTGAAAATCATGTAATCTGTACTTCAAATATGGCAAAATACGGGGCAAAGTACAGTGCCAGAATCTTAGGTGTACATTTTACATATTCTTACTTTGTCAGGATAATGTGTGATCATGACTCATATCTTAGTCTGCAATGAACTTGGATCACCAACTCTTGGAGACACAAATTTCCCCAAAAACATTATTCTGGCTCCAAAGGACTGTGTGCCTCTGCAGCTGAGAACTTGATTTTTCCTTCCTCTTGTACTCCAAAACTCAGGTCTTTGTATCAGAAGTGCAGCAGGTGGGCACCCAGCTCTTTATTAACTCACTCCTCAGCCTCCTGAGATCTGACTACAGCTTCTTTCCACCTGTATTTCACCTCATGCCAGCAAATTATTTCGATTACAGCACAGGTTACAGCCACTGTTCAGCCATACCAGTTGGGCAGGTGGGAGGGGAGGAAGAAAGTGACTGTCCAGCTCAATGGCCAGAATGACTTGAACTTACCTTAAGTGAACTGTTTGTCAGTGAGGCCTCTTTTCCCAACTGTGTGATGCACTACAGTTTAGAGTTTAACAGTTGGGTAGATGACACCACTTCATCCCTCAGAAACTGTACTAAAATCATCAGGAGATACTAAAAGCTGACATAATAAAGAAAGCACTAGATTTTCATGATCTGTGCAAAGGCAAACAAAAATTGCTGTAGTGTGTGCTGCCATCAGATCAATGACAACGCAGGAAGATCTATATATGTGTTAGAAGTGGGGGAGGAGATATGAAAATTAAAGTCTTCCCAAATTCTGGCTTGTTGAGGTAGGAGTATGCACATGCATGGAAGAGATGGGGACAGGCTGGACACTTATGGAAGTTGTCATTAACAAACTGCCCAGCTGTGATGAATCAGATACAACCAGAAAAATGAGTAAAGCCTTGGATACTTCTTGAACATAGGTACTCAGCTGGTTATTGAACTGACTGACTGGCTCCTTACACATCCTGTTCCCAGTTCTGTTTCTCTTACTGACTATTATTTGGAGCATGGTATTTTCTTAAATATAATAATTTAAGAACACAATAGTTCAGGAAATGCTGACATCAATTTTTCTGCTCTTCAGGGGTAATCAGAACTGAAATGGTGCTTCTATGTCTTTTTTTTTTTTTTTTAAACAGAGGATGTTAATGGATTATTTTCAATCATGAGGCACAAAAAGATGACATTAAATGTCACCTGACACTGGAGAACATATAGAGAATGTTTTACAAAATTACAATGAAACTAAATTTCTCTACGTGCTTCTTCCTATCAGAAAGTCTGTTATTTGCTTTACTGTTTGCTTGTTCAGATGCAGAACATAACTTTATTTATTTATTTATTTTCCAGAGCCTAGTGGGCACATATCTGTGTTTTTAGTAAATGATTCTAGCGAGAAACATGGATTTCAAACCATTGCATCGACAACCTGGTCATTAACAATCTTACCTAAAATCTCTGCATACTTTCTGCTGTTTGTCACTTTTAGAGATCTATCTTTCAAACCAATGCACGCAATTCCTTTCACAAACTGACGCCCATGGGAGACTAATAATAATATCCTGGATATTACTGAATCAGTAGTTTGCACTTACACAGGTTTAAAATCAGATGTAAAACAGCAGAAATAAGAAATCTCCCTAAACAATAGGCAGCTCCTAGTCATAGAAGAGACAAAATAGTAGCCTTTACTGATGCATGCTATGAAATAGCTAACCCTGGTCCATCATGGGGGGCTTAAAATGAGTTTTAAGTTCCTTTGTTCACCATTTCTTAGAGCAGCAATCATCATTAGAGACTAACCAACCTCAGAGATGACTTAAATATCCGTCATATTTTTAGTATTTATGAAACAAATGCATTCAGCAGGACAAATTACATGAAGATCAAAAAATACAGTTGTATTAGCTCTTATGTAAAAATGAATTGCAAAGCCTTTACTACTCACAAGTAACACAGCATTCCTTAACATGTCAATAAAACCATATGACAAACCACATTGGGTACTCCAGCCACACCCGCACACACACACAGACAGAGTCTTGATAGACTTTAATGAATATATAGATTACACACTTT
>CM021732.1:33201617-33229117 GCA_011075105.1 Heteronetta atricapilla | reverse complement strand
TGTGGAATGGTCTTTAAAAATATTTTTCTGCTTGCATATTATATGCATTTGTAGAATATAGTATTTGGAAGAAAAGCTGAAGACAGTTTCACTGTAAGCTGCAGACTGAATAGCTGAGGAATTTCTTTTTTAAGAATAGAACATGTTTAGAAAAAGGACACAAAAGATTTACAGAAACCTTGGACAGAAATTGGCAACAAGAACTGAAATCCTGAAGAGTGACTGAGAAGGAAAATGTATCTTACCATACGCTGAAAATAATGTGTGGCAACACAGGAATTCCCAGAGTGACAATTGGAAGATTATAACGATACTCTTTAATTTCTGTAAGAGGTAGTTTTGTAGATATACTCATAACATTTCATAACATTAATTTATAGCTTGCACCAGTAAGAAATAATACAATGTTATGTTAATTTTCTATTCTAACGTCATCTGCTTAACAGAATACTGAGGTTCTGCTGCTTGAGATAGTTGAAATAGTTGTCTGTCTCGTTTGTATGGCAAAATTACAAAAGTAGTCTCTCTAGGATGATGGTATGTTATACAATTCAAGCCATGGTTTGCTCTAAGATTTTCTGGCTAATTATCTACAGCCTGATCTAATCAATGAACAACAGCATTAAATATCCAGTGAATAATGCACAAAAGCAAATAAAATATGCTTGAGTGTTTTTCCTCAAGCATACATGGTTGAATGTTTTTCAATCTCCTACTGAAATGTTGATATATTCCTTCTTCAACTTCAAGTAATTTTGCAGTGAATAAATACAAAGTAGCAGAATATCAGACACTCTTATCAATAGCCTATCTTCTTGGACTACATCTGCTCAGTATAAATGTTTGGAAATTTAAGAAAAACACAATAAGAAAAATCAAAAAATGTTGTTACAGAATAAATTATATTTAACACTGAAACAGTGTCCAATAAAGAGTGTGCTAATTCAGCTCCAGCATAAATGTTAAAGGTGCTGTGTTTTAGCAATTTCATGTAGACTGAATAATAAAACAGCAAACATGCAGTAAATTTTGGATACTTATAATTAGATTTTCAACATAAGAGATGTTAAGCTCTGTATGTAAACGGCATTATTCAAAAGCTTGTCTTGTAAAAGAAAATTGCTGTTTGACAATTCTATAGAATATTCAAGAAAGGTAATTATACTGCGCGGGCTGTTAAAGACGCAGGTGTTGAATAAAGTCACCGCTTCAGCTTTTACAGAAAACTATACAACATGAAGAGAAAGGAGACAATGACAGTAGTATGGTTCCTAATGTGAAATATTCACCTCTCCAACAGGAGTTCATATTATCCAACTTTCTTTATAGATAAACCAAAATTATGCACCAACACCCCCTATCCTCCTATACTAGGTTAGATTATTTGAACTCTTCACATTTTCTTGCAAAAAAATAAAATAAATAAATAAATAAATAAACATATACAATGCCCTGATATAAAATTCACCCAGGCAAAGTCTATTTCCACAACTAAAATGGAAATGGCAAGAAAACAGAGTGCCTCGTTTTTTAATGAAAGGCCACATAATTAATCTGAAAAACAAAAGTGATTGACTAGCACCAGTGTGAAAGAAATGTACTGACTGACCCCCAGTGACTACACAAGTGCTCTGTGTCACTGTTGATCCACAGCTAACTGCTTGCTGAATTGCTTGTCCTTTGATACAATACACCACTCAGAGAAGCAGTCTAAAAATAAGTTCATTATTAGAGTTACACTTTTAATTAAGATGTTCGAACAATCAACAGCATGTGTGAAACCAAAAGAGATGACATTTGGAAATATCAAACCTCGTTAAGGGCTGCATTGCTATTACCACTCCTTATTTTCAAATGACAAATGACACATTCAGCTGTTACATAAAGGATGCCTTTCGTCCACTTCTGAGAGCCAGGCTCACATACGGACTTGCATGTGGTGACACTTGACTATGCCTCACATCAAAATGCCCCATGCCAGGGGCACCAAACAAAAGCCATATCCCAGAGCCTACATTTAATAGGCTGGGCACCTAGGAGGTGCCATAACCCTGCACAGCCCACAGGCATCAGACAACTAATAAAAACTAATTTCTTACAGATCTGAGGGCCAGGCTGCACCATGTTGAGTAGCTATGATGTATGGCATTGAAAAGGGTGTTGCAAGGGTCTGAAAAGCCTCCTACTTTCTTGACATCCAGGTTATCTCTATGGACCAGGTCTGAGCAAGTGAAGGGACCACTTTCTATGGCTGCAACATTCCCATATTAAGCAAATCCTTAATATGCTCAAATTCATTACCTGCAGCAATAAAATTGCCCAGACAGCCAATTTATAGTCAAGGTTATTTTCTGTACACTTTGTGGGGATAAGGATGCAAAAGCCAACAGTAAGGAAAAAAAAAAATAAAAGGAAAGGAAAGAAAGGGGGTGGAAGAGAAAACCAAAACAAGCATTCTTGTTTGGGTTGGGAAATGGAGTGCAAAGGCAAGAAAGACAAGAAAGAGGCACGAAGGTAATTAAAGACATGTGGAGCTCCTTCTACAGACATTCTGTGAGTGTTCCAAAAGGATTTCTGGGACTCACAAACATATAGGTTCCTATATCTTTCTTACATTGCATTTGAACCACCACCTTAAGATCTTTTTTCTGGAGCTAGCTAAAGTGTTTGGGACACTGTCTGCTCATTTTTCCCCAGCTCTGCTGTTACCAAAAAATGTAATGAATTAATGTAATGAATGTAATGTAATGTAATGAATTAATGTAATGTTACCAAAAAATGTAATGAATTAAGGATATGATCATGCACTAAGTGAAGAAATCTGGGGAAAAAGAATTTATGCTACTGGTAACAGGCAGTAAATTTCATTATTTTCTCATGCAAGAGTTAAGTGGAATCATGTTTAGGTTAAGGATAACTTCCCTTTATGCATGGAATGAATGGAACTCAACTAAAGGACTTGCTCTGACATCTTTCAAAGCTAGAAAAAGAAACCTGTAACACTAGGTCAAAACTCTGCAAATGGTCTGTCTGCTGGAAAAAATCTGTGGTACAATAAATAAAAGTTTTATTTTGCTAAGATTCCCATTATTTCCTAATGATAAAATCCATCAGAAGATATAATTAGGTGGGTTTGGGACCTCCCTTTCCTATTAAGAAGCTTCTTAAATCAAAAGGAGTAGGCTGAACTTAATGGCCACCATTGTTAGACAGGTCTCTATTATGCAGCTGACACTTCAGAACACTGAGATTTCAGCTATATGCAAGAAGCATAATATATCTTGGCCTGCAGAGGCTCTAGGAAGTAGGAAAAAGATGTTCCTTGTCCCAGCAACACTCACTTATTTGTACCCCTACATTTCCTTTGAAATCAACTGGCATTCAAACACCTTAATACAACCGATGACACTTCATATGGAGTCTTAATAAGTCCAGACACAGCTTGTAAATGCATAATCAAAAGGTTTATTTAAAGGGGAAATTAAGGAAGCTTCTTGGTATTAGGGAACAAGACCCAAATTATCCCAGGAATTTATGTTCTGAATACAAGAGAGAGATTTTTCCAGTCATAAAATCAAAAAGAAAAAACATGGAAGAAAGAGAAAATGGATGTAGACAGTGGAAGGATTAGCAATACAGAGAACAGTGGAGAAAAGAATGAAGAGGAGAAATACTTAGCACTGATATTGATAAGTAGCAGGCAGTGAAAACCCCACTGGAGATAAATATCTTCACAAACTTTTGGAGATGGAAAGAAGAGGATTCAACTATTGGGTCACTGGTCATATTTGAGGTATGATACTTCCTTGTTTTCCCTGTTTTGTTTTGTTTTGTTTTTGTTGCTTCTGTTTGTTTGTTTGCTTTTTTACTAAGGAGTTGACTGTCCTGGTTTAAAAAAAAATAACAATAACTAACAAACAAAAAAAAACCATATTTAAGCTATTATATAATGGCATATATTTCAGACTTTCTTGTACTTTTCTTATACCTAAGAACATTCAATTATCCAACATCTTTCCCTGTACCTGCAAAGGTAAGACAACTTAGACACTCAGACTAGAAATGTCATGGTCCTGTTTCACAGAGATTCTCCATTTGGAGTACAAATGGACCAGCACTATGGCAGCAGTGAAAACATGCTCATAGCACTAACTCTACAGTGTGATACACACCCTACAGTGTCTTGTACAGGCAACTTGAAGTGAGAAACATGGTGGAGTTTAGAAGAGCTGCTGTGCTTATGGTCCTACCTTGCTAAACCGGAGAATTCTGGGTGCGAGTAAGAATGGAAAGAAGGATGAGACATAACCTCCAGCCACCAACATAGGTGTTCTGTTTTGGAAGAAAAAAGCGGTCCTGGCAGCAAAAAGGAGCAGAATGCAAGGACAGCTGGAAGCACAGAAGACAGAGGCAGGACGTGGCTGTTTTATTCTGCCTCACTTTCCCAGAAAAGTATTTCAGGACTCCAACAAATCAGCTCCAGAAAAAAGGCACACTTCAATGTGTGCTCTATATCATGGATATCTGGGAGCAGGAGCTGCATCTGGCCTAAGGAAACCAGAAACCCAGACAGAATTACTTAGCTGCCATGAAAATGGTCCTTGATTTCAGTCTGCACCCATCAGGATGGGAAAGCAAAACTCTTGCTGTTTGTCCCTCTTCCCGTGCTTTTGTTTTCTCACAGAAAGAGTTAATTTCACACTTAGTAAGGAGATGTCTTTTGTCTGTTCCAGAAAGGGAAACAATGTGGTTTGGAAGCTGTTAATTCCTCCTACAGAGCCATAAAATGGAAATGCACAGATTTTTTTTAAAGACAAGTACCTGTGATTTAGCATAAATAGATAATAGAACAAGTAAAGTTAACAGCAATGTCAAGAGTGAAATTACAGAGGTAACAGAATGAGGACAGAGCAAGAAAACCTCTTGGAAATACATTTATTTTTATCCTTGTTTTGATATGTCACAGATGTGAATTTGTGTTTGCAATCATTTATGTTATCAAGTTATGTCAGTTTTCTCTCTGTACTTGGTTTGACTAATAAGCCTCCCATGATGTTTTCTAGGGGAAGCAATGTTGGGTGCCTAAGTGAAGGCAAGAGGGCAGATGAGTGCTGGAAAAAAAAGTTATTGTGAAAATGCATTTTAAGGAGAACAGTGCGTCTGATGTTTCTTTGTCATGTATGTCATAGAAGAGAGAAAAATGTGAGACGGTTTTCCCAGTCATGGAAACCACATTGCAATTGAGCATTCTGATAAGTGATAATGTACAGAAAAGGGACCAGACAGCAAGGAAAAGGCATGAACAAATATTACCTCCGAAGTCCCTTTCCTTCATAACATAATTAATTACATGACATTTAATCAGTGTGCTTTACCAAGGAGATTGTTCTTACCCTAGTTTCCTTTTTCTTTTGTTGCTGTTGTTTGTTAGCAACCTGCTACTTTTATTTCAGACTGAGAGCAAAACTACCTGAAGCAACAACCAAGCTTTCAAATGTTGGCGATTCCCAGAAGAGATGTGAAAATACCTGTGGTTGCTATTTTGGCATATATGAAGTGAATGTTCAACACTTGCATTATAAAGTGTGGCTAAAATTCATTTTAACAATGCTATATCTGAAGTGTATTTCAAAACATCTTGAGGAAGCAATTGATTCAAATATGTAAGTTTCTTAATACCAATGATTTACAGAGAAACATTTTTTCTCTTTTGGTACCTTTATTTGAATGATAAATGGCAGATGAAATCTGCTTCAGCAAATGAATTCAGCTGCTCCCCAATATGCATCTGAAACTAAGACAACTACTTCAAGAAAAAACTTCAATTAGGGAAAGGATATTATAATGATTTTATAAAGCCACTAAACCAAAAGTCACAATAGTAGTCACTACTAAAAACATTCTACCCTGTAACAAACATTGCTTTGGAATTCACAAAATCAAATCATCTGCTGCTGTTTCCAACATTCTAGTAGAAAGAGAGATTCATGATACAGTAAAAACATGTATATTGCTATATGTTGATTTACTGTCACTATTCATATCCAAAAGGATATGGATTCCAGCTGTACTATGGCTATATCTATATCACTATACAGCAGTTCTGAGGTTTCTTGGGATGGGAAGCACTTGCAGTACACAGGCTGTAAAACGTTCTCATTAATACTTCTCAGTATGCACAACCATAAAGAACATCAATCTAGTTACATTTTCAGATCAATCCTGCCCCCCACTGAAGTCAATGGAAACTAACCTGTTGGTTTCAATAGCACCCAGCCCTTTATAAATTTGCAGACATTCTTATGTAAGAAACATGAATTCATTGTAAGAAGGAATGAATTACTGCTCAGAAAAAAAAAAAAAAAAAAAAAAAAAAAAAACAGCAAACTCTTACAGCTATGTGCTGGGTATTATGAAATGTGATTTGTATACCATCTACCTGCTTCCACTAGTGTTCACAGAAAACCTGTGGACAAATTCCACAGCTTTGAAAATTTATTCCAAGATGTTTAATAAGTATAAAATTAGATTTAGAAATTTTAGATTCTCCAATACAGTAACAAGATAGATAATGAATACTGTCAAAAACTGCACAAATCCTTTTTACACATATTTCTCATTGTAATCATAAACCTCATAGATCAATATTACAGACTTGGCTGAATTAACCATGTCAATGTTCAAATTTTCCTGAGCCCTTTTTAAGACATGTAAATCTCAAATTTTCCTATTTTCCCTTTATCTTTTGCCAGTGGGGCCAACACATCAGTTCTAAAGCATTTGAATATTCACTTCATATTGTTCTTTGGCTGCCTATTCCACCAGCAGTTCACAGGAAATTTCAAGACATCTTCCATCTCAGCTGTCTATCCTAAACATTTTTTGACAGAAAATTAAAGTGTTAACCAAAATCTCATAAAGAAATGTGTAACATTCTATCATTAATGATTTGTTATCTATAAAAAATAGTTCAAAATCAAGAGTGATTCCCATCTAAATAATGTTATTTAGACCGCCATGACATGGTTACGCTCATAAAAATCCCAAACTTTAAGTAACCATAGATACTGTTGCATATTAGGTCTCTTAAATGATTATCCCTTTATGAACATATACACAATGATATGCTGCATGTAACTAACCTACTTTTCTAGTGTTTAAACTAGCTTGATTCAATCTGATTTAAATTCTGTTGTTTCCATGGAATGCATGGAAATCTGACTGAGCAAAAGTTCAAGGGATTCATAAAGAAATCCTTGCTATAGCTATAAAAACATATTTTTCTCTGCATTAAAGGAAGTTCTTAACTCTGTCATAACCCCTTACTATACCCAGAAAAAATTTAAACTGTTAATCTCTTGGAGCAGTCCTACATTCCTATCACCCTACTTTTTAAAATAAGAATTTCAGCATTAATTCTTTGATCAGTTACTGCTTATTTTGCTTAGTCACATGATGAAAGAACAAGACAAGAAACATTATGTTCATTCACTAAAATCAGTGGCAATACTTACATGAATAAGAAACTAGTAGAATTATCACTTCAGTAGGCTTTTAATTTAAATAAAGTGAATTTTGTTTCTTTTTCTAATAAACGTTTGGTGTTAATAATTATTTTTTTCTACATAACAGTCCACAGATGTTTCTTCTGTATATGCACTAAACATAGAAATCTTAAATTAGAATCACTCCTTTCTACTAAAATAATCTAATAAAAAAAATACATGCTCCATTCTTCAATTACATACTGGCACAATTTTAAAACCTTTAATACTTGCAAGGGACTTGGAATGTTACCCTTGCATCTGCTGAGGGTAAAAGAACTCACACAGGTTCATGTGTCTGATTGTTTAAGTGCACACATAGCAGAAGCTATGGAGAACAGACAGAGGGCCTATTGTAAATGTAATGCAGTCTGGGATACATGTACTGTCTTTTGCTGTGTGCATTATATACATAGCTTTATATATTTGCTATGTATTTTTATTGTATATTACTATTAAATCCATTCCATCCACTCTACTATAGGTGCATTTTTCAAGGACAGTATAAAAATGTCTACTATGATACAGTTTATAAACTTATTGCTATATTTCAGTCACATTCAAAATGTGTTTGAAAAATACACTTGTTCAATAACACTCAGTTGGAGCAATTCTGTTTTGATGGAGATTTTCTGACTTGACTCCCAAATTCAGCTGATCTAGATATGTGGCTAGGCAGCGTAACCACTATGAAATCTCTTCCTATCACAAATGCTTATTGCCTTTGCAAATAGCTGGCTGTCAGAGGGGTTTACAGATTTGTAATTCAGCCAACAATCAGATCAGTGTTTATCTAACCTAGAGGCGATTCTGTATCTAGGAATACCCCCTGCATTTAGTTTGCCATAACTTTCCTCCTAATGTGGAAAGTTATTGTCTGAAGGAAGTTTACAGCTTTTTCTCTTAAAAACAAAACAAAACAAAACAAAACAAAAAAAAAATATATCTTGATGGGTGGCTTGGGTGATGCTACAGAAGACCATATGTCTTCATACATAAGACCATGTCTCTGCCCTGAAGGCTTTTTGGCTTTGACCTCAACTTTGCTTATCTCAGGTATGTCAATGACAGTGCTGCTGGAGTCAGAACTTTGCAGGAACTTGGGGATCAGGCCATGCAAGTCAAGTCCAAATTAGACAGTTGGTTCCCTGCCTCCTGATACACAAGGACAGTATAAACCAACAGGTTAGCCTAAATACTACAAAAGATGTTTTAACAGTGGATACCAGAGAAGCTTTTTTCATACCTTAGATGTTATTGGAAGGTAGCCTTGTGGCAAATACTATAGATCCACAGCAAAGCTCGACCTCCTCTGGAGCACTACCTTCTGTAGTGGACTATTCTCAAAGTATAAATTTGACAAGTAACAAGAAAAAAAAAAAAAAAAAAAAAAAAAAAAAACGTATCAAATGACTTACAAGCGTTTTCAAAGACAAGCATCACTGAAGCACATCCATATCAGAGTTTAGCTCAACATACTCAATTCTAGATACAAACATATTGTAACTTTTAAATGCTTTTATGAACTTCTGTAAAAATTCAAAATTTGTTGAAAACTCAAAAATATCTTGATTGGTAATTTTCAGATAAAACATTTTAATGAAAATATAATATCTGCTTGATGAAACCACCAAATCCACTTCCTTAGCTTAGGTGAAGTCTGCTCTGCTAGGAAACAGACAAGCCAAGATCTCGTCTCACCAATGACCTCCCCATGAAAATTAGTTAATTGGCATGTGTTGTGTTTTGTTAAGGAATGGGAATAAGATATTTCATGAATATGAATTAAATTCTTGTTAAAGTCAAGAGGTCTTCTATTTGAACTACCTCTGCTTGTTTTCTCAATCAAGTCACCCTAGAGGTATATAATGAAGTTGTAAGTAAATAGCATATTTAGTTACTAGGAACAATTTTGGAAAAAAAAAAAAAAAAAAGCTTTTTCTTTCAAAAATTATTTACATGCTGTATTTCATCATTAATAGACACATCATTTCATCATTTGAATGAACAGAGACAGAGAGGTCAAGTTCATCTTAATGTTGAAGGAGAAACAGAAATAGAAAATGAACTGGTATTTATGTTTAGAAGTTAATTCTCTACAGGAGATATACGCATAGAATGGACAATGGCTGCTTAGCTACAAAAATGTCTACGTTTCTGTGTAAGGATGTCTAATCCCATAATATTTACTCTTGGGAGTCACCTACATTCACTTTAGCAGTCCTATGTACTTCAGTGTGACTGCCTATGCATGTTAGGTTGTGGGAGTTAAAGTTGTGGGACTAAATTGACCAGTTAGAAGCTTTTCTTAAAGAACAGCCACCTAAGTCCCTGCATCCAGTCTCACAAGTGCAGATAGAGGAAAATCAACCTACAGTGGAGTTATACCCACAGCAGCACTGAACGACTTTTTTTGAAGATTGCAAACGCCAGTTTTAGTGATTGCTCCATGGCTCCAGTGTGTGTGGTAAAATGTTCAAGAGGAATGTCAAAAAAGTCTTAGTAGACAAAAAAGAAATGGAGAAAAAGAGCAGAAGTAAATTAATCTTCCTGAAGTATATTACATAAGGGGAAATGCTTGGTAGTCGTTATTTGCTGTAACAACTCAAGACAAATGAGTAGTCGGTGTGTTAGTTCTGATGAAGGACATGCAAGAAAGACAATGGCTTTCCATTTTTAAGTTAATCAGTACCCAAGTGATGTATTTCTGAAAAATAATAAAATGGATTAATCAGGAGCTCAGGGAAAGAAGAGGGCAGACATTTTATTTCCACCACGTGTGGATGAAATATACATAACATAATAAAGGGCTGCTGTCGACTATCTGCAGGAAGAGCACCTGGAAGATTAAAGCTGTGGACATAACATTAACAAAGTACAGACCACACTGAATTAATGAGCACTGGAGATAGACATTCAGTGGAGTCTTAATTTATTTTCCTTTTCTAGCTCATCCTTTAAGAAAATGACAGTGTCTTCTTATCGATTTTACACTCAGAGATCAATCAGAATTGCCCTGACTCAGACAAAATTTACAGCACTCCCTGACAGTGCCTCGAGCATCTGGGCCTAAACAGACATTACAAGGAAGCAATATATCATGTTTGTATGTAGAGCTTGACATGCTTAAAAATAAGCTAATCTGTAGTGGAATTTCCTTCTTTTTGACAAGTTGCTCTGCCCAGCTCTTCGGCCCCTTGTTATGAATTTCTCTCCCAGCTCTACTATTAATTATAACATGCACATAGGATTCATGTATTTAGACCCTGAGGGAGGTCATCTGCTCTTCAGTTTTAGATAAAATATAAACTAACAGATCACTCCTACTTAAACAATGTGAAATGTCACTCTGATGCTCTCCATGAAAAAAAGCTAGAGGTGTTCCGTCAAGAGCTATGATCAATTCTGACAACCCAACAATATCAGAGCTAAATGATGGGTCTGTACATTCCCAAACAGCCCTCCGTGGAAATTGCTGTATCCGGAAGCTCTTTTGTGCAAGTAACTAGCTGTATTAAATGCAATAATTACAGAAAAGACACGAGCTGTGATGCTTAAGCGGTTGTTGGCTAAGCTAACTTGTTTCCACATTACTATTTATCTTGTACCTGGGTATTGCCTCCTCTGAAATAACTTCTTAGAACAAAGGAGGAAGACAAGTCTCTTCTGTGCTATAGACCTCAAGTCCCTCGTGGGCTCAAAGGAGAGACATCTTTTACAAAATATTTGCTGTATTTCACTTAAAGGATAAAAATCAAGACCAGAATCCAGAAAGAATTCACATGCATCTGAGAAGGATTGAAAATTATCGGGTTTTCATAAATTTAAGCCTGTCATCTCCTTCAGGCAGTGGTTCATTGGTTACTTCAGCACCTACAGAAAGCATCAGGGCACCAGGAGCTAAAATCAGTTAGAACTTCTCAAAATACAGCATGTTTTTGTTTGTTTCTTACATTTTTGATCATCTGATAAAATACTGGGAGAGGAGGGGTGTTCAAGCTCTTTAGACATAAAATGTTTTCTACATAATTCAGGATCCTCTGTTCACTTCTATAACTACTTTTATTACATTCCTACTTCATTAAGGGTCCTGTACAAATTTCACTGTATTGAAACTTAATAAGCAAAAATACAAGATCTTTTATTTGTGCTAGCAGAACAGAGACATTGTCAAAGGTTTGCAAATACACGTAGCAGCAGGGGATTCTGTTGTTTTCCCATGACCTAAATCCACATGGTAGTGGAAGTGAAAACATACAGATTTTGGACTTATCTTGAATCAAAGATAAATAAACAGAACTGATACTAAATGAGTAGAAAGATACAAAAATAGCTCACTATCAATCCCAACTCTGAAACAGAAATATGACAACATGCAGAAAAACAAATGTTGCATGGTTTATTTATGACACCTTGGTATGATTTGCCCTCAAGTAATATTACAGTAAATTACTGTGGTTTCAAAAACCAGTATGATGATTACTGATTTATTTTATTTTTTCTCCTTTCCTTTCATTTGTGATTGTCTGACACAGTAGGACCAACCCTGAAGAAATTAGAAAAATATCGTCTTCTGTGAGGGGTATTGCACTTACTTTGCCTGAAGGTATCCTTTTCTCTGCCTTTTTTTAGCCTCTTGGTTCTCCTCTCTTAAGGGTTAGTCTCATGCTACCTGAACACCTGTCTCTTCTCTGTGTAAGCCTGAAAAGATTTCACCAATATCCCAAAATTAAGATAGGGACAAATTCTAAATTCAATCAATTTTATTTCATTTTTTGATATGCAGACGCCAACATAGACATTTACCACAATCAGCAGATTACCTTATATAAAAGAACACTGAACTGACTTGGTCTCCCAGGAGACCACAAACTCTGTCTAAAGCCAAGGACACAGTTTTTAACAAATTAAATAATTATTGGATACCTCTGCCAACAAGCCCAGGTTTTAGGTTAAGCATTTCAAATACTCAAATACAATTACACTTGATCTTATTGTTTTTAATATCTCTTTTTATTGAGTTTAACAAGCTGGTATATTTTTCCAAAGTCAAATACTTTCTACTGTCACATTTAAAGAAACATGTTAAAGAAAAAGCATCAGATATGTTATGCAACTTGGTAAAGAATAAAATATAAAAAATAAATAAAGTTGTTATGTTACCTTCTGAAACTTTTTAGTCAGTAATACATCTCACTACTTTTTAAACTGATGATGCCTAATGAATTAAAAAATTAATTAAATTACATGTATTGCCTTCAATATTTCATAAAGTGGAGGCACTGTTAATTATTATATTAATTACATTGTTAATTATTATATACTTCCTGAAGGAAATAATAGTTATTGCTACAGTGTGTAAAATACACAGTGGAAATATTTACTTTTCAATGTACATAAAATATCTGTGCCAGAATCTCTTGCTCTAGTGAAAGAAATAGATTACATCTCTTCATACACAGGTAGGAAGGACCGTGTGTCTTCCTACAAGTCACACAAGGAATAACAGGTGGCATTCCTGTTGGCATGCTCTCTTGGGTGTTCTGCCATGCAATCAACTGTCATTTCAGTTTACAGTTCAAATGCCACAACAGATCTTAGGTGGAGAGAATGTGAAACTACTCATCAAAACTTTTCTTTACTACCCCAGTGGATTTCACCAGCCACCTGCATAAAATCAATACTACTGGCTGAGTGGCAACACACACAGCAGCACACACATCATATTTCCTTCATCATCTTCATACACTTGAACTGTTGAACACATAAAAGATACCTGCATCACATCAAGCAAAGCAAAAATATGGACAGCTCTGAACCCTTGCTGATCCTGAAGAAAGCTCCACATCTCACAAGCACAAGGCCAGAGACAGAGGCACTGGAGTATGTTGCTTTGAATTTTGCTGCACTTTCAAGAAAAGCCATCACTTTTACATTTAAGACGTTGCTGCACACATTCAGCTCCACTGTGTGTGATACTGTTAACTGTCTCTACTAATGACAGACATAATGGAGCTATATCATCGGAGCCCATGTAAGTAAAGACTATTTAAATAACATTGGTCTGTAAGACATAAAAAGTAATCAGCCATAAAATATCCCTTCCCCCCCCCCCCCCCCAGCAAAACGAAGTACATTCTGTGGTAGTTTCTTTCCTCTCCCCAGACACAAAAGGGGAGAAACATTGAGTTTCAAAATTTCAACAAAATTAAGGTTTTCAACTGATCTAAAACATACCATTAAAAGCAAGTTAACTGTGACGACATTCCACATTTCTGTATGTGCAGGAGGTTAGTCACCTTTGTGCAACTTTGGTTCTAATCCCACAGAGGACTTTTGAGTGTCCAGAAATTGGCATGTTGAAAGAATGAAAGTAGAGAACTGCAGGGAGAAGCACATCATATCATATAGCACCTTCTCAACATAGGAAAAAAGACTTCAAATCATCATCCTCCCAGCCCCAGAATCCAACTATCAGTGCTGCTGAGATTACTACTAATTACATCACATAGGTTTGCATCAGAATTCCCACTGAACTCTTGTTGCTTAACCAGTGTCTTTTTCAGGAGTAAAGGAACATGTACACTTCCTTAGCAATTCAAAAGGCAGGACAATTATCCAAAGGAAATTACACTGTGTTTAAAAAATGGCTTTATACTTTAGTCTGCTGACCTCCTATAATCTCTTTGCTGAAACGTAGTATAATTGATCAAGCTATATTTAGTGTAAATTCATTGAAATGATGAATCTCATTTTCCAGGAGCCTGAGGCCACATGTAGGCAAAGCTACAATCAATCTATAAAACCACAATACAGTTACACAAAGAAATTAAAAAGTGTATTACTGGATTCACCAGTAATTAGAAAGCTCTATGAAAAGGTATTGAACAACCTAAAAGCCGTTAGCTTTTCCTTACAAAGAGGGATGTTGCAAGTAGGTCAGGAAAGTAAAATCACTATGTATAAACACTTATGATTTTCAGTGTCAATGTCTGTTAATGGTAGGAATAGACTGAATTCCTGAAGAAATTTGGAGGGAAAAGTATTGTATCAGAGTGATCTGTTCTGACATAGACCTGTTCCTCTGAAATCACGAGCAACAATGAAGTTGCCTAGTGATTTTTGATGGCTGCAACAAAAATATTATTTGTGAATAGTTTACAAACCTGTGAAAAACACAAGCTGAATCCATGTGATGACTCCAGGTTCTGCTAAAGCTGAATTATAAAACAATAATAGCAAAATCCCAGAAATTTCAGAAACGCAATGCTTTGTAAACCTGTCCACCTCACAACCATATTTTGTTTATGTTTTAGGCACAGAACTGAAAGAACCAGACATACCAGAATTTGATGCACTGAAAGTGTCTTTTCCAAAATATCACCAAGGACCAATATACACATCCTGGTTGGTATGGGTCTTACTGTGATGGTAGAGCTTCTTCTGAACTGAGCACATCTGGCTCTCCTATTGCAATTTTATTTGTAACAAGGATATGGTTCCTCCTCAATCAGAGAAGAGGTGTAAAGGCACCCAGTTATGATGAAAGCACCCCAACTTACAAAACTGTAAATGAGTTAGGTGTAACCACCCAACTTGTGCTAAAATTCACATAAAAGTATGCAAATCCTAAAAATCAGAGAGCAGGAAAAAAATAAAATAAAAAAGTAAAAAATAACAGCCATTTTTTTTACCTTGGAACTCTGAGTTCTGAATAAGAAAATGAAGATGAGAAGGAATGCAATAGGGAAGTGAGAAACCCAGCTAGGAGGGAAGGGGGGCCTCCAGGCAGCAGCTACATCAAAATGTCAGCCTCATGGAATCAGCTCTGCCCCTAGCATGACACCTGCAAAAGTCCACACACACAGGGCTCCCACTGCCCTGTGTGGGGTCTCACACCACATTCCCCCTTTCACCTCTCAAATGCTGGCTTTTCATCAGTGTGGATCTTCCTCCATAAATGAGTGGATGAGGAAACTGTAATGATATGGATGGATTAACTGGAGTAACAATAAGCTTCAAGATTGACTGGTAAGGATAATGTTGCACCATTAAAGCATCACCAAAATGTACATGATTCTATTTCTGAAGAGAAGACAATATATTCAGGTATTTCATTTGTTCCCTTATCACCCACTGCTATAACTGCAACACTATAATATGAGTGTTCTTAGCTGGTTCAATACTGTAAGATTAAGCACCTGTTAAAGAACTGAAGCAAATCTGGGTGCACAAAGGTGGGAAATGATCTGCTTATAAGAAATAAAGTACAGAGGATCTGGGTAGTTGCATGGTTCATCCTGATAAAGTAAAAAAGAAAAAAAAAAAAAGAGAGAAAAGAGAGAGAGATAGAGAGAAAGAGAGAATGAGCAATAAATGTCTTCATCTGTTTGGTGTCAGAATGACCATGAGAGGTTGACTGGTCCAGGACAGCAAAACTCCATTTCCTTCCATGGGAGAGAGCATTAGCCCCTTGCAGGTAGGCTCCTGCAGGACAGAGAGCATAGTGCTTTGTTTTGTTTTGTTTTTCCTTTCCCCTTAAAAGTGTATTTATTTATTTGAATGGGAGGATAGAACATGATGGGAGAAAATGAATGGGAGGAGAACAAAGGAGTTAATGCTACTGCTGGTGAAAGAAGTTTCCTCTTTCATATTATGCACAAACTCCAGTAATCCTGGTATTGCTGATGGGTATTGCTGCCTGTTTTCTTTTTGTTGTTGTTTTTTTTTTTTTTTTTTTTTTTTTTGTGTGTGTGTGTGTGTGTGTTTTGTGTATGTGTTTGTTTGTTTTATGTTAATACTTTTTCTTTCATTTTTTTTTTTTTTCTAAGTTTCAAACAAATATCTTAATTTTCCAGGCAACAGCACTATTGCACTGCAACGAACTGGACTCAGTTACCTGCAAATATGGTACTAAAGCTTGCTAACTATACCAACACTACATCTTCAGCTGTACAACTGTATAACAGAGTTTATGTAGGGTCTCAATTGCAGAAGCATGAACAACAGTGGTGTCTAAGAGCCTGAAAATAAGGTAGAAATGTAATTATAGAGTAGTAAATGATACCACAAGAAAAAGTCATAGCAGGCTAATGTGATAAGGTACTATATTATCTGATGAGGAGAAGTACTAACATTTCTGTATTAAAATGGTATTAGTGGTATATTAGGCTAACATGATATGACAAAAAAATTGCAAACAAAATACTATAATTTAGTCTAGGGCATAAATGTGAGGGAATAAAACCAAATATTGTCACAGAGGAACACCCTCTTTTCATTTAGAGGAACATGTGGAAATTTTGTGATAGAATTTGCTGTCGTGTCATACTGATAAAGTTCATGAGAGATTACATATTGCTATGGGAATTGTAAGTTATTACAAATGATATCTTTTATGTATCATTTTTACTTCACAGGACTTCAAAGAGCTTTACAAACTTAAAAAGAATGTAAAATAATGCCTTAATACTTATCATCAGCCTCTAACCTGCAGCTGAGTACACTTCCTAATAGTACCCAATTTGTTAATTAACCAAAATTTTACCCAACTACTGATAGCAACACTCAATTTATAGAGTGGTTGTCTATTTAAAGATTAAGTTTTACATATGAAAATCAAGTCCTTCAGACTCCAGATCAACCATACTCTGAAGAAGCTTCTGTTTGCATGAAACAATTGGTGGAAACTGTACATCCATATGGGAAATAGCATTCCTATATAAATATAGCCTACAGGTACTGTCTGTAGGACTAATCACAAGATACTTGTTCTGAATACAATAACATGATCTAGACACCAGAAAATTTTTCAAGACAAATTGTTAATTCCTGCCACCCAAACTGAATTCAAACTTCTGAGCAAACTTCAGTGATGTGCCCAGTCACCTGTCTGAGAAGTAAAGATGCAAGAACAGGTGTGCTTCCAAGACAGTCTCTGGTAAGCTCAGTTCAGAAGCATTCATCACAGAGCTAATGCTGCCAGATTTCTGCTCTCAGGCATCCTGAAATCCAAACCACACATATTCTCTCTCTATATATATATATGCAAACGTACACAGGTACTGTAAAATTGGATGGATCTCACTTGGCCTTCATTTATAAACTTTGCAATGTTTAATGACATTCCTCCATAAAATGGCTAAAAAGATGGTAATATATTTTCCTTTCTGAATTTATTTATTTGCTCTGCTTTTCAAGACTCCTGGATCTTTGCAGTACTCAAACCAATGGCAAAAATCTGTCCCTTAGTCATAAAGTCCCTTAGTCCCTAAGTCATAAAATACCTATTTTATGACTTTTATGCATAATAAAGGAGTACCAAGTAACCAGAATTGTTTGTCTGTAGGGTTTTTGTTTGTTGTTTGCTTGTTTTAATTAGCATATGTAAACATATCAGTGAGGCACATGTCTCTGGTATTTCACCAATAAATGTGTTCATTTAAAGGTGTATTAAGGACAACAATTTAGCTGTGGATCATAATATTTACTTGCAGTTACTGTGTTACTGCCATTCCTTTATAGCACTGAAGGCAGAGTCAACATTGTAGTCAGTGCAACAACTAAGCCTTGAAGAGTATTATTCAACAAAGAACTAATTACTGATGTAGAACTGTGGACAAGATTTACACAGTACTTACTGGTTTCTGTTCATCCACTTTGTCTGGAATTTTCCACTTTAAAATATGGAGAAAGAGAATAGATATGAACATTTTGTGCCAAGGAAGTTCTTCTCTCCCACAGGTGGTGTTTCACTGTCAAGGAGAAGTTTCTGTAGCCAACTGCAAACTCATTGAATTTTCTCTCATTCCTTGTGTTCACAAGGTAACTCTTAAAACATTTCAGCTCACTTTGTATTATAATCTAAGGCTGACCTCAGATTCCTCTCTGTCCTTACCACCCTGAATCAGCCTACCAAAATCTTGCATTAGTTCTCTTATTTTGCCCCATCCCAAACCCATGGCCTCTCTTTTCCCCCTTGCCCCATCCCAAACCCATGGCCTCTCTTTGCAGCTAGGCTCTCTTCACTGCAGCAAATTAAAATCCCTTTCCTCACCTTTCAGCTCCTTTGATGCCCACTTTCTTCAGCTAACAATTCACTTCAGTACATCAGTAATACCAGGTATGATCTTCCATTTATTGACTGCTGCCACATCACCATGTTGTTTTCTGAAGAAGGAAACACCATTCTGAGATGATGCCATCATTCTTCACAACACTCAGAGATGCCTGTAAGAAACTCACAGAATATTTGAAGGGCTGTGAACATAAATAGGAAAAGAGAAGATGTTAAAAGGGTCTCTTCCTCAATTCCTCTTTCTCTGTCACTGCTCTCATATAATCATTTTCTGATACAGAAAATAATTGAATTTGATATTGGGATAATTTTTTTTGTTCTATTTCTTCCTTCTACAAAGACTAGGATATGGACAGATTCCTCTCTTCTTGTCCCCCAAAGTTTATCATATATATTTTGTCTTCTAAAATGAATTTATTTAGGGCTGGGTCACTCTCTGTGTGTGCACATGTACACACATATGTGTGTTTATACATACAACTTACACATTAAGATCCCTAGTGTTTTATGCAGTCTTCCATGGTATGAAATGGGAACTCTAATGTGTAAATGATTCAATATGCAAATCTGTGAAGGAAAAACAGATTTGAAGACTTCTGCCATTTTCTAAAATTGTGAAAATAAGGAGTTTATACTGTTTTCAGAGAAAATTATACTTCAATACAGTAGATTTCAATGATATTTGTCTTATACAAATTAAAAAAAAAAAAAAACATGTAAACATGAATACACAGAGAAAGCACTCTGCTTTTCTTAAGAATATGGCTGTAAATAAATCATTACATTGCATCAAAAGTACTAAAATCATCAGAAAGCTTGGGCAAAAGATCTTTTTTTTTTAATTGACAGAAGAAAAGAGAGGACAAAGAGTAAAAGAAATCCTTTCAATTTTTTGTCGTTACAATAGAATTCTTAACTGTAGGGGGTAGAATGATGCATCCATTTGCACTTACAGTACCATATTAGGGAATGACTAAATTACTTGTAGAGCCCTTTCTGTGTCACCACTTATGAGTAATGATATAATTTCCTAAATCACATAAATAAATACACAAACTAAACTCTTGGAATCTTGTATTTTTTATTTATTTATTTTGTATCCTGCATTATAAAAATAAATGAGAATGGTCATTTTTATAGAATTCAATTTTATTTTCTGTACAGGAACACATTCAAACATTTGCATCCTATTATTGCTGAAACCAAAATAGATAATATGCAGCTTGTGAATTATATTTTTCTTTCACTGTGTCTGTATTTAGAAGACAAATAGCTGGCATCCCTGTTCTAGTGCAAGGAAAGGTTTACGTTTACCTTTATTTATACTACTCACAGTATTTCAAAATATTTTATGCCTAAATGTCCAGAAAAGATAAGACTCTTTAAAAATACATCTTGTAAATGTATAGTGACTTGAATTTTCATAACAACTCAGATTTTGTATATTTATTTCTATGTCTTAAAAAAGGAATCTCGTGAAGATAATGTATATGTCAAAAAAAAGAGGCATCAAAAGCACTTCCTGTGCACTTGACAGGGTGACAAAATATTTCTCCTATCCTTTCCTAATTGAGCTGCTGTACAAAGGGAGACATTATGATAATATTAATAATAGTTACATGGATATTTGTAGGTACTGTGTAACCCTTCAGTCCATTTTCCCAGACAATGGTGACTACAAAGAGGCTTCAAAATAGAACATCACACAATATGAATGCCACTTTTTTCTATCTTACATTTTAAAAACATCATTGAAATCAGAAAGTTCATTTACAAAGGACTGGCAGTTGCAATCACAGCAATAATGTAGTGCTGAGAAAAAAAGGGTAATTGGTTTGGTAAAGATCGCTTTCCATTACACCATAAAGCACTACACAATAGGAAAGGTCGCCAATTAAGCAATCATGAATACCAAGTACTGAAGCTGATGAAAATAGGGCAGTGGTTTAAATAGATTTGCAAGCAATTTACCTTTTCACAATGTTGGCAATCTGATGCAATTTGCTTGCAATTTTGTCTGCTTTCAGTAGCACTCGAAGCTGACACTACACAGACCAAATGGCAAAGAGGCCTGCATAGAAAATGTAAAACTATCTTGGCTGCATCAGGGAACCAGAATGGTGGTTCATCAGGAAAATTACAACAATTAACATAAGTGCTGCAAAAATCAACACTTTAAATGTCACACTCACTAGTCTGTCCAAAGACTGTAAAAGTACCATCTCCATCGCTGGACTAACAGTAAATATGAAGCAATCACCAACAAGCCTTGAGGCTGATGGCTTTACAATTGATGTGACATTCTCTGAGTGATAAAATAGCCTCTCATTTTACAAAAGTAAGTATTTTTCTTTTTTAGATTTAACCTGGATTATGTCAACCCAAAACTTATATTTAATTTTTTTCAACTCTTCTTCCAGCAAATCTGTTTTGCACTTGACTATGCTGTTTACTTGTTTTGATGTTCTAAAAAACTTTAATGTTTAAGGGAATTTAAGCCAAACTGATAAAACTCAAGTATTGATCCGTTATATTTCCATATAAATTATACCTAAGATATATACCAAAACGTGTTAGATTCATGAGATGATGCACTGGTGTCTAGGGCTCAGTTTACAGTCTTGGGAAGGGGGCCTCAAAAGGTAACTGTAGTTCCCATATCTCTTGGGTATTCATTCGGAACGTAGGATGCCTTAACGCATCTTTGTCAGTGTAAGCTCAGCAAATGTGAACGATGACTTCTGAAGTAATTGATATCTCATGTAATGGCTCCCATGTTAAAGACAGATATAAATTTGTCAGATTGTGAGGATGAATTGACTTATGGTGTACATTTAATGATTTATTCTTTTTTAGTGAAGTGCAGAAGAGAATATAGCAGTGATGCCTTTTTCTGACATCACAAAGAGTAAGAACTTTTTCTCTGACATCACATCCTGGAAATAATATAACTCCTTTGTACGATGTTTGACCCCACAACTTTAATAAGAGAAAAAGTGTCACTTTTTATGACCTGATTCAGGATATGTTTAATCAGTGGAAGTGCATGTAGGATATTGTCATTCTGAAAATTAGCTAGATTCAGAGAACCAGAACACTTATACCACTTTTTTTTTCCACATCACAATATATGTACTCTGACAGATATAGAAGCCAAGTGTTGTTAACTCCCAAAGCCATCTCTTTTACATCATGTATGCAGTCGAAAATGGCTGATCCAGTGAACTGGGCCATTGTTATTCATTTTACAGGACTGTTACCTGTTGTGTACTGAGCTGCAACTGAGTAGATCCATAGTTACTGCATAGCTTATATTCATTTAAATGGCTGGTCTTGACAAGGATCAGCCAGTTGTTAAGGAATGGTAGCCCTAGGGAACTGATAAGGATGAAACATTTCTCCAAATCTTCAGTGGTGTAACACATGATGGGAAAAGTGCTTAATAATCCTTTTTTTTTTTTCTTTTTTTTTGTCTCTAACAAAGGAAGAAAAGCTCTGAATGGCATTAGCTGCTTGGTTAAATATGACATAAGGAAAGATATTAGAAAATCGACATGAGAGACACCTACTTTTCCTATGACGTATTTGAAATGTCCCATCAGACATGTGCTATATTTTGTCTAAAATATGACTAAAATTTTTACCAAAATAAATTAAGTATTGCAGTTAAAATTGCATACAACTCCACTGATTTCCATAGAACAATGTTGTAGGACAACAGAGAAAATATGAATCTAAACCACTCATAGGGTTCTGTTGCTATTCCAAAAGCCTTTCAGCTAAACCCTGTTTTCACAGGCTTCCCACAATACCCATCCTTTATCAAAGGTTACATATACATATACAGTTCTAAATTAGCTTTAATTTCTATCTACTTTTATTTTGAAGCAAGGCTTCCCTCCATTCACTTTTGCTCCCAGTCTTTCTCTTTCCTATTTATTTGCTTTTTATCATATCCTCCTTTTCTGCCTTTCTGCCATCCATGTAATGTGACACCGACATGATATTTGACAATCGATCTTAGTACTTTCCTTTTCTTCACCATTTCCCATCCTTCACGTGCCTCATCATTCGACTTTCAAAAGCTTTGTAAATGTTCAACGTGCCTCATTGCCAACATTAAGGGCAATGAAGTGCCACTTTCGTCTAAGGAAACAGCACAGGGAAACCCAAATTGTAGTCACTATCTGACCATAAATTACACCTTGCCTAATCTTTCACCTGCTGCTTCATAATCCCTCTCTGGTTGGTACCAGTGCACACAAACATTACCACATTTATTGCCTGCCTTTGTAATGTACATTTTGTTTATCAGATGGATCATTTCTTTTTAATTACAGTGTTTTCTGTTCTAATGATCAAATAGGAAAACAATACTGACCATGACACACACACACATTTATCATAAACAGCTGGCTAAAAGAAGCATTACTCTTCCTTTAGCTCTACATTTAAAAGTTGAATAACACTTTCAACTAACTTTAATTGCATCTCAATTATGCATTGAAGCTTCCTATCATAATCGTTGGTATAGATTCCATTTCATGTGATGGTCAGTGTTCAGTAACAATTTACTTTTCAGTGAGATGCCATTGCAGCAAAATTTGAAATAACACAAGAGTCAAATATTTGGAAATGATTTAAACTTCCACAAGTGGCAAAGTGAGCAGAATTCCTACTAGGAAATAGTTACTGCAAGCTGGATGAAGAATTAAAAATGGCAGAATTTATGGCTTTAGGCTCATAATAGTTTTTCAAAATCAGACTGGCTAGTGCTTTCCAGGAGAAACCATTTCCTCAGAAGAGTGTGTAAATTCAGTCTTCCTTTTATGTTAAGTTGAGAATAGCAAAGAATAAGGGAGCCAGGAACAGTGAGCCTGAAGGCAGGCAAAGACAGCTCCATTGCATAAGAAGTGTGCCTGGTTTTCCAAAGGTTCCAGGGCTTTTCCTCAGCTTTATGCTTAACAGTCACAGACCAGAATAAGGTGGAGCTTAATGGTATTGTGAGTGAAGGCTATTCTCAGATCTTTTTTTTTTTTTTTCTTGGAGCCCTCCACTCTTAAACAGTCATACTCTGGCTGGGACCCAAGATTAAACCAAGAAGATAAGGAGAAGCAGAGCTTCTGCAGGAGCTCTTCAGCTGGGACTGGACTACCAGAAAACTCGGGAATCAAGTTGGAGGTCACCACATTTATTCTTTTGTTGGAAACCAGCTTTCTTTTCCCCAGGATACAAAAGAGAGGAAATGACATAATTTTGTCCCATTAAGGATGGCCAGTCAAAAATTATGAAACTCTAAATTTTCACCTTTCAGCTTCCTGCATGAGGTTACATAATAGAGGAGATGACTTAACTTGGAAAATAATTCCTTTTGTTATTTCTTAAAAGAATCCCCATGGCACCAGTTACTGCTCTACTAACAGGCCACAAACTTAGAAATGAAAGTAAAGGACCCTGTCCCAGGTTGCAGTTACACAAATGATGAAGAATTACTGTTCCCTTAATTAGTCTATTACACATTTTAATATTTTGTTTGTATGTGTCTAAACACATTTTAGGATTAAATAAACCATGACCTTTGACTGAGGACTGAGCTAACTTTTGGCAAGTGTTGTCTGAAGAAGAAAAAAGAAAAAGAAATTAATTCAACAAATGCCAGTTTCTTGGTTTGTCTCTAGTCTTTACTGTTGGGAGATAATGGGAAAGCCATCAATCAAAACACTGATTTACCTTCACTGAATAGGTCTTAATTCTTCGTTAATGTTAAGTCTGTGTACCTTCTCTAATTGAGTTGTAATACTTTATCCCAGCTGAGGAATTAATTTATTATGTTCATCTGATACCTCTGTTGTAGGACTGAAGCATAAAATAAAGAAACTTAGTACACCCTTACTGAGTAATATTTCTGCCATTAATGATAACAAGATCTCCCTGACTGAATAAAACAAAATATTAAAAACAAATGAAGCCCCCTCCCCAACATGTTGAAAATAGTTGGAACACCAACCTGAAGAATTTACATCTAACATGAAAATTTAAATATATGTGTATATATACACACTACATGAAGTGTATTGCATGCATACTTGTTCCAGTTAAGAGATACTGAGCTGTTTGTCTAGACTGAAAAAAAGACTGTTGTCAATAGCAGAGAACACTGTTTCCATGAGTTTTCTTCAATTTCTTGCCATATTTCATACTCAACCCAGAAATACCCTTATTAAAAAAAAAAAAAAAAAAAAAAAAAAAAGAAAAATTGGTGAGTCCAATATTGATTTTATTTCAATCACCACAAAGTGGTAGCTTGTAGCTTTAGGAGAATGAAAAGTCTACAGACCTAGTGAGTGGATTAGGATTAGAAAAACATATAGACCTCTTAGCCTAACTGCTAAGACTGCTTTACATCAGTTCACAAGTTTTGTGGGAATAAAAAAATGGCACAGATGGGACTATAACTGACCATAACCTGCTCTATTGTATTTCCAACAATCTCTAATTACAGCAACACACCAGAGGAAGAGATTTGAAAGGGCAGGTGATAGGATAGGAGAGAAACCTGTTTGACTTAAACAGCACTGGATCCCTCACCATCAGGGCTGATGTACATCAGCCTGACAGCTAATTAGGGTAGACATGAATTTTTCCAATGTAACAGATGTTCGCTAATCAGGCCAGATTTGGAGCCCTTGCGCCAGCAACATTTCATGCACAATTTAACTATCTAAAAGGAATAAACTACTTAATGCATTGTACTGGAGGCACAGCTGTTTCACAATCAGAAAATTTGCTGTCAAAGATGTTCTCTTTAAAACTGACATGTTTTTATATAACTCTGATGGGGTGTTTATAATGTATTAATAGTTGTCAGTAAGAGCTGCTGTCATCATCAAGAAGTAAAATATTTCTGAAGGTATATTAAAATGAACAGACTCCTTTCTCTTTCCAAAATCTATTTAGATAATTTACTTTGAATATGTTTAATTCTAAATATGCTTTAAACAAAAGACTTAACATGTAGCTCTTAAGTTACATGAATAATAAAATATATAGATCTAACTTCCAGCTATGGAACAAAGCTGAAAAATCTTATCACTGAACTATAATGGAAATGTATTTTATTTGCAAGAAAAGCATGTACACATGGTATACTGTGATAAAATTATGTGAATGGTCTCTCTTCTGTTCATAAAATATAAGTTGCAGGATTCAAAATTTAGATGAAATGTATCCACAGGTTACATAGATTTAAATAAACCATTCATAAGGAGACCAAAAAAAAAGTATGTGAGATTTTTATTCTTGCATCTGAATTTCATATGCCAGATCCTGGAGTAAGTGGGTGGATCTAACTCTCTCTACAGAAAACAGGCTCTTTTATTTTGTATCCAGAATTAAGATAAAATATCATCATTCTATTAACACAGTTTCCTTTTAAAGCTCTGGTCTTTGGTTGTTTTCTGTTGTTGGTGGTTTTTTGTTGTTTAGTTTTTGTTTTAATTTTACCATGAGGGAAAAAAAAAAAAAAAAAAAAAAAAAAAAAAAGTGATCTAGCACTTTATATACTGTTAGAAAAGTTTGAGAAAACATTGCATAATCTCTAAGTTGTGATAGTATGGGACAGAGAATAGGACTGGAAAGAAGAGTTGCAAAGAGTCCAAGACAAAAGCAACCTTAAGGAAAACAGCAGGTAGCAACTGTGCCATAATACTTATACTGATCAGGGGCTACAGTGAAGAGAGAGGAGCTGAAGATTCAAGAACAATATTTAAGACCTTTCACAAAAATTCATCAGAGACAGAAATTAGGAGTATTAAATTAATGATTCAAAATGAATTATGATAACTTAGTTGTTAAGAAAGTTTTGAAAGGAAAGTAACTATTTTACTTTGTTCAAATAATAATAAAGAGCATGGAAGAAATCACTTGAGAAATTCCAAAATGTTTAAACCACTTGAGAGAAACTGCATATGCATGGTTACTGTGAGAATTTACTAGTTGATACAGCCCTTATGTTTTTGTTTTTAATGATATTTAAATGCTTAGGAAAAAAATACAGAAATGAAGTAGAGAGGAAGAGTGATCTGAACAATAAAAATATAGCTTAAATAACATAATGACCAGCAATGAGGAATTTTAATAAATCACTAAAGAATGTGAAATATTTGACAGTCGTTTACTGAGAGTACCTTTTGCTGGACTAATTGGATCTCCCTTAAAACAAAACAAAACAAACAACAAAAACAACAACAAAAATAGAAAGTCAGATAAGGTTTTAATCTGACAAGTACATGTTTACACACATGAGGAATCCCCTCAACTTCAAGTAAACACACACATGTTTATAGGATGGAGGTTTTGGCAGCAGGACACAAAAAATGCAGACAACATGGATTTCATCTAAGACTTGAAGCTCCATTTCACATTCTTTGAGTTTAAAAACTGACTGGTATAATCTTGGAGAACAGGATTTAGTGGGTTGAAAAGTGACTTTTGCATTGATGAGAGGTGTTCCAGGAGGCTTACCCAAGGGGAGAGAATAGTTTTGTCTTGCTTAACATCTTCAATAATAATCTGAAAGAAGTAATGAAAGTAATGATCTTAATGAATTCACTATCATAATGAGCTAACAATAGTAATTTAGGAGGAGCTGAAAGTACCAGTAAGAACAAAGACAAATAATACAAAGGCACCCTGAGAGATTAAAAGCATAGGCAAAAATACTGTAACAAAATGAGGTTTGGACTGGAAAGACACAATTCCCAACACATTTGTTGAAAAACAATCCAAAGCATGAATATTCAGAGACAGAGTCAGACATTAATTGGCAATGCAAAATGGCAGGAAAAAAAAAAAAAAAAAAAAAAAAAAAAAAAAAAAAA
>CM021732.1:33117482-33196591 GCA_011075105.1 Heteronetta atricapilla | reverse complement strand
TTCTTTCTTTCTTTCTTTCTTTCTTTCTTTCTTTCTTTCTTTCTTTCATTTCTTTCCTTCTTTCTTTCTTTCATTTCTTTCCTTCTTTCTTTCTCTCTTTTTCTCTCCTTCTCTCTTTCTCTCTTTTTCTCTCTCTTCCTCTCTTTCTCTTTTTCATCAGAGAGAACACCACAAGGTCTGATGGAAAAAAAGACTGGCTAATTACCTCCATTAAAAATAGGCACCTTTCATACAATCTAAATTTGTTGATGGCCTTTCATTTATGGTTCCTGTCAGATACTGTGTGGTGGCTTAGCAGGTTGCCACCTGCAACCATTTGTACCAGAGGCAGCTGCCTGCAGCCATCCCTCTGCTGGAAGTCAATATCCCAGCTGGCTCTCCCACCCCCTGCACAGGTGGAAAAGAGGCTATGGGTTTGCTCCTCAGGGACCACAGGGCAGAGCTCATTGGTGAAGCTGTACCTTTGCTTTACCATAGCATGCTGGGCTGTGAGGAGTAGGTACTCTGGAGTAGTCTCTGCTCCCCTGTTTCTGCTACAGGATGAGCATCTGCTCACTGCGGGTCAAGGTGGGCAGTGTGGGACAGCCACCACAACTGAATGACAGTGATCGTGGAGTTGTTACAAAGTTGTTTATAAACTCACATTGTTAAAATTATCCTTTTCATAAGGAAACCTTGACTAAGACCAACTATCCTCTTAATCTTTCCTGATAAATAGATTTTATGAATTTCCTCTCTCTCTCTCTAGCTGACTTTCCACTCCTTCAACCTTACTCATATACTCTCTGAGTTCTCCCCTTAATTTTTAACCTCATTCTTACATGGTACAGACTGGTACAGTTATTGTCATTGCTTCTCAAGAAAGAATGGCCCTGTTGGGAGTACCCAACATGGAGTACCCCTTCAAACTGGATATGCTTGGAATGGATTGCATGAGCAAGTTTCTACAATTGCCAAAGATGACCTCAGTTCTCAGACAGTTCTTTATCATTATGTGAATAGAAATATTCACATTCACTTCATATTCACAATATTCACTTCATTCATCACATACAAAATTAAAATGTATAGATTTCAAGTCTGAATATGCCAAAAATACCTTCATATTTTTTAACTAATAAAATTTGTAGCAGTTTGCAACATGGACAGCATTTCATTGGAGCCACATTTCTTCACAGATACCATTTGAAGGTAAAATTAGTGGCACAGGCAAAGAGTCTGGGGAAAAAGATCACTTCCTCCCACTGATGCTTATTGCCAATTAATTAGATCTCTCAATGTCTTAGGTTACCCCTATAAAGAAGAAGTAAAAAACACATCTCTCTCAGAATCACTTCAGGGCATGGAATCATTATTAACAAGGGCACAAACAAAGTACTATTAGCCTGTAAATTTACTCTTTTGTGTTTTCCAAAATCTCTTTCTACTTATAACTTTGACAACTAATAACCTGACAAATAGATAATATTTGGTAAAACAATAGCAACAAATAGCTTTAACAAATGCTGAACCTTTAGCTGCTAAGACTCACTCCAGATAGAATTTTCATGGGTAAGCTACATAGGCCTTAGAAAAATAACTATGTTTAATAGAATTACTGACAGTACACTTCAACTACAGTGCTATCTATAGTGCTATATAACAAAATGGTGGTTATTATTTTATTCTTTTATTGAGTTGGTTTATGTCATCATTTCAAAGAGAAGTCATAATAGATTTCAGCTACCTTGAATAATAGAGTAGGGAGGACAACCAGGATAAATCAAAGCAAAGATAACACAACACATATTTAAGCTTCTTTATATTCATGAAATTTAGCAGTGGAAATTAATTGCTATAGCACAGAATGAGTTCTGCACAGGACCTCAAAAATGCAAAATTTAAAAAGCACAAAATCAGTTAAGCTGTAATCAGGCCGTCTTTGCACATGTAACAGTTTACTGTGTTCGAAAGCAGTTCCATTTTCTTCATAGTACAAGAGGGTGGGCAAACGAATATACATTTCACATTTTGTACTGGTAGAATTCCTTGGTTTTTAAATAAAGTTTTCTGGATAAACAAAAAATAAGTAAAACTTTTTACAAAGTAATTGAGCTATCAGAAGTTCAGGAAAAAAAAAATCTAGCATCAGAGTAAGTAGACTGAAATCAGAATATTGAAATACACTCAAAATAGGAACATTTTCCTGTGTCTAACTATAGATTGCACCTTGCTTTCAATACACAGAAGAATTAAATGGATAGTCAAAAGTAGTGCTTGAGCTACTACCTACAGTGAGACTGATTATTTTTTTTCGGATTTTTCCCCCTATGAATTTAACAATGCAAATTTAACAATGGATTCTGTCCAATGATTGCCAATTTCAGCAGTGACATTCTTTACGGAATAGCCTGATTAGAAAATAATTGTACTTCTTTTCAGCTACTGTTACCTCACCCACACTTTTCATTTCCTATAAGGTACAGTGGCAAAACTGCATCTTTCAACTCTCCCTCTTTTATCTGATGTAGTGGATGACAGGTAATCTAGCTGAAAGTTCCTACAATTGCACCACCAGAAAAACACTGGCTGATGAAATCTGAGCAGTTATCACACTAACCATCACCTGTCAAGCCTCCTGCTTCAATTTAAGGGTGCATCAATTTTCTGAAGAGGAAATCAAGGGCAAAGAATAAAAGCGCTACAGATAAACACTGACAAAGGCCCTTTCTGCCTTTTTTTTTTTTTTTATTTATGATGGGATGTACTATCATAGGTTGCTCTGTGAGGTTTTATCAACTGTCCTGATACATCCCAGATAGCTTGGAATTCTTTGGCCATTGATGAAGTGTTATACTTGCACTTACTGAAAGGGCAGAAGATTTCTAACTGAAAATTACTTTCACTAAATACCACAAAGATATTGAAGTCAGAAAGAGCAAGGAGATGGAACAAATGACAGCTGCATATAACAATGAAACTCTCTGTTCTGTGAGCTGCCAGACAAGGCTGATTAGAGTAAGAACATGAAATAATGTTTTCTTAAAGCCAGAGAGCATATTGTGTAAAGTGTCAGGTACAAAGAGTTCATATGTTCTTTGTAGTGAAATGTGAACACATTTGCTGCTGACTGTATTTGCCCTGTACTCACCCAGGTTTCTAAAGTAAACAACTGTTCAAGGGTACCTTCTCACAAGTGGGGAAAAACTGTGAATTATTCCAGAGAGGAAAATAAACCTCAATAACAAAATGAGCCAAATTCAGGTAAAGAGCAAGTACATTCAGCATCACTAACTTCAATGGAACGATATTCACTAACATCAGGTCAGAAGCTAGCCTGATTACAGATGTAAATTATGTTCAGTTTTTCAAATGTTATTGCTTTTCTTTGTAAAATGAGCAGAAGGGGAAACTCTCACTTAACAGGTGCCCATTTGCCAGCCATCATGCAGGGGAGAAGATGAAAAAGGAATTAGAAAAAGATGCCATGGCACAAAACAATCCTTGTGTAGATTCACATGTGACTATGAATAAGTTGTGAGCCCCTAATATTACATAAGTACTTCCTGGTTTCTTCCCAATTAACAGAAGAACAATGTACCCCAATGAACTCCATGAGTGACTTCCTGATAACTCTCATAGGCTTTCAACTGAACATGAAGTATTGAGACAAGTGAGACCAGACAAGTGCAGCCTCTGCTCCAGCCAAGCATTATCTGTAGTAGAGCATTACAGGTGTATTAAAAGCTTAAAGTATATGAGTTCCCGCAGAATCAATTTATCAGTGATCATTCTTCCCCCTTTTTTTAAAAAAAAAGTCCTTTTTCATTCATTTCTTAATATTCCAGTCCACATTGAGACAATAAATCAGGATAAATGCCTCATGTACTCAGTATTCTGCAAAAGCTAGCCACTTTCTCGGAGGACGGTGTGCTGACTTTGGGATACAACAGCAATGGAGATAGATCAGTTCAACAAAGTTCACAGTCCTTGCTGGATAATATTCTTACATTCATGTCATGTCCTACAGACATGGCCCTTGATGCTGACAGCCTTGTCAGGTGACGAATTGTGCTGCTTCTGTCAGGAGTATTTTAAACAGGGCAATCTTCAATGGAAAAAGTGACTGTAATTCACACAGTCTGCAAACATTCCCTATCAATAGAGCAAAACTTTAGCAAAACATGGTACCTTGTTAGTCCAAATTCATCAAGGAACTTGCACAAATCATCTTCAACCACTGCATCATTTGCAGACTGTTTTCATAGAATCACAGAATCATAGATTTTATACGATGACCCAGTCACATCACACAGAATTAAGTTTGCTGCTTGACTGGATAACGATATTTAAGCAGAATAATGATCACTTCACTGAAAAGATTTCTCTCTTGGATTTCTCTAGTACTTCTTTGAACTTCAACTCTCAGCTTTAAATTATATCTCAAGAAAGCCAGCTTTCAGATTTGGGAAGTAATTTTTACATATCATTTTTGTGGAGAAAAATTGAAAACATTAATGGAGTACAAACTACGAGCTTTGAAACAAGAAAGAAACTTTAAAGTACCCAAGCTTTTTAACACTTTTTAACTTTATCAGTGTTTTTTAACCATCTACTGGCTTGGAGAATTGATTAATAAGTTTTGGGTGTCTAAAGCTGGAAATCAACAACATTACAGACAAGAACTGCTAGTGCCTGGTATAGGTTCCAAGTGAATACTTAATCAATCTGAAATATATGACGTCTTCTGGGTTTATCGGTCTTTTCTCTAAATTTGGAGACTATTTCAGTAATCCCAGAGGGTGGGAATTGTACAAAACTAGATCTATGACATCAGGTTCATTTTTGGACTTGCAAATCATGTTTTTTAACTTTTTAGCCAGTTTAATTTAGCAATGACATATCATAACTTTTTAAGTCACAATGCATTTCTTTCAATATTTTGTCTCATATGATACTAAAACTGCATTATTTATATTAAAATATTTCCATATTTTTGAGAAAATTTCCTCTTGCACTACTTACATAATATATTATCATCTGCTTGCTGGAAAATGTAATTTTCCTTTTTTTTTTTTTTTTTAATTCTGAATAATCAGAATAATGGATTCCAAGATAGTTCAGGTAGCTCTGTAATATATGTAAGCCTCCTCTACAGAGAGTTATCTCAAAGCCTTTGAAAAAAAAAAAAAAATTGATTTAATTTGGAGAATGTCCACGAAACACACATGAGAAAAGAGCTGGGTAATACACTTGGGGTTTTATTTACTGCTAGGTGGATGGGCTACACTCTGCCAGTAGTGCCTACATGCCCCTTGCCTCCATAGTTAGAGCAAGTTCAGCTTTTCAGAACTTTAACCAAAATAGGTAAAGGGGACATGGCTTCTCCCAGCTACCTGTTTTGTCTATCCCTAGAGCCAGACTGCACTACAGACATCATCATTGCCATACTGCAAGCAATTTGGCATTTCAAATAAACAGGTCAAAAGTAATACACAAGTTTTCTGAATTAAAGCACCTTCCCAGTATGCTAGGAGGTATCGTGTTACAGTTTTAGTGCTATTTGAGACAATGTCTGGGCACTTATTGAAATGGTCACAAGCCTCCAATATTTCAAGAATTCATATTTGCTCAGAAGCAAAAGTCTTCATTTGGGAAGAGCACATGCCTAAATTCAGTACAATTCAAAATTCTTAGCAAATATAAGTGATTTTCTGAAAACTCAGTTTCCCAAATACAATTTATAGATCTTATGTTTAACAAGTTTAACTCTCCTAGTTAAATAATAATAATAATAATAATAATTAAAAAAATGGAGATTTAATACTTTGTGATCAGGCTCAACCCTAGACTCTATGGACAGAGTCTAAGACTTTCCATCTTTCCATCACAAAGTTAATGCTTTGAAAGTTTGTTTGTTTGTTTGTTTTCTGTTGTTGTTTATCCTATTGTAATACAGTGACCAGTTATAGAAGTAGGATCTAGATTTTATCCTATACTCATACAACTCCCAAAGTTTCTAGATTTAGGGCCTTGTTTTGAATCTATCTGTATCAGTATGGGGATTATCCTTGTAGGATTTTAAGAATATGTAGAAATGTTCTGGACTATCAAAACAATATTTTAAAAAACGCATTGGAGGACACGATCTGTCTGTAAAAATGAAAGCCAGCAAAATCTGAATACAACACAAATGAACAAGTAATAGCTCTTGAATTTACTGAACCATTTATGAAGTATTTACAGTACTTTTAAAAATGTATTAAGTCTTTTACAGTGTTTAATCAGGGATTTCAGTAAGAACCTTGCCAAAGCAAATGCTGTTGGTTGAACTCTATTATGAACCACTGTTCCCTGTTAAGTAATCTGCAGTTAAGAAAAATGAGTTTTGTTTAAAAAAAAAAAAAAAAAAAAAAAAAAAGATTATCACAGCTGATGACATCCAAACTTCTTCTAAACTTCTTCTGATTTCCTATTTGTGATTCCTTTTCTAGACACTTATGAAAGAAGAGTACACATGTCAAAGGAAAAAAAAAAAAAAAAGGAGGGGGGATAAAAAGGGAGGGGGGGGATACAAAGAGGGCGGTCCCTTAAAGCAATCTTCACCCTTTGGCAATCAACCAAATGATATGATCAGCTGGCCCCATTAAAATGAGGCTAATTGTTTCAAAAATATTTTGAAGTTTATTCTGTGGAAAATATTAGAGTTTTGTTTCCCATACTTTGAGAAAACTACTGATTTCACGAGAGCAGCATTTGCGCCTGCAGTACTGTACAATCCATAACCTGAACATGCTATAGGATGTTGCTGTACTGCAGTAGTCAGAGTACAAATTTTCTGGATTCTGTAAGAGTGCTTTACTGGTAAATGTGTGGTGTGAGCGAGCAGTTTCAGAGAGGCTGATGTGCCTTGTATGTACTACAGCTGCATCTGAGGCCCACAGAATACATTCACAGAAGGGCAGGAACCAGGGCCTCCAGACTGGGGAAGTAGAAAGCTACTCTCTCAGAAACTTGGCCTAGCCTTCAGGGGTGCTGGGCCATTTACACCAGCTACTATGAGTATCACTAAATATTGCAGGCTTGGGCGCTCGGATGCGGGAGTGTCATGCAGAATGGTGCATAATGTGTGAGCACAGGTCAGTTTGCAATCTTCTCAATTTGTTTTAAACAAGTATCCACAACTATTTTTTGAATAGCACTGTGCTATTTCTGGGTTTTTGAAACAGGTTGAGGAAAATCACCCACAAAGCAAAAGAAACATGGCAAAATGTTCCTGCAGTGTGTTGCCTTAATACATTTAAATGATTTAATGACAAGTAGGGGATTACAGCAAAACACAATGCACGATGGAGTTAGCAAAGAACACCCGCTGCCCGTACTGTGAAATTCAAAATGGATTCCAGGAAGGGAACACAATGCCAGGCTGCTTTAACTATTGCTCCTACTTCCTATACTATTATTACTGCTCACCAGTCTTGAAGTCTGAATGACAGTGGTCTGAGCCCTTTCAAACAACAGCAAGAAGGTCAATTTTTGTAATGAGGAAATGGAAGTGGTGGTGCAGTGGATCGCTGAACCTTACAGTTTCTCCTAAGATAAAGTAACGGTGCTCAAGCAAATTATGGTGTAGGAACACAGTGACAACACCACCATGAAACACACAACAGATGAACTAACAAAAGCACTTAAATGTGTGTGAAACCAGTGTGATATCGAACCTAAGTTTGTTCCTACTTTCACATGGCAGAACCACTGTAACTTCTCACCAACACAGCAGAAAGCCACAAATGAAAGGAAAATCACATTGCTCACAAAGCTGCTCTTCTGTCCTCAGTGCTTAGATTCCAGTCACACAATAAATAAAATCTCATGTATGGAAAGCTTATTGAATGAACTGTTCCAGAGAATTAAAATGCTTCACATCTACAAAACCCTGCTTTGATTGCTACTTTAGCTCCACTCCTTCTAGGACTTCAGAACTTACTGCAGGTGAGCAAGCCAGCATGAATAACCTTCAAAATTTTAAAATACTGTCAACAGATCTGCAATTACAGTACTCCAAGACCACAGTGTCTTTGTGCTTGGGCATAAAGCTTCCCCCAAGGAACAAAAATTAACAGCTGTAAGCTACAACTATTTGACCCTTGAAGTCTTGCACAGTAGTTTAATGAGTTCAAAGTACCTCTGTAGCCTATTCACCTCATCCTCCCCCCTTTCAGATACAGTAGTATTAAGGGAAATGCCTAGCAACAATATTCACATATTCATCAGCTTCACATTTTTACTTTAATTTGTGTCCCTTTAGCAGCCTAAGTGACTCTAATGAAAGGGAGCAAACCTTAACACATAAAATCCATGAAAGAAATTACAGAGACAAACAAGAAATCTGAAGAATAAAAGCAACTACCATGTCAGTAAATTAGTAAGAAATTATCTAGTACATCTGAAAGAGGCTGATCACCAGAGAATAAGAGTTTATTGCCCAAGCAAAAATCAGATAAGGAGAATGAATTAAAAAGAGCTGGATGATTTTCTTACATTGCACTTTATATGTGAGAATAATGGAGAAACACCAGGTAGCACAGGCAGGACAATTTCAGGCATAAACATATAGATGAAATAAAAATGATGGATAAATTGGAGAAGTTAAATAACTATTAACCAACTCCTATACATGTCTTTTGTCCAAATATTTTGAAGGGAGTGAACTAATCTTTAAAGACCCCAGAAGTGAGATTTACCAAGGAAGATCCTCCAACAAACCAACAATCAGGCAGTTTAAAGTCTTTCTTGTGTCAGGCTGTCCCTCTGAGGAATGGTTTTGACTATTCATATAACTTATGCTCAAGAATATGCTTGCTACAAAATCATCTGCTTCCATGTATATGCTCAATTTTCACCTAATTATTTCTAAAATACATTTATTTAATTAATAAAAATTATACCATGAAATAAAGATTAATTTGCAATAGATGCTCTACTGTGTTGTGTATTCTACTGAAATCAAGTCACTTTGAGGATCTTCATTTGTGCATTTAAAAATCAAGGAACTGAAGCTTACCAATCATTTTAGAAGATCTCAGTTAACCTTATTACATTAGGTATATTTACAAAGTACTTGGAGCTGTGTTTTCTGGTCCAACACTTCAGTGGAAGATCTTCATGCTTCAGAGCAGCATCTCCAGCTCTTGTGCAAGAGTTGTTACTGCCAGCTTATTTTTTTCTATTTGTGCAAGTCACCTTAATTTTTTATTTCTTTTTTCTTTTCTTTTATGTGCTCTTGTTGGTCTATGGTGGAAGCAATGTGTTTCTTTACTGGTATACCAGTACATGAGAACTCCCTGTGAAGTTCTGTAGGAAGCTACTTGTACTTCTTGAATTTTTAAAATGGTCCTGGTTGGTTGAATAAAACTTGTAGCTGAGTCATTGCACAATCTCCTTTCCCTTGGCCTGAGATGTTTGCCACTGTTTCATTTACATCCTCACCCTCTAACAGGCCAATCTTTGATGTTGAATTAGGAATTAGTTTAAATGCATATTAACAACTGAAAGCCTGCTTTTATGTGAAGTTCTATAACAACTTAAAAATCATATTTACAATTTATGGGACATTTAAACAAGCACGAATATTTTGGGAGTGCTAGTTTTAACAGGAACAAATATATGTTGACTGCTGTTATGAAAAGTTACAGTAACTGCTAAAAGGCACACACTGGAAGAACACTACATCAGTACAAAATACCTGCAGAATTTGAGTCACTTAAAATACAGACAATGTTTTAGGAGTCATTTATTTTCCTGTTAGCATAACTAGGACAAGAATTCTTTGTACAGATAATCTGTGCAGAAAGCTAATAAGTTAGTTTCTCAGCCCCTAAGGGCACCACCTACCAGCCTCGCAGTATGATTCTCCTCCTCACACACTATCAACAGCTCTTAGGTATACTCCTGTGCCACTGGGCTGAAAACAACAGAGAAGTCCCCCTAGAATGTTTTTTGTTTGTTTGTTTGTTTTAAGAGATATTAAATCAATTGCTTCTCCTGAGCATTCTGCACTCCCACTGAAATCAATGACAATTGAAAGCAGTTAGCAATTCCAAGGACACTTGCTCTTGTCAACTTCCTGATATTTTTCACTCAAAAATTTGTTTTATTCTCTCTTTGGTCTCCTTTCACAATAAGAATTCTCTTTATATTTTATACTTTAGAGCTAGTAGTTGCAATATCTCCTTATTGAAAGGCCACAATAACTGCTAATTTATAACATGTATTCAACTATTTATCATGGAAACAGCTTGCCTTTCCAGTACACGTCCATTTGATTTCCCTACTTAACTATAAGTTTAATTTCTGCATTTTTAGTTAATTAGCAGGAGTAGCACTTTGAATTTACCCCTTTTGGGCATGAGTTGATTTTTGCTGAAAGTTGAGTTTGCTCTGACCTCTGCTAGGCCTTAAAACAAGATGTAATCAATCACACGATTATGCTGAATGTAATCAAATTCCGCTGGGCTAATATTGCCAAACATCTGCAGCATTTTGAATCAGATTTTGCAATAGTTAAACTATTGCTGAAGAATAGAAACATTCTAGAATTTCTGGCACTGAGTGGATGCTCAGGTAGACCTCAGGGCCTGATCTAATCTAATTGAAATTAAATTTAATGGATGATTGGTTGTAGGTCACAGAGACCACAGCATCAGACTCACCAGACGAAACATATTTTGTGCCTCAAAGAGATATATGTTTTAGCTGCAATATGCCTACTAGATGTACTGATAACAAAATCTATGAACCAACAGACATTTAAGCACAGGACACCTGTAAGCAGAACATGACTGCCCTGCTACTGAGGTAGCTCCAAGAATATTTTTTTCTCAAGCAAGAGTATTTTATTCACCCTTTGTATCTCAAGGGAATATGCAGGACACACTTCTCATAGCTCTTGAGAATTCTGATTTTCTCACACTTTTTATAACATGCAGAACTCAAAGTAATATTTGCTAAAAGTCCTAAAGACTTGAGCTGCATCTTGTCCCAGCACAGGGGAATATGCCTGTATTAAATCAGAATTAGGAAGTGCAGCAGACCCTATATCTCACCCCACATAAATGCACTCTTCCTAGAAAAACAAAACAAAACAAAACAAAAATCCTTTAAATACAGCTGCAAATGTTCCAAGGAAGTAAAGGGAAAAACAGATTTCCATCAATGTGGAGGGAGCAAGCATAGTTTTTAAGAAAGAGCTGTAGCACCTTCAAGACTGGTGCCTTGTAATTGTTGGCTTGCCAGTTGGATGCCATCACTGAGAAAGACCTGTTGAAGCCATGCTGCAGCTATTCAACTAGTGTGTATGCAAAACACTCCACCACAAATCTCCCCCTCCCTTTAGTTATTTTTTAAGAATTACAGCAATTGCATTATATTTTATTAATAACTGTCCTTTAAATAGTCTTTAGTGCCTGTCTATGTATCCAGGGAGAATGCATATTTCATTATCTTAATGTTAATTTAATCCTTAAATTAAAAAAAAATACAGTTAGTCTGCTAACAAATGGTTCTCATCAGAGACAGTGTCACCAAACAATATCTTTGCCTTAGAGGTAGGTCTTGTGCTCACACATATCATTGCCAAGCTGAACTGTCCCCTACTGACTAGTAGCCTCAGAAATGTTATCTAATTTCTTAGACCCCTCCAAAATGGGCCCATTGCTGGTATATTAGGGAGTGAGAAAGAATTAAAGGATGGAAGCTCAAGTGACAGATGTGTGGCCTATTTCTCTTATCCCTGAGAATTTGTATTATTGGTGTTTTCAAGTTCACAGTATGTCTTTGTAGCTCATTTGTCTTTTTTGTTGCCATGGTATACATCAGTTGGTAGGAGTTGGGTGGGAAACAAGGGGTTGTAAACAAGATGCAGGAAACTCTCAATAAGAGCTTTTTCAGCTGGGTACATATCTTGATTTTTCAATACAGTTTTGTGAAAAGGACAAAGTGAGGTGCTCAGCAGACTGGAGAGCAGCAAGGTCACAGACCTTAACATGACACACAGTGTCATGCAAAACATGCACGGCAACTAAGATTCTGATAGAAAAATAGGGGTGCCAGAATGGCATAAAGAAAAATGGTATGGACATCTATTATTTTTGTAGCCTAGAGGAGGAGTTAGTTGGCAGCTGGACAGATACAACTGGTTGTTCTTATTTGCTGCCATTTCACAGTGCTGCTACTCACCCCAAAGGATACTCAGCTGCTAGACTATAAGCTATTTGTTGTCTGATGGATAAAGTCTTCCTATCCACCTCTGCAGCTTCATTTCATGAGTCTGTTTGCCTTCTCAGAGCTCTGTCTGTCCTTACATGGCAATGCTATTCCTGTTCATTGACTTTCTCTTGGCTATTTTAATTCTATGCACAAAATTCCACCAATAAAACTCACAGTCCCTGCATGTTCAATCTGTCCCATCAAAATTCACCTCACTGCTCAAGAGACAAAAGTCAAATGCAGATTGACTGTCCCATAAAACACAATTTTGTATGATGCACATTCCTTGTTAAGTGAAAGGAACAATAGTAAACTTACCCAAGAGCGTACTGCAGCTTGTGCAGTTCTGTGGCTTGTGTTAAATAGGTGCACCAGCTTCCCCTGTTACAAACAGTTCCGTTCATAGAACACTTGACTGGTATTTCTTCTCAGTCCAGATGCTACCCACCCATCAGCTTCAGCAAGGCCAGCAACTTCTCACAGGTCAAACAGCCTCCAGGTAGTACTAAAATATCATTGCTTGTTGCATTAATAATCATTCTATCCTTATATAGAAGAGATGAGTTTCCTTTTAAAATAACTTTGATATGAGTTGTTTGATTGAAGGGAGTTTATAGAGCAAGACACAGGTATGTTTTCAGAGAGAAGAGAACAAATCATGTGTGACAGATGTCAGTCATGTTACTTAATGCACTACTGGAAATGCACTTGAACACTGCCAGATAATAATTTTTATAAAGACATCTAGAAGAATACTAAGCAGAACATGTGTCATGGACTCACAGACGATTATTCAAACAGATGCAATTAGTAATCAAGGTTGTAAAATAAGCCTTCAGGACAACATGGCTTATTGTCAGGAGAGTGAAAACATACATTTTCTAGTTACTTGTTTATTTCAGGATTGCTTGTAAAGTAGCTTGCTTCGGATGAAAACTTGTGAGAATGATGGCAAACTTGATGCAAGCTGATGCTACTCTGTAGTACAGAAGGTAGACAACAAGCATCAGACAAGACCTGGAATTAGTTCCTTTGTATATTACCTCTCAGTTTCTCTCTGTGGAATGTCTATTGCCAGAGCCTCATGCCTTATTCATTTCTCTGCCATGCTAGGAAAAAAAATCCACCAAAGCCAGTTTTTGTTAATTTTAAATCAACCTTGCTTCACCCCCCAAAAAAAAAAAAAAAAAAAAAAAAACAAAAAAAAAAACTTCTGATCTCTCTTCATCTATGATTATACTCAGGCCACAGCGCATGAAATGTTGAATGGTGAAGCAAATGGTAGTTAGCACTTTCAAAGGAAAGATCACTTACACAGTAGTATAAATACCTGTCTTTACAAATGATATGGCAGTGGTGACAAGAGGGGGAGAGGCCGTAACAACTGCTTGCCAGCTTTTCTGAAAAACGAAACAAAACAAAAAACCAGACATCTCACATCATTTTCTGTGAACTGAAATATTTGCAGGTTGCCAACCTCTAGATCTATTTTAACCACTCAAGGCTTTGAATGGATATTCGATTCTTTTTTTGGACAGACATCTAATTAAACTAGTACTGAAATGTATTTGGTCAATTAGGGAGAGATTTAAGACAGATTCTAAGAACAGTTTATCTGATGTTTTTATTCCCTCGTGATTGTACAGACCTATTATGGCTCCTAAGAGAAAGCAGTAGAAAGAAATGCAATATCAGTTTATCAGCAGAGATATCAGCAGTGCTCAGATAAAGTCCTTGTATCCAATACTCTATACACACACACTCTCTCTTGTAATGACTTTTGCAAGGTGAATTCATGCAAAAGCTTTGCTCTCAAGCTGTGTCAGTAGCACACTAACCACACAGGATAACTGCTTCTTTTAATTTGGATGTGTATGAGGAAAACAAAAATAAGATTGTGAAATTTGTTCTCCATTTTCTAGACAACACTTTTTGTGTCTGCTTTCCCAAGTAGATCTATTCTGTCAAAAATAAAATGAAAGAAGTAATCCTTCTACTTCCATTAGAACATCTTTAACTAAGGACAAAAGCACTAAGGCAGAGCATAGCTAGCTGCTCATTAAGTGCTCAAGAAAATAGCATTCAAAAATTAATGTCCATGTGGAATTCTCATCGTAGCCACAAACAGAAGCATTACTTGCTGTCGATATGCTTCCCATTGTAACACTGCAAACAATGAACACTTAAAGTTAGGAGGTGCTAAAGCAGATAGTACAGCATTATGATATAGGTTTATATTAAAAACATAGGTCTAGAAGAGACCTGCAAGATCTCATGACTTACAGTGACTGCTTCAGTCAGAGTAAGCCATCTTATGACATCATTTTCCGTAAACATCTTATAGGTGTTTAAGTACAATTACTCCACAATCACATCCTCTTTTCTCATCATGCAGGGTGTGAATGTCACTCACAGGGTGAACCTTCTCTGGGGGCTGTGTAGTGAATGAAGCTGTTGTCAATCAGAAGCTTGTTTCACTTGTTAAAGGAGCTGGAAAAGGCATACAGGAAAGCCAAAAGAGGATAGGAAAAACAAGGGCAAAGCCATTTCTAGAAAGTTACTGATGAAGAGCAGTATATTTTCCCATTGTCTGTGATGTTGTTCAAGTTTCACAAACCCACGTCACCTTTTGTTTGGTGTCAGGAGAATCTGAGAGTTAGTTTAATTTATGAGCCTTTGCTATACCAGCTACAAAACACAGTTCTAAGGTTGTAAAGTTCCATGTGTCTTTGGGATTTTCTGAACAGACTGTATTTCACAAAACACTAAATTTGTGTAGGAATAGTAGGATTTTACTGCCCACCAACCATAAAGTGCTTTATAGCATGTGTAGTTTCACACCCACAAACTCCTGAGATTATGAATATTTACCATTTTAAAAGTTAAATTATTTTAAAGTCAAGATAAAAATGGTGATTTCTGTTACTTCCATATGTAAAAACCCACTAGATTTCTTAGATGTAATTTCCATTTCTTTCTACCTGTACATAGTGTTCTGTCTTGTTTGTAATCTGCTTTTCCTGGCACCTACAGTGTATAGCAACAATGAAATAAATGGAAACCTATCAAGTTTTTTGAATCTACTGCATTTTCTACTGTCCCAGGAAGGAATACCTTAATTCATGAAATGCAAGCAGTCTTTCCCCTCCCACTAATTTAGATCCCCATCCCAAGCTCACTGAAATTAATGGAACAAACCCTGTTGTTTTAAAATCACCTTTGAGTAGAGAGTCTGTTTGTTCATTAGGTGGGTTAATTCTGTTTTTCTTTACTGTAGTTACTACAGTAAAATTACTATGTAACTCCTTGGAACAATATAAGAAGTTTTTACCATGTCACTGCTCTAAATGTTTCCTTGAATGCAGGAAATGCACTGTATTTAATACAAATACAGATAATTTTTTAGCTCCATTTAATGTTTTCCCTCTGCATTTGAGCAGACTACTTTGTCAAGTCAGTGAATTTGGTACAAGGAGGAGACAATTTGTTACCTCCTTCTGGGGTCCCCAAAGACATCAATTAACTCAAAGCATGAGTTCTGACAGCACAAGCAGGAAGAGTTAACCCCCCATAGTTATTCTTTATATTAGTCAACCCACCCTCTTCATTCCCTCTGCCCCTTTTCATTTTCCTTTCTAATGAACGGGGACAGATACCTCTTTCTACTGAGATACTTCCACTACAATGACAATTTGCTGGCTCTCTGCAGGTGATTTACTTTTCAAGCAGTGCCCACTTATTGATCTCTTCTGTGACAAATTTCAACACATGCACAGTCCTAGCAAACATTTCTGGAGATGAATCCTTCCTGCTGTTCAAAGAGGAGGATTATTTTTATGCCATATATTTCAATAAACAGCTCCAGCTATGGAATCACTTTCTGTGTGAGAATCTAGCTACTAGAGAGTGGTTAAGAAGTACAGATGAACTTCTTACCCTTACTACTGCTTAAATATGGAGTGTAATTTTCATTGATATTCTTTGAATAATGACTCTGGAGATATCTTTTTTGATTTTGTTGTTGTTGTTGTTAAAAAAAAAAAAAAAAGTGTTGCTATCTAATAGGTTATCTAATACTTTAGAACTATTTCAGTTCAAATCTAGTCTGAATCTGAAAAAGATATATGGAAATACTTTGTGGTTTGCAACTAAACAGCAGATAAAAATTACTTTATGAAGAATCCACCTGTGATAAAGCATTGGCCAAGAAAGACACATTCAGTCCTCTCATTTCCATGTGTTAAAAGTACTCTTCACTTCCCTCTATCCAAGTTGTAGAAAATAAAATACATCCCAGGAAGCATGCTGTTACAGTAGTATTAAGGATGGTAAGTATCAGGGCCATGTACTGAAAGTAATAAAATTTGGAAATAAAACAAAATTTAGCCTCAGAAAAACACCACCAGACACATTTTATCCTTTTTCTTTATTAAACAATGATTTTACGTAGACAGACACTGCAAACCCTAGTATAGACCTCTACTTCCACAGTGGCACTGAATGCTGCTAGTCTCCATTTTTTCTTGCACATTACCTGAAATGCCACCTTTTTCAAAACGATTGAAACAAAGCTCTGTTGGGTGGTTGTTTTTTGGTTTGCTTTTTTTTTTTTTTAATCAGGAATAAATCTTTTACAAATTGATCCTGAAATTTTACTGATGGTATCAGCTCCTCCTTCTCCCTGGAAACCTAAGACCCTTGATAAGTAGATGCTACTTCTTGGCATTTAGCTGCCAGAATGAGAAGTACCCCTAGAATCAAATTTCAACAGGAACAAATTATATAAACTGGTTATAATATGTTTTTTCACTGCTTTCTGCAGTACTGTATGTTGTATTGCCACTGACTGATATACCACGATCTTCCTAAAAAGAGTCGAAATTGTGCTTTTCCAGGCAAAGGATTCAGAAAGTAATGCCTTCCTTCTGCTGCACTAGCACTTCATATTCTCTAATTCTTTTGCTTTCAAACACTTCTTCTCACCTTGCTCTTTGGTAGCATTTCCTTTTAATGCTTGCCCTTGCTTCAAGCCACTGGCTGACTTTCCCCATCATGCTTAGTTTGACTTAGCTCTATACTTTTCTTCTTTTAGTCTCAACAAGTCTTGCTGTATTTCATTACTCTCTCTTTCTCTTCTTCCCTTTACACAAAAACTTTGAAGAAGTAATTTCAGCCAATTTAGCAAATCTTACTTGCTAAGTACATCTTCCTCTTTTGAATAGACAGGTTGAATCAGTGAATCATCTCACACAGCAAAGTTGAGAATATTTTTTTCTACAAAAAATATATATTCTCTCTGCAAAGTTAGCTTAACCTTTTCTACAGGGATAGTCCCTAAATCTGTAATACGACCTGAGACTTTGTCAAACAAAAAATCTTCACACACCCCACCCTCCAAAAAAGAAAAACAAATAATATAAAGGTTATTTTCTTTGCATAATAACAGGCTTAAACTTAAACATTAATTAAAATAAAGTTCTTTCTTGAGAAGAAAAGCTAAAAATAGCTGAGATAACTAGATATTTACATCAGGTTTTGTTGTGTGTTGTTTTGTTTATAATTGGCTTCATTTTATTAAGATCATTTATTATCCCAATTTAAATCCTTAAAAAACATCACCTGTTGTCAACGCTTCCCCCTGATCTGTAGGCCTCATCTAAAAGTCAAAAGAATGCAACAATCTGGCAACTAGAGCAATATAAATGATGGGAGAAAGCTCATTTTCACTCTTCACTACCCACTTGTACTATCACTCTGCATTTGTCATTAAATCATTACTGACGTTCCATTTGCATAGCTGCTAATGTTTCTGGGTTACTTACAAGTAGAATAATTGACTAAAATGTACATATAAAGCTCAATATACATTGAGTAAGTTTTTGCCAGCATCTGCTTTTATTCAAAGTGATGACTACTGTTGGCTGATTTGGTTCAAAACTGAGTTTTAATTTTGATTCTTAACACCCAATCTTAAGAGTGACCTGAGACTTTGAAGTCTTAAATGCAACATTTCTTAAGTTCATGAAGTTAAAACTTTATGGAAAACCTGCAAAAATCTCCTGGCCTGTGTAACAGAGCCACTCAGTTTCTATTGCCATACAGGGCTATTTAAGGAGAAAGGCAATCAGGAGGCTTTCAAAAGACCAAAGCTTTCTGCCCAGTGTGTGCCACAATAGGTGCAGAAAGTAAAAGTGGGGCTGCACTTTCTCCCAAACCCATTTTACAGTCTGAGCCTCTGCACACGACACGTGTCCTTTTGCAAGCTGTAAAGACAACTCCTTGTCTTTACAGCTTGCAAATGGCAGTGGGCCACGATGCCCCCAGAATTTCACATTTCCCACCAAACTAGTGGCAAAATTCCTGAGCTGGTGCCAGCATCCATTCAAATGTGGTGACATTGCTTTCCAGAAACACACATTCTGACCTATCTGGGCTACATGGCATTCATAAGCAACTGTAAGCAGCAATCACAATGGGTAACAGTTACTGAAGTAATCAATGAAAACAGGTGAAAAGCATTCAGAGGAGGAATTACACACATTTAAATGTGATTGGATCACAAGAAATCCAGTTTGGACAAGAGAACTACTGAGAACCGGGAGAAACCCCAGCAGCACTGCAGTGCTTGCCTAGTTCTCACCATGTCCTGTTGGCTCACATCCCCCTGGACCTGTAGTTTGTCTTGTGCCAACAAGGAAAGTGCAGAATGGGAGCAGCCACAGCGCTGTGGGAGTGAGGCAACAATGCAGGAATGGGGAGAGAGTGGGAGTGTGATGGCAAAGGCCCAAGGGATAGTGGGAGCGGGAATGGAAATGGAAATGAAGGAGAGAAGAAAGCAATAGCCAGGAGGTCCACATAAAGCAGGTTGTGAATTACAGGGCTACGCATGGTAAGCCATCTGTCACTCTTCCTTCTGCAAGGATACTGTTTCGGTAGTGAGATGGATAATACTTGGTTGTACTTTTGTTTCCACTGCAAGCATTTCCTTACTCCAAGAGTGACCAAATTTTAGTTGAGACAAGACATGCTGTCTCTAAAGAGGCATGGGAGGGTCATATACTTTGATCAAAGCCATCTATGCTACCAAAACCACAAAGAAGATGTCAAATCACATCACAAGCATCCAAACTGCCTGTCATAGTCCAGTCAGCACATTTGTTCTCATTCCCTGACAGTCACAGACTCATCATGGGATTGTTCGAGTCTCTAGAGAAATAGTATCATTTGAATTGTCAGGCTACCTCCCTCTACATCTAAGGGTATGAATTGATAGACTCTCAGTTCTTATTTTCTGATACCCAATGGCTTGGATATTTTCTAACCTTTATCCTCCTTACTTTTCCGATCTGATGGAGCCACATATCTTTTCTGATATTTGTATTGTTAAAGCTCTGAAGAGCCCTAGTCATAGGATAAGTATCCCACTGCTACTGATGCTCTGTAAAGCCAAATGAAAAATGTTGAAAAATGAATTCCTGACCCAAATAGTAGTGTAGGTATGAATGTTTCCCCTTTGGGGGGGGGGGGGGGGGACTTGACTGGCCATGCAAAAAACTCTAAACTCACCTTTATGTTATTTTTTATTTTATTTTATATTTTATTATTTTAATAAAATCATGGTATAGTTTATGTTGTACTTTATGTTATACATTGGAGTTTACTTATAGTTTATGTTTGAGGCCCTCATCTGGAGTACTGCATCCAAGTTTGGGTCCCCCAGCACAAGAAAGATGTGGACCTGTTAGAATGAGGCCAGAAGAGGGCCATAAAAATGATCAAGGGGCTGGAGCACCTCTCCTACAAAGAAAGGCTGAGAGAGATGGGGACGGCCTGGAGAAGAGATGGCCTTGGAGAGACCTTATTGTGGCCTTTCAATACTTAAAAGGGTCTTACAAAAAGGCTGGAGAGGGACTATTTACTCAGGTAGAGGATAGGACAAGGAGGAATGATCTTAAACTAAAAGGGGATGGATTTAGATTAGACATTAGGAGGAAATTCTTCACTGTAAGGGTAGTGAAGCACAGGAACAGGTTGCCCAGAGAGGTTGTGGATGTCCCATCCCTGGAGGTGTTCAAGGCCAGGCTGGATGGGACCTTGGCCAACCCACTGATCTAGTGGGTGATATCCCTGACTATGGCAGAGGTCAGAGTTAGATGATCTTTACTGTCTCTTCCAACCCAAACCATTCTACAATTCTATGATTAGAAGGGACCCCAAAATGTTATTTGGTCCAATCACTGCTCAAAGCGGGGCTAATTTCAAGGCTAGACCAGGTTTCCTGGGGTCTTATCAATCTGAGTTTTTAATATCTCCAAGGATGAAGATCCCAAAATATTTCTGGGCAACCTCTTCCAGTGCTAAATCAAATTCCTTATGAAGACTCCCTGTTATTCATGGGAATTTCCCTTATTTCAACTCATGTTCACTGATTCTTGTTCTTTTGCTATGCCCCTCCCAAGAAGAATTTGGCTTTATCTTCTCAATAAATAGCTGTAGGAATTAAAGACAGAAAATTGATCTTTCTTTGACATCTCTTCTCCAGGCTGATGAAACCCAGCTTTCTTAGCCTCTTCTCATATATCATCTGCTCAGTCCAAACATTTGCATATTCCTAAATTGGCAAATCTTAATGGAATATTTTCACTACTTGCTATCAAGGCTCCCAGTGGATATCACACAGTTGGTAATCCAGCCAGAGATAATAGGTAGGTAATAGGACCTCTGGCAAGACCCTAAGAAAACCAGTGTCTAGGGTTTCACTCTTGATAGCTATCACACAGTTTGGTTTAAGAGAAAGGAAAAATTCTAATCAGCCAGTACCTATGTCTTTTCATTTTCTGGCACAATTGTTTTCCCAGACCTTTCCACCACTAAAGTTTATCTTTCCCAGAAAGGGCACTGATTTAAAATGTCTGCATTCAAAACCTGGTTGTCACTTGTGCTCCCATTATCACTACTATATTGCAGCAGCTTGTTCATCAACACTATTTTATTATTTGATCCTGCCCTCAAAATATGCAATGCTGCACCCAGGCAACTACCTTGGAAAAATCAATTACCACACATGCATTCACAAATGCAGTAGCTTTTCTTTTGATGATACACCACGTTGCAGTTTGCATATACAAGTGCAGACTGAGCTTTTAAGATACAAGAAAATAAAAGCACTTAGGAGTATTCAGTGTTTAACAGACTCAGACTAATCTCTTCCTCTCTGACAGTCAGGCTTCAGAGTTCGCTGTGTGTGCATAAAGATGGGTAATGAACAGATATTTATTCTATATAGAATTCAACAGCAGAGTGGAAGATCTCCCATTTCTGCTGTGTGAAATTCCAGATATCTTGCTGCAGTAAGATAAATTGGTACCCTATATAGCACTGCAGCTATTCTAAGCAATATTCTTTCCCAAAAGTGAACTATGTTTCTTTCATCACATGCCATTTATGATCTTGTTTATGAAACGTGTGCCCTATTCAGTCCTGTCTTTCTTTAAAAATAACATAATCATGCAACTAAATGTTAGACCATTCACAGCAAATGTACATCTATTTGCAAAGAGAATGAAAGCTGCTTCTTACAATCTGAAACATTTCTCTTCCACAATGACTAATTTTCTCTTAATCAAACAAGAGAGAGCATTTTATCATTTAATTTATTCTCACTGCTTGAAATGAGCCAGCTGCATAATGGGAAGTTTGTTGACTTCCATCTAAATTCTTATCTTTATTAAATCACTAGTATTATTATAATAAATAAACAACATAATAAACACACAAAATGCTTATATAAATGTAGTCAGTGAGAGTTATTGAACCAGACAATTTACCCTTAATTTTCTGAAAAAGATAAAACTATGCTATCTCACTTAGGTCACCAGGGGAATTGACTCTTCCACTATCAAATCTCTTGTAAAGTCCAGTCCCACTGAATGAGCACTTGTTCATTCTTTGATTGTCTCTTGTCTATTGATACCTAGAACAACCATTCAATGACCTTTCTAATCATTCTGCTTTTGGAATATAAGAAAAGTAGAGCACTGATTCCTTCTGCTCACTTCCAGTTATTCTTTATGCAGAAGAAGAACTTAATATCATATACATTTCACTAATGCCAACCACAGAGAATCAAATGTGATTCTCTGTGAATCAATGTGAATCATTTTGTGCCAGTATGGTCAGGGCTGGGGACTCAGAACCAGCAGTTCAGCTAACTGCTTCCATTTCAGACAGGTGAATCACAGAAAGGATCCAGACAGGTTCAAAGTGATCCTGGTGATGCAAAGTACTGTTAATCTGTCGGGAGGCTCCCATTTCCCTTCAGAAAAACTCCCAGATATATAATGCATCTTCTCAAAAAGATTTTTGGCATCAGCCAAAGTCATTCCAACCTTCATTACAAAGTCCATGTCTCCATTTAAAGGGCTGCAGGTTCTTTATAAAAGTTATTTTGTTTTTAAAAACAAAACAAACAACCCTGCCAGACTGACATTTATCTTCAGTCAGTCCACAAATCAGCAGAAACTAGATGACAGCAATTCTCTTCAGAAATGGCTGTAATTCACACTACTCAGAAAGGTATTTAAACTTTACATGTTGCTGAATGCAGCTGTCTTTAGCTATTAGTGCCTTTAATTAAATCATGGAATGTCTACCCTGCAAATATTTCCTCTAGCAGGTATACTAAAAATAGAAAAATCCAGTGCTGACTGCCTAATCAAAGTTATTTCTGAATTTGCATTTCATAAGAATGAATGTTTATAATTCCCTCCAGACAATTGATTTTTTTTTTTTTTTCCCAGAAGTAAATATCATGCAAATGCAACTATTTGTAAACAATATACTTCTACACCAGCCAAGAATGAGAAGAAGCTACCACCAGAAGTGAAACAAACTCAGTCCAGATAGTGTGCATTTGATTAAAAAATTAGAACCTGTTCTCTATCAGGATGACTAGAGGTGTATTCACCACTTATTTTGCTTCCCGCTTATAACCTAATGCAATCTAAATAAAATCAAGTTTATCAGATAATATATCTAGTTCATCACCAACAGCATTTCAAATATGATAAATAAAATCCTAAGAGTTCACCTGCAAATCATGTGTTCCTGATTTGCTGTGGGGCAAACTTCCCTGAAGGTGGCGTTAATTGAAGTATCTCATCTGAACACACAGTTTTCATTCTTTTACAAGAAATGCTAGGATTAATGATATTTTAGATTAAAAGTAAACACCAACTCTCTGCTCAGATTTCTAAGCATTAATTACGTTTAAAATATAATGATGATTCACCTTAAAATATCATCTGTCAAACATCTTTAAAAATGAGAGCCTTTTCCAGTGCTCATGTTTTTCTACGGGTCAGCTCTTGCCTTTTGGTTCATTCTGTCAGTGAGTCAAGGGAGTTTAATTCTGTGTTTGCATTGAGCCACATACAGGCCAGCAGAGGAGGGAAGAAGCAGGCTTGAAATCACCTAAAGAATCTACATAGCTTGAAACTCATGTTGTTTAACAAAAGCAGGACTTCAGATTTTACCTGTAGTGAGATTAGTCACAGGTTTGAAGTTATGTTCCTCAGTAAAATTATGGCCTTAACTAGCTTTATTGATGTATACATAATTAATTCTCTTTAAACTGTCCTATGCTGTTTTATCTACCCAATAAATTAAAACAATTTTAAGCAACAAGAAGTAAGTCTTTATATTTGGCATCTTCTTCCCACCAGGTATTAAAAAGCATTCCACCCAATGCCAGCAAGTGTAGTGTCTCATTTATTTGCAGCCCAACTCTCCAAGTATGATCCTCTTTCCATCAATGGCACATGCATACTGATGCAACAGGTACCCGTATCTTACTTACACAGATTGTCACAGCAGATTTCTAATCTCTAATAAAGAAAGAGAAGTTTGCATTGACTGAAAAGCAATGAAACTTTCTGTCAAGATAAATTCTACACATTAAATCTGCACCAGGTTTAGATCAATGCAGATAGTGCCAAATAAAACAAAACAACAACAACAACAACAACAAAAAACTTATAAGGGAAAATTCACAAAAATTGATTGTGGCCAAAATATGCCTCAGCACTATTAAGAGGTTTACTACAGTAATGCCTGTGGTCATTGACTAGATCAATGAAGCTCATTCTTTCAACAGCATCCAATTATCAGTTTACTGTGGAGTGAGCTTTCTAATAAATCAGTATACTTTACATAAAAGTAGACAAAACTACAATGAAACTTAATAGAAAAGTGTGAAAACATTTTGCTTCCAGGAAGTGGAGGCTTCTATCACACCCAAGAAAAACAGCATGAATGATTACTTTCTTTATTCAAGTTTGATCCATAGTTAGTAACATTTTGAGGCAGTAACATTCTGTTAGCTGGTTTATGGTTAGCAGTATAATTGAGTTTGTGATTAAGCACATAGGATAGGTGATCAATATGCTTCTGTCATATTTACACAATAAAAAAATGGCATGTACAGTAAGTGCCAAACAATATAAATTCAGGCACAATATCAGAAAGTCAATTGAGAACCACTTTCTGCAAGTACGGAACTGGAATGTTTTCTTGCCAACACTAAATGCCTCAGGTATGTTTTTCCATACCATTGGGTAAATAGTCAGCCAGCAAGCATTTGAACTTTAAATAGCACTGTGTACTCCTGAATTGCAGGAGCAAATTTCAGGTTCTCAGTGACCTCCTTTTCCTTCTCTGAGAGGTAACTGTAAAGGGAGTCCCAATGCAGCGTCCTGCCAGCAACTGATTGGAAACATATAAACATGATCACCTCACAGACTTTCACATTTTTCTGTCATACCACTTCTGTGTTGTAAAGATTTGCTAGCTCTTTCAGAATTGGGAAATCAGAACAGGGGGAGATGAAGGAATAGATCCTAGAAAGAGCTTATGCAGAGCATTTTAGAAGTTGTGCTTGGATGTCACATAAACCTAGGGAAAACCATACAGAGACATCTACAGAAATGCTGCAGCATTGGCAGCCAAAGAATTCAGAATCCAGTTTCAGAAGACCACCATTCATCCTGCTTAGCTGTTGGAGTTGAGGGCACCTAACAAGAGATGCTGTTTGAAAAGAGATACCAGCAATTCTTCCTGATTCAATGCTGAGTGAATGTCTCAATAGCAGTAACAGGCACAGAAGTGCCAAGAATGGGATAACCACATCCTTGTTCAAATGTATCCCCAGAATCCTGAGGAGATGTTTATAGGGTGCAAAAGGCCATCAAAGCCTCCCCTGCTCTTTGCAGAACATGTGTGTACACCCAGTGAAACTTGGTCCATATTTTTACACTAACAGAGTATATTCTACAATTATAAACTTGTTTCTGTTGCCAGTAGTGCCAGTGAGCCCTTTAGTGTGCTCTGAAGAATTGTACAAAAAATGTAGATGAGGTGAGATAAACAAGTGTGTCACTGGCAGTATTTCAGACACCTGCATTCATTCTGAGCCTGATGATGCAGCTCTTACACTCCCAGACAAAACTCAGAAAAGATTTTTGTCTAAGTAAAAGCTACAAAATCTCAGCATCTCAGGTTCATTTGGCAACATGTCGTCTATGTGATGCTGACTTCACTGCAGTGCTAGAATTGTAGGAGGAAATCAAAGGAACAAAACCTACAACATCTGAAGGTAAGGCTGTCTGCTGCTCTACACAGAGCAGAAGTACACACCCAGATGCTGTACCACACTGTCTCTATATGTTTGGGTTTCATTTGTAGCACTAGTATAGGAGTGGGAGCTGTTCCACATACTCCAATGGCTGCAGCATTTCTGCCATCACTGCAGCCATAACATGATCTTGGAAAGCAAACAAACAAAACAAAACAAAACAAAAACGGTTGGAAAATGCCAAACACCAAATACCAGTTGTTATTTTGTCAAGAGACTGGACTGAATGACAATTATTTAAAAACCTAACTGATCAATTACAATTGATTTTGCTTTGCTTCACATCGATTAACAGACTCAATGTAACAGAGGAAAAAGAAATTCCTCTCTTATGTCCTTGATCCTGAGGTAGAATTGTGGTATTGCTGTATACAGCAATGGGCTGCTCTTTATAAATCTTCACAGGATACAAATTCCTACTGACAGGAACACAAGCAAAGGTTTGACATCTTCATTCCAAATCAGATTGTACTGAAAAACTCACAGTATGTATTTCATTATATATGTACCACAGATTGTGCATTTGAACTATGAGCAGAACAAACTCCGTGGCTATAACAGAATATTGCTGACAAAAAATTCTCAATCAATTCACACACTGGAGTTAGTGAATCATTTGTATCTAAGCCTGGTGTTTGTGGGGATATGATTTTAATGTTTTGTTTTGTTTTGTTTTATTGTTTTCTGTTTTTTTTTTGTGTGTATAAATTGCACTTGCATGTGAATATGGGAATGGTGTGCATTCTTTTAAAAAAGCAATAAACTCAGCAATGTTCCCTTCTCATTTAAGCAGCACATTTGTGCCTCTGTGCTCACTTGTGACAAAACTGTTGCTTTAAAAATATATCTTTATCAGTTAACACAATAAGGCATAATTCCCAAGATGAGTGGACAGGCGAACACAAAAGTTCACAGAAGCCATAGTGGTTTATCAAAGACCATTCAGTGATTTCTGTCATAACCAGAGACATAACTGTCATAACCTGCAGCTTTCCTTGCAGGCAGTGAGAACAGATGAGTTTCTGGCCTAAGAAACCTCAGAATTTGATCTTGCAGTTACATGAACAACCCAATAAATGTTCTGTGTCTAGCATTTCCACTGTGCTGTTACACACCCAACAGCCACTGATTAATATTATCCCTATGTTATAAACTTCTAAACCTACAAGTTACCTTTGGGTGGATTGAATTTGCCAGGTTACTCTTGGGAGAAAATTTGCAAGATTGTTTGACAGCTCTACTGGTTGCACATGCAACTACAGTTTGAAGCAGTCTAAAGCATGTTTGTTGGACCATACTTGCTGACACACAGAACTTTGCTACAGACTGATACTGGATTTTAACCATAGAAAACACTTTGAGCAAGACCTATTTGTTCAATTTCATTGGTTAAAACAAAATTAATTCCATGTGCTCCAGGTGTAATACATTGACTGTACAGTTATAAGCATTTATATAAAGTTCATGCCAAATGTTCTTTGTCTTACGACTCAGTTTGACATTACAGTTTTAGTGCTCTTGGGGCCTGTCCCACAAAGCAGCTAATACACAAATCTGTCTATAAAGATGCCTTCTTCAGCAGTCTTAGCAAGGATTGAGAGACACTCACACACCTAGGCTCAGACACAAAGCAAGCTGTGACTGAGCTATCCCTGCAGAGCATCCTTCGTTGTCTGCCACTGGGGCAGTGTACTGTGGGAAAGGGGGGAACTGTCCCCAGTGCCCCAGCCAGATAGGGGTCTATAGATTAAAACTCATACCTTGAACTCCATCCAGGAATATACTGAAAATCTGAGCAAATAAAAAGCACTTTAGATTAGAATTAGGATGATCATGGTACAGTACTTTTGAAAAGTCATGAAATTTCTTTTAAAAGACTAAATATGAACTTGCTTGATATTTTTGGAAAGCCATGTAAAAAATCCATAACTTATATGATACTCATAGCCAAATTAACAAATTACAGATTTAAATACTCTCTTTCTGGAACTTTTTTAAAATTTATTTTCCACATTTTAGCCTTAAAATCTTCCTTCACTTTCAGCTTAAAATGCCTACAAATTCATATTTTCATATTATATTTTACATCTTCATATTTGTTTTCCTCACAGCTTCAGTTTCTCCATTTAGAAAGTCATTATTTAAAATGCAATATCCTTCTCTCAGTTTTGAAGCATAATTCCAAGATATCCTCAAAACCATACTATTCTATTGCATATCTATACAAGATCCATTTATATACAGATAATTAGATTCTAACACTAAACCATCTTTTACCTTGCTGGTTAAAAATAAATTTATAACAGACTGATTAAATCTTCCCTACAAGATGCATACAAGCAAACTCAATTGAAATTGATTTAAGTTTGTTTAAAACCTGCATTGAGATAGAAAACAAGGAGACAGAAAATAATGACTTCTGTTGCTTCTTGTTGCTTTCTTCTTACTATGAGAAAGAAATTCACAAAAGTTGTGGATGTGTATATAGAGAAAAATAGAGACACACAGACATTTAGCTGTCACCTCAGGCAAGTGAAGTTTCTCTTTTTTATGTTTTGTTCACTTACCAGCATTTCTGTTTCATTCAGAGCATTATTTATACGTGAGATTTCTATTAACAAGCACTTTAACAGATTTTTTGTTATAAGATATAAGAAGAAAATAGCCAGCATCATAAACTACTTATTAGTGTATGGTTTATTATTAAAAATTGCTATTAATAATTTGCTGTTAATGTTAATATTTGCATGCACAGAGCTTTATACACTAGAGCAGCTTTTATCCAACTGACCTGAGGCATTTTAAAAGTTTATATAAAAATCACAACAGTAACATGGATCAGAGGTTCTGTGGGATATAAGTTCACATGTATAGACCCCAAGATGGGAAAACACTGATCATAAATAAGAATTTAATTTGTGAAGGAGTTTAGTAAAAAATAATTAGTAATAGATTTTTATACTATCCTAGTCAGGAGATAACAAGGCAATATCCTTGTTGTAGTTGTAGTATCATTGTAGTTGGATAAACCAACATTTCTGCAGTTACTACCACCAGTGAGCAGCGTTCAAATATTCCTAGACAATTTGTATTCATTGAGTTGTTCACTTTGTGAAGTATTGGGTGAGCTAATTTGCAAACCTTGACCCAGTATTACTTGCTGAGACTCTTCCTGTAGTGAAAAATAGTGACTGGAGAATAATTTGAAGAAGGAAAAAACAGTGGCCTTTGAGAGAGGATATTCTCTATGCTGTCAGAATAATAACAGTAGCAATCATAATCAGGATTCCTGAATTACTTGTATTAGAATGCAAAGCTAACTCCTAATCTGAGAAGATATGTAGGACTGAGGGCCAGATCATACTCAGAATTTTGAAAATTATTCATTTATTTAAAAAAAAAAAAAAAAAGATACTATTAAATACTGTCCCTTCTGGCTTGGAACATTAAACAATTAGAATCATAGAATCATAGAATATCCTGAGTTGGAAGGGACCCTTAAGGATCATCAAGTCCAACTCTTGACACCGCACAGGTCTACCCAGAAGTTCAGACCATGTGACTAAGTGCACAGTCCAATCGCTTCTTAAACTCAGTCAGGCTCGGTGCAGTGACCACTTCCCTGGGGAGTCTGTTCCAGTGTGCAACCACTCTCTCAGTGAAGAACCCCCTCCTGATGTCAATTACATGCTAAAAACACTCAATAGTATTTAACTTGAAACACTGAGGGGAACAAACTCATCCACTTGAAATCAAATGCTTGCAAACCATGGACCAAAATGCTGTTATAATTACTTCAATACTATTTAAGAAACTTAAAGTTACACATCTGATGCTCTGGTCCAGCATACGAGTCATGATCCAGTAAAATAACAGAAGACATACAGTAGCATCTCTGGGCCTTCAGTCTGGCTCTTTGCAAGAAATTAAGGAATTCCACTAACATCTTCTTTTATCAAATGTTGATACTTATCAAACAGGAGACAGTTAAGCATGAGGTAAATGTTACTAATGTTACCTACAAATAAATTTGTACTAAAATTTTTGTAGTAGCTGGAGAGTTCTACCAAGTGACATAAATTATCAGTTGAATTGCAAATGTTTCATGTTTGCCTTAGTCCTAAGGCTGCTTCTACTCTGCAGAATTATTTTGTATCATGAACTAATTGCATATTTTTTTACACTTCAATGCTCCCTATAGTTAGGAAATTATTACCAAAACCTAATGATCACAATTTTAATTTTCCGTCCTTCTCTCTTGTGCTGCTACAAAAGAAAAAAAAAGAAAAAAAAAAAAGCCGAGAAAAAAAAAAAAAAAAAAAGTCGAGATAATAGGTGAAAGTCCTTTGTATTGATACAGTGAGAACACCTTGACAAAATCAAACGTGCTTGTGTCATCAGCCAAGAACAGTGAGCTGGTAGTAGCATTACTGAGAAGAAGAAAATCAGATTAAATAATTAGTGTCAATTAGCCCCAGCAAAATCATTCTATAAACAATTGGTCTCTAGTGCCCTGCTTAATTATGTGAGACTTTCATCGCTTCTTATCAAGTCTGCTTTGATTTATGTTAGACTCTTGAGCATCCCAGAAGTATAATTAATTATTGTCTTGTAAATAAACCCCTGTTAATTAATGGTAGCAGAAGACTATACAGTATCTTTAAGAAGTATTCCAGTACGGAATTGTTGGAATACATATTCAATCCAATACGGAATTGGAATATTTGAAAGCTATTTTAGATTGCAAGGTAAAAAGGTATTCACACTGTGGCAGGAAGCAAGATTGTAACTAATGGCCAACTTAGTAGAAGCAGTGCTACAATAAATACTGTTATATTAAAAAAAAAAAATAAAAAAAAAAAAAGTTGCTCACTATAACCACTGTACACATTTACAATCTGACTTTAGATTGTAAAATCTATTTTACTTAAATTTAATTCTCAATCCCTCCACTGGAAGAAATTATTTTTTTTTTCAGATGTAGGTAGCAAATCCAATTTCTGCAACAGAAATGTATAGCTAAAATAAAATTCTTATTAAATGAGAATGCTTTGAAAGCTCCCTCACAGTCAGTCCTTTCTAGATACAACAACTTCATCTAATCCCAAAGAACTGCAAGAGGACAAGTGAATAGGCAGAGAATAGAAAATCATTCAAATTGCTCAAATAAAACATATTAAATAATATGAATTGTGCTACTTGTATTTGTAGATGTTTCTCCTGTAAATCACTTGTTCTTATGACTCTTTTATCTGACATATTTCTTACATTTGGAAAAATAAGTGCAACGTCCTTCGACTTGTTTGGATTCAACATATGGCACTGCCCCCAGATGCTGTAGTTGCCTTCCAAACCATGTGTCCAGAATTCTCTCCCACAGAGGTCGGAGAAGATGGACTGAAGGATGGATACAGGAAGGAAATGGGGGAAGCCCATTTCCTTCAGGGCATTCACAGGCATTTCCATCCCACCATGGTTTTGGAAATAGCCTGAACATACATCTGGATGCAGAACTGGACACTCCTACAGTTTCAGCTACAGTATAGTGGGTTAGACCATTGCCTCTTCCCTACCAAATGCCAAACTGAACTTGGCTCCATCATTTCTATGTATCCTTTCTGTGTATTTTTTTTTCCAGATTAAACAAGACCATAGCTTCCTCAGCCTCTTTTTGAAAGGCAAATAGTCTAGGTTCTTGACCTTCATAACCATCTTCTGGCTCCTCTCCCATGTCTACACAGCCCTTTAGAACCAAAGAACCCAAGGTTACAGATATTTCCAGTACAGCCTCCTCAATAAATCTGCTGGCCTCATTCCTTGCAATGTGGCCCAGCACAGGATTTGTCACATATGCAATGAGACTGCACTGTTGGCTCATAATCAGCCTGGTGTCCACTGTGATCTTCAGGACCTTTTCAGAGAGGATGGTTTTCAGGCAATGGCTTCACAGCCTGTATTAATACATGAGGTAACTCTGCCACAAGTACAGGATCCCACTGAACTTTGTGAATTTTATGTTGTCTCAATCCTCAGATTGATTCCTCCTCCTTCTTAGGACACTCTAAATAGCATTTCCTTAAACAAGCTGAAATCTACTCTATAATGTCCAGAAACCTTACTCTGCTTCCCAATCCTTCTCTGGCTGAGCACCTGCCTGCTGATGGGTAGCAGCAAATGGATCCCCTATTCTGTTTTGCCTGCACATGTGGCTTTTGCTTCACCTAGTAAAATATCCTCCTGCCAACCCATGAGTTCTTGCACTTTTACCTTTCTGATTCTCTCCCCCATCCCACCTGGGGAGAGTGAGTGAGCAGCTGTGTGGTGCTCAGCTGCCCAGGGCTAAGCCACAACACATTGCAACCCAAACTGTCAGCTGTGGCTACACTCCCCACCATTTTCTGCATCTTCCCTGCCTGTGAGCAGCAGCAAGTCAAGCACAGCGTTACCTTGGCTAACATTTGTGCTAGAAAATTCCCCTTAGAAGCCAAGAAGTTTCCTGCATTGCTCACACACTGCTATGCTGCCTTCACACCAGATGTCTGGGTGGTTGAAATCCCCCAGGGAGGACAAGGGCCTGTAATCAGGAGATTTTTACTAGCTCTTTGTAGAAAGCCTCCTCTATTTTGTCCTTCAGTGTAACAGCTATGTGGAAGGCTGTCAGGCTTGATCTTGTAAGGAGATGCAGTCCTTCACTGGGAATTGAGGTGGCTGCTCTCTCCCAAGACTGAGACCTGACTCCTTGCATTCTAACTGCCTTGTACAAAACCAACTGCCTAGAACGTAGAAAAACATGAAAAATTCAGGGAAAATCTGGACAATAAAGGACACATTCCCTTAGTCTCTTGCATAAACATAACCAGATTACAAGTGTGTTTAGACAAGACAGAAAACTGTGCAGCTGTGGAATTTGTAAATGTTCTTAAAAAAAAAAAAAAGGCAGAACATTCATTTTAAAAAAATGGTATAAATGGTATAAATGAGAATATTGAGCCAACCCAAGTGTGACAAAATCTGGGACACAAAACTTCAGGTGTAGAGCTGAGGCAAGTTCAGAACACTGGGTTATGCAGAGAGTTAAAGCAGACAGCAGGCACAATGACATGTTAAATTACCCACATGATGTATAGCTTAATGAACCCCCTTGTGTTGATCATGCTTGGCATTAATCAAGAGCCATGAACAGATTCCCTTATTTTCTCAATGCTGCTCTGATAAACTGCAATTTCATTTAACCTTGGACAGGAACTTTAATAGCTTCCACGGGACAACTGTCAATACTTTCCTGGGTATACAGTGATTAAACTGCAACACAAGATGCATGTCATGAATTTTCTTCATTTGAAATTAGAATTTTCATTTTTACAACTATTTGCATAAAATATGCTGAAAATATGGAAATATGTAAAAGGTTCCTTAGATAGAAATGCACCAAGACAAAGTTTTTTAAAAAAATAAAATAATTAACAACACACTAATTAACATATTGAGAGCTTCAAGTAACCTTCTGGTTGGGAAACAAGACAACAAAAGACAAGAATTCAAAGAAAGGCCTGACAGTATGTCCTTAAGTTAGCTCATTATGCATCAGATATTTGACAACATTACACGCTTCTTTAGCCTTTCTGCAATACTTAGAGGCCAAGAGACTGGCAAAGATGGAGGAATGCTTTGTTTCTTGATTTCAGTGGTTTCTATAGTGGCCTTTGGGTGCTTTTCTTCTCTAAAGCTAGAGGCTGGTTTCTCCCTGGGGTGGGTCTGCCTGCTTCAAAGGCACCACAGAAAAAAAAGAGTTGTTAGATACACTCAGTCTGGGTCCCTGGAGGTTACTAGCCCAGGTAAATGTTGATGGAGACAAAAATGAAGATAAATATGGATTCAGTGCCTTTCCTAGGCAATCTGTTCTAACAGAGCTCTACAAACAAGTCCTTTTCCCCTACATTCATTTAGAAGCTATTTTTGTTTGTTGCCACTATTGACAATGACAGAACAAATCTGGATCACAAGTAACCAAAAAAAAATATTATGAATTCATAAAAATCTTAATTTTAGGTATAGACTACAATTATGGGAACTATTTAGGCATCATCATTCCATTTTGTCTTCTGTGTGTGTGTGTGTGTGTGTGTGTGTTTCCTTTTCCACAAAGCCTAACCGATCTTAATGGGAAAAAATACATTCTCCGCTTTCCCAGGACCGCATTGGTACCAGTGAAAAGTCCTATTGGCAGTACCAATAACAAAATATATGCAACAGCACCAGCTAAACTGAACAGGCCTTGACTGCTGTGGGTGTTTTAGAAGCAATTGCTCTTTGCAAAATCAGCTGGCAGAGCAGTAACACCCTGAACAATTTCCAGTCTCTAAAATTCTCTTGTCCTAGTCCTAGCTTTATCACACAGGCAGGAACAACACAGTCTGGGACTTCTAGAAATGTACATCCCACCATTAAGGCAAAATTCTCCACAGAAGACAAAATGTAGCTATAAGCTAATTAAGACCTCTTTATATTTGATTGACTGATTGCATGATCCTAGTAACAGATGAAACCTAGCTGCTCTAATCCCTCTGAGATCCCAGAGGCTGATGGCATGCCAGTGGTGAGAAATGGTGTTCCTGTTCTCTCTCTAAGAACATATTATTTTTTGTGTTTCAGTTTCTGGTCATGCCAGGTGATGTACAAACGTACAAACAAAACAGGGAAAGGACAGGAAGCAAACCAGAGACAAAGAACTACTCCATCAAGCTCAAGCATGGGCTCAAGCAGAGATAGAAAGAGAAACCAGGAATGGGGTGAACATAAGCACATCATCTAAGAGCAGACATTCTTAAACTGCATATGTGAAGGTGGGGTAGGTAAGATTTCCAAAACAGAGGATCATAACCATCAGGCTAAAATACAGTCTTAGAGAATTTCCATTTGTGCAAGCTAGCTCATTTGCAAGTGGGAATGTTAAAATCTTTGGGTGAGAAGGAAAACCAAAAAGATCCTGCTTTTCAGCAAAGACGGAGGAAACCTAGACAGTAAGGCAGCATTGGAAACAGGTTGACAGGATTGATGTCTGGAACACGTACAGGTTTTCAAGTACCTGATTCAAGCAGGATATAAGCAGACTGAATCACAGCTCAGACACCTCAAACCATATTAAATCATCGGCCATACTGGTGCTAACTCACAGGCCAGAATACCAAATAACAATTTGTTGTTATTGAACTGGTGATACAGCTATGAAGTGACAGTTACTACTGATGATTGATGACAACGGATCAAATACTTCTGTGTCACTAAGAAGGATATTTCAACAGGTCTCTGCCACAAAATGGAATGTAGCTCAGTGGGGCTTGGGAAGCCCAGGGCACTTTAAACAGCAGCTCTGATGTAAACCCATGAGGTGCCCAGGAAGTTGTCTGAGCTACCTATTAGCAAATAGGTGAAGTTAGCACACCAAAGCACTCTAACCATGAGGTAGCAGCAGAGAAATCTGTTCTCTTTACCTTAAAATGAACCTTAAAAATGAACCTTAATTTACCTTAAAAATGAAACTTTAAAAGGTTCATTAGTGTTATAAATGTGTATAAAGTATTTTTAAAACTTAGCTTGAGACTGACCTGATGTAGTACAACCATAAATAAATAACAATAATAATAATTATTATTAATAATAATAATAAAACAGTTTATAACTTAGTTATCAGTATTGAATTTTATTGCAAAAGGTCAAACACTTTGCACAAAAGTTGCATTATCATTTCCACCACACATTTATCAAGGTATGTCTACACTGGAGACTGAAATGAGGCAAAGGTAACAGAGTTGTTTGCGGTACTGTAGAAATCCAGCCACACCTCCATAATGCAATCTTCAGCATAGTCGTCCTCCAAGAATAAATCTACATGCTGTTTGTTTAGTTAACTGTTTGGCTTTACCTGGCAGTAGCTCAGATATTTGCTTTCAGACTTCAGCACCTCTCTAGGAAATTGAAAACCCTTATCTGTGGTGTATTGGTTTGGGGTTGAAACAATCCTTGTATAAGATGCAAAACTGTACTTCTGGCAATACTCCACATATCTAGGTCACACATTCTTGGTAAGTTGTGAGTTTAAATTTCATGCTGAGCTAGAGAAGACAGGGCTGGGGAAAATGACAGTGCTATTTTACTGCACACTTCCATAGTCCATTGCGTTTTCTCTACTGAAGTTACCCTAAATGCATCAAGCAAGATATGTTCCTGTAGTTGCTGGAAAGCATTGAGTAAACTGATGTTATAAAGGCTTTTTTTTTTTTTTTTCCTTCACAGTTGCTCCATGAGTTATGATTAAAGTTTACCCCTCCCACCAAAAAAAGTAGGGGTAATTTGTTTTGTTATGCTTAAAAGAAAAATAATAAATAAATATTTTTTTTAAAAAAAAAAAAAAAAACAGTCTGTGAATAACTAGAGACTTGTTATTCTCTTTAAGGGATTGTAATGACCTGGACAGCACTTAGTATAAATTTAGAGATCCTGCTAAAAGAATGCCTCGTGCTTGCACTTGAACATGAATCACACATTTTCAGCCAGACAGTTACGATCATGTACTCTGCCTTCCCGCATAGTACACACTACAGGAGTTCTCCCAACAATTTCTGCCTCAAGCCACAGCTTGTGGTAGAACTACAGTGTACCTTCAGAAAAACATGCAGTTATGATTTAACATATATAAAATTGATTGCATCCTTTGGCAATCTTTTCCACTGGTTAATTGCTCTCCCTGCTCAAAACTTTCCAGTTTGAAAACTGCTGACTTTGGCTTCTGGCATTTAATCATATGTGGCTTTTTTCTTTCTTTTTTCTTTTTTTTTTTTTTAAAAAAAAAAAAAGGTTTTCTTCCCTTAGCTAATATTTCAATATGCAGAGGACTATAGACCACAGTTAAGTTGCTTCTTTACCTTTTAAATAAACTAAGCAGATTAAGTTCCTTCAGGCTGTCACTGTAAGAAGGGCTTCCAATCATTCCTGCAGATTTCTTCTGAATCTGCTCCAATTTTCCATCATCCCTTTAAAAAGTTAATATCGTAATGGGACACAACATTCCTATAGCAGCAGTGCTGATGTGTAGACGCTATTTATTAATGATAGCAAACCTCAGGTACCTCTCTAATATCAAAGAACATAATTTCATCTAAGAGAAAAATACATGGGAAGCTGACTCAGAAAGAAAGAGTTTCTTTCATTTAATACTAAATGAATCTTGTACTGGCAATTTAGCAGCCTGTCACAGTACAGTAAAGCCAGGAATCAATATGTAAAAGTTTTAATTTAAAAAGAACAGCATGAAGCTTGAAGGCTGATTTAACAGATATTGCCAAGCTTAATCACCTGATATTAAGCTGGAAAACATTTCCATGATGCCATGAGAAAACAGTGTTGGCTACCAAACTAGGGTGGAACTAATGCTGTTAGATTTTCTATTTATTGAATAAAGTAAGATTCCTCGTCCTTAACCTATACCATATTTGACAAATCAGTGTGGAAAAGAATTAAGCCAAAACAGCGAGCAATGAGCAAGAAAACTTGAAAGGTTTATTTCAGCATGACTCTCTGTAGAGTCAACCTAACACAGGTAACAGACTCACAGTTATACTGTGTAGCACCTGTATAAGCTATGCTGCAAAAAGAGAGGGCTTGTTCACCTCCTTTATATAACTCAAAATACATTCTATGTCCCTTGACAAATCTAGGGGTCTACTACAAATACTGGATGCAATAGCTGTAAGGTTATAGGAACATGTTTCTTGTCAGAGATTAGGGTTATTTGGGGACAGATTTTGTGACTTTTGGATTTGCCTAAGTTTTCCAATTGATTTGGCTGAGATTATATATCAAAAACCCCTAGTTTATTTTGCCCTATCTTCTTCTAAATGCTTCCATAAAGAGGTCATCTACTAACCACAGGTAGGTGAGTGGCAATTTATGCTCACCCTTTTGTCCTTCCCTCCCTTCTCTGCTGGGCTGAGTCCCGAAACATCCAGCTACCAGTGGCAGCATGAAGCTGAATGTGACCCTCTTTCATTCTTTGTGGTTAGGATAAAAAGGAGGGTGGTTTTTAGTACTATGAGGCCAGTAAATGAGGGTTACCGTCACCAGCCCATGCCTTGGTTTGTAGTTGAGCCACCCCAGCAGTGGCTGCTCATTCACTGCAGTTTAGTTACTTAGTTAGTTTAGTCACTGCAGCTTGGTTATGGAACCACAACACTCTTCAGCTGAATTAGTTGTGTCTCTTGAAGATAGATCAGTGCTTACCCACAAGGGAACAGATTCCTCTGGTGTGGACATGGGTGTATGATAAAGGAGACACAGTGCTGTGCTCCTCACCTGTGCTGGCTACTGGGCTTTCCCCAACTATACCCAGAGTCTCCGCAGCTACCAATTCTTTACTCCAGACAGAGGGAACAGGTGGGGACTATTTTCTTCCAGAATGGTCTTTTTTTTGCAGAGAGAAACAAGCAACCATGCAGAGAGAGATGTCCATAATGCAGAAATACCCTCCCCTCCCCCCATCATGACCGGTAAAAGAAGTGCAGTGTAAATCTGCATCTGATAAGGACATATTCATCCCTAAAATAAGCTGGTTTCATGGCATCAGTATCTATTTAGACATATTTTAGGGGAATTTCCAAAAGATAGGCATGCTATTTGTTCTACCATGTTAATGCTATTACCAGTTATACTCTTACATACATAATGAACCTAAGTGTATGATTGGTAGATAAAGGTTTTGATTTGCTGAACTATGTCAACCAAAGTTTAGAATTACATTTACACTGAGTTCATTTGTGCTGTTAGAGAAAAGCTTTTCAAGCAGCAGCAGCCTAAATATTAGTTAGGTGGTTGCACAAAACTCTAATGCAAAAGAGAGGAGAAAGATAAAATTGCTTTAAAGGAAAAAAAGTGAAACAAGAATTCATCTACTTAGGTATGCTACACTGTGTCTTATTACCAGTCAAAAGTCATTGACTATCAGGAATATTAAGGCATACTGTTCCTGAAAATGAAAACAGAATCTGCAATTCAGTCAACAGATGCAAATTACTAAGTCATTTTTGCAAACAGATGTTTGGAATAGCTTTTTACAGGAGACATATTTAAGTAGGGAAGTTTATACACTGAAATTACTTATGTCAATCTGTTTGCTATTTAACAGCATATTCTGAAGATCCGGTATTTGATGACTAAAATATTGAAAATATACATTTGCATAGCACCAGTGATCTTGAAGAACCAGACCTCAAGGTGCTTTAAAGATCGTAGGTCTGACTATATCCCTGAAGCCTTCGAAGAGAATGGATGGAGCATACAGAAGTATAAATATAGAGATATCTGGTACCCATTTGTGCTTTTGCTGCTGATTCTAGCTAGAGCAAGATCATACTACAGGTAATCCACACCAAATACATCTTCATGCAGAAGCAGGCAAGAAGAGGGATGTATTATATTAAAAATTGAAGCTCTGCTTCAACTAGAGTCTACATCCCGTCAATAAATGCTAATGGCGGTGTCTACATGGGACAGAGTGAGAATGCAGTAAAGAAAAGAAATGAAATTGTAAATTCTGAAATGCTTGTATTGTGCATAAATGTTCTGTAAGATGCCTTTGAGAAGTTTAGAAAACAGCAACATAAAAAGTCTTGGTGTTCATGTTCTTAAATGTTTATTCATCTTTTGTATCCACAGCATGTGCAGCAGTAACACCAATGAGTCACCAACTCTCCTTACTAACTGTCAAAGAAAGTTAGGCTAACTTAAAGCTTTTGCCTGATTCAAGGTGTGCTGTGAGACAGAGTATTTCAGAGGTATTCTTGAGATCTTCTGATGGATGTCTTAGTGCATGACATTAACAAAATATAGCAGCTTTCCCCCTTCCCTCCCCCCCCCCCCCCCAAAAAAAAAAAGACACAAAAAGACAACTGTTTTGATATATTTTTTCAAACTGTGAGAACTAAAGGGGAGAGGATTTATTAAGAACTTTTCTGATGTGGTACAAGATCAGTCTTAAAGGATAGAGACCATGTTGCAGAGTATTTGTATTTCAAATACTTATCTCGGGTTATTTATATTCTTGTCACTCCCCCACCCCCAGCTAACATGGAGTCAGATTCTATTCTCAGTTAGCCCAATGAAAGTCCACTGAAATCAATGGAATTACTTTGGATTCACTCCAATATAACAGAGAACAATGGCACTGAACATCACTATTGTGCTTTTGCACCTAAGCTGCTTCTTCAAATCATAAGTATTTAAAGACATTCCTGCTCTTTAATTTCAGTGAAAATACACATGCTTTCTCTTCACCTGAAAATTTTAAGTAAAGAGCAATGTCCAGTCTGTTTACAGATGTATTCTCTTTCTACACGCTTGGTAAATAGTCTAAATTGACCTCCCTTCCCCCCCTCTTGGTACCTGGTTCCAATCACACTCAAATCATGTTTCTTATTATTCCTACTATGAAAATCATCAAATACAGTAGGTAAAGATTTATTGTATCTCTTTAAGAAATAAATAATTCATTGAATACATTATATGGAGTATTGTAGACTTTCTGAAAATCAACCAGGTAGCTATTTCTTGCAGCTTATCTGGTTTAGAATGCTTTTAATCTTGGAGTAGATAATAAGTTATGTTTCTGGGAAAAAAAAAAAAAAAAAAAAAAAAAAGGTAAAAAAGAAGTAAAAAAGGAGAGTTATATAAATAAACAGTGAGGCATTCTCCTTAGAAAAGTCTCTGCATTCAGGAAAGCATTTAGAAATGTAAATACAATGAAGGGTTTACTTAAATCAATGCAATTTAATATTTTAAATTCTCTCCTGTACTGTTTTCTCTGAAATGTGCTTTAAATTAGCTTAACACAAAAATCTAAGCAGGAACAGGACTACGTCAGCTTTGGAACCCATCACTTCTATTATGAAATCTGAGATAAAGTGAGACTAAAAAAAAAGGGAAAGCAGATATATTTAGCTGTATTAAATGAGCAGTCAAAAAATAAAATTTTCATTATAATTCTTTCCAGAACGTGAAGTGTTAAGTAGGTGACAGGTTTGAAATGACCAGATTGTGGTCTGCTCACAGATAATAGAAGACCACAGTGTTCATTGACTGCTCTAGGTCACTATGAAAATCCAAGCTTTGGTCTTTGATCTAAAGATGGATGACACACTAAAAACAGACCTACACTCTTGCATAAGACAGAAGGATCCAACAGTCTTATTTTTATTGTGAAGATCTTACAAATTATATTCCTGGGATCAAGTAATCTGGTCATAATTTAGAATAGGTTTAATACAGATTACACATTTGGATCAGGTAGAATTTCCAAAAGATTGGTTTTGCATCCAAAGATATGGACAGTCAGTTTAATCTAACATCTGTGTTTTAGAATTTGATTGTTGTGGTTGTTGCCATTTCATTATAAATGGGAAAGGTATTCAGTCATGCTGAATGGGGATATTTATATGTAAATATAGGAATTTTTGCTTTGGCAATAAATTCAATTCTAGGATGGAAGTTTACGTGATTCTCCAAATGCTACATTAACCACCAAACACCCTGACACAAAATACAGCCAAAAGACAAGCCTGTTATTCTGTCCCTGGAACACATTTAATGTCTCACTTCTACCCAGCAGCCACTATGAAACTACGCAATGAGACAAAGAAGATGGTTTGAACCAAATTCACCCCTGGAAATCAATATGTTTGTTCCCAGGGTGAACTGGATCACAGGGCTGTGATGTCTAATTGGTCACTGGGTTCACTGGCACAGAAACCTTTTGCATCTTCAAGAAGGGAACATGGAAACACAGAGATGATCACACAAAATATTTATGTTGAAAGGATGTTTTTGTTGAAGATCTAAGCCCTCTAAACTTCAGAACAATCAGAGTTAAGCTTGCCTTTGCAACTTTAATTTGAGCTCATTGCACATATGCATGATAATAAGTCTTTAACTGCACAGACACATACATCATTCAGTGCATAGGATGGACGATGCTCCCTGAGTGAGCAGCTGTTCAATATTCTTTTTATTCTTATCACTCAATATGTGGCTCCATGTCTTCCTTACTGCACATCATTCAAGCCCTGTGTAGAATACTGAATTATTAATATCTTTATGGGTGTTTCTACAGCATTCTCTGCTAGGGTTTCTGAGTGTTTCCCAAACACTAATTAATTTATCTTCAAACCTGCAAAGTGAGACTGTACTATTAGACCCACTTTACAGGTGGGAAACTGAAGTGCTGAGCCATTATGGTCAAGACTGATGAACATGTCCACTAATTTTGGGCCCTCAGTACGATCTGCTTAGAGACAGATTTCCAAGATGCTTAGCATTTTTATGGTACTTCATACATTTGAACCACAAGTCCCATTGATTTCAGTGGCATCTGTGAATACTCAGCACTTCTGTGAATCAGTCCTGAGTAAGTTGTGCACTCAAAATACAGAATACACATCAGGTGGCCAACCTATGAAACATCTGCTTTAACTACATGAGGAGCCTGAGACTTCAACAGGAATAAAATCCAGATAGACAAGAGTTCACATCTAGCATTGTGACTCTGGGAGAATCCTTCTATCCACTGTAACATTCAGTAGTCCTCACCCAGCTAGCTTGCTTTCTCTCTATGTATATTCTGGTTTCACGTATGATAGCTTCTCATTTTTTTGTAACATTCCAGCAGGTAAGAGCCTCCTATGTGAAACCATACTGGCTCATTCCCTAACAAACCCCATGCCTGTGCCCTGAACAAAGTAAAATGCTGTAGAAAAAGCTGACAGTGACTGTGTATTTAAGATTGATTTATAATATTAAGGGGGATAATTAAGGCTACCAGGAAAACTTCAATGTGCCATTTTCTAAACTCTCAGTTGAATGCACAGCCCTGGAACTTTTAGAGTGTAGATTTTTAGTATACAGGTTTTTTAGCTGCCTTTCTTTAACTTCTTGAGTAAACACGATTTTCCCTCTGTAGATCTCTGTAGATCCACACTGCCAGGGTGACTCTTTGATGTGACTGGTTCACAACACCACCTTCTACAAGTCAAGATTAAATAGGGACAACAACAGTGGTAGCTGCTGAGCTCCATATGAAGTGCACGCAACATCCTGCCAGTAGATTTTACAGCTATTTCTTTTGCAGCTGTAAGATTTTGAGACAAATCTTGAGGAGAGTATGTGCTAGCAGTGTCTTTCTCCTAATATAGTCCTTGCACTCCTACCTTTCATGTTTTAATGTCCATCTAGCCCTATTCAACAAAAGAATTGTAAAATTCTTTTAAAATAGCTAAATGAAACTGATGGGATTGTAAATTCTGAAGCATTTTTTTTTTCTTTAAACTTTTGGAAAGTTTTAAGATTTGGCAAATCCCTAGTGTGCAAAATTTCCCAATTTAATGGAAAATTTATTGACATTATAAGAAGCCCAAGAAGAGAAACTTTGAATAGAAACTCCTGAACTCTCTTAACACCAGAATATGGGGTAGGGGTGGACAAGAACAATATATTTATTCCTGGTCAAATTATGACTATTCTCATTGTCTTGTTGCTTTGGGCTTTTTGTTTGTTTGGTTTTTTGGGTTTGCTTTGTTTGTTTTTTACATTACTACTCATATCCTTTTCACAATCAAAAACAAAATAATTTATACCTTAATAGCTTCAAGCTTTGTGTGTTTTGTGAGAGACAGAGAGAAGGAGAGAGATGGCTTTACATCTGGCCATGTTTTATATTTGTCTACTTGGTGATTTTTACCCTATTTTGTAGCCTGATTTTGTTGTAAGGAACATACAAGCTTTGCATTAGGATGCATTTAATACTTACCCAGAGAGGCAGCCTATGACTAGGCAAGGATTTGGCAGCTATAGCCACTGTACTCTGCTTCTTAGCAGCCTGTTGAAACTCTAATGACGGATCTAATAAACCAGAAGTATTAGGAGGTCAGAGTGAACAACATTGCTCAGTTTGACCTTCATTATTTATGGTTTGTCACATCAGCTATCAAAGCTCCAAGCAAGGGGCTGATAAGGAGCTGAATCAGCAGCACAGGCATGACACCACAACATTCTCGCATTGTGTGAGTAGTGACCCTGCGTTTTGGTGACCTGTGCAACCACCCATGACACACGGCCCTAAAGGTGGTCCCTGCCTGTTCACTGCTTCATGTAGAAATGCTTTCTGTGAAGCTGAGGACTAACAATACAGTTGGTATTCATTCAACTACTTTTTTTTTTTCTTTTCCTTAAAAGGTCTAGACCCACAAATAATCTTTGGGCTCAAGGGCTCCTCTTTTCTTAACAGATATATTTTCACCCTATTCAGACCACAGTTTAACCATTAGCTAAATTATGTTGTGCAAAAAGTACAAATGCAGTCTAGAAATCAGGGGCAATCACAACTCCTTCACTTCAGACAGAGGAAGCTCACCCAAGCAGCAAAACTGCTTGAGGGAGCTGGAAAGAGATTCACAGCCTGAAGTAGACTCCCGTCTGCATTTTAGTACAGATCAAAAGAGATTGGAATAAGACTGAAACAATTCTGTTGGTGAATTATGCAGTCTTCAGTATGATACAGTTTAATTGGGATCACTGAGACAGAGAAAGGTCATCTACTGGAATAACTTTCATAGGGTAGTTGTCCAGCTGTGGGATGGCATGGATGCAAAAGGCTGAGAAACCAGTGATCCAACTGTGATCCAAGCTGGAGACTGATGTGAGACCGCTGTCTCAGTAACAGGCATTTCAAAGTTTTTTACTTGTATGTAGTTAGGGTAACTATGTTAACAGCCCTGTTTGCTTTGTTGCTTTATTTTTTATAGTTTCTAAGTGATAATGCAAACTTGAATGTTGTTTTAAAGGATCCTAATGTAATTGATAGTGCTAAGAAGTTTTCCTGGAAGCTGTCTGACAATATAATCTTAGTCAGGTCATTAAAGGCTGCAAATTTGTCTCTGTCTACTTCACTTAATTTAATCAATCATGAAAACACACCTTTGAAGGTTGCCAATCCAAAGCACAAACTACATGTCATAATTAATAAGGAATTTAAGTGTGATTCCTTTTCATAGGACAAAGACAGATGCTCTGAGTTACTTCAGTTTCTTTATACTCATTAAACTCTTCCTAAGCTTATTAACTTTCAGGACCTGCATTCCTGGAAAGATTTAGGGGTGGTACTCAGTCATAATACCCCAGGGCTGGTTACAATATTGATAACTTGCAATTTTATTGTGAGTGTCATAATGTTTGGTGTTTATCCCGAGATCCAGATCTGAGAGCAAAATGCTATTGTAAAAACCTCATCTCTCATGAAAAAGGCATAACAGCAAAACAAAATTCTACTGTACAGTCTCACAAATAATAAATAAATAAGTAAATAAATAAATAAATAAATAAATAAAAATGCTTAACATGAGTGCACTCCCCAAGCTCATAAACCAGAGGGAAAATGCAAAATATTTAATTTGTATCATCTAATGAAAAGGCTGTGCAAAACTGGCAATGGTTTATTTGCCTTCTGTTCTAAATCCCAGGAAAATTTCTTTACACAGTGATCTGGAGAAAACTTACTGGGATATTTCCACTGGGAAATGAAATATACAGGCCAGAGTTGACTTACTTTATGATGCTAACAGGGCTGTCTTTTCTGAGCAATTAAAACAACCAACAGCTAATTCAGCTACTTGTTGGTTCCCCCAGCAGATACAAGTACAAAAATGTCCCATCTTTAGGTAGTCTAGCGACTTTCCTTCCTTTAAGATACTGTCTTTTTGACTAAAATCTTACTTCTGGGTATCAGATTCCAACACTATGGAGTCTGAAGAGCAGAAACCTGTACACCTAACCAAAAAAACACCATATGAGTTGCTGGCTCCAAAAATCATGGGGCTAGATAAAGACAAGTACATCACTCCACACAGTACAGAGACAAGTTTGGTAGGTATGTGTAGAGGAAAAAGATGCATCTGTTTCAGTTCCAGATCCAGACTGACTGAGGGGGAAAGGAGGAGATCATCATGCATGACTCTCTTTTTCAGTGTAGATTTCCTATTTCTTTTGTTTTTGTTTTTCTTTTGTTTTCTGAATTCTGCAATAGTGCCTGTGGACCTAGGCCTATTTTTCTATCCATAAATACCCAGCACCAATAGCGATTTTTTATTTGATCTTTTTATGCAAGCTTGGGCATCAGTTTTCCAGTTGGTGATGCCACATTAAAGTCTTCCACAAATACAGTCTGATATGGCAGGCCAACTCCTGTTCTTACCCCTGCCGTCAGAGTGGTTCCAAAGAGTGTTTATCAATACGGTGATAGGCGCTTTATATAAATAAATATAAATATATATATATAAAAATATGGTCCAGTCGTTCTCATCGTTCTAGCACTTGCTAACAGTAAATTCCTTGGAGTTAGACTGGTGCATCTGCAGAAAATGTAACTCATTTATTTTTAATTAGAAAATCCTAAATGGATCAAGACCAACTTTGTTGAGAAACTGCTTCCTTTTTGCTGTCATTCTTCCATGCCTATGATCAGCAGGTAAACATTAAGTAACACACTTGAATCTAAGCAGGAGGTAACACCAAGACTGTGCAGCTGAGATGTTCTTTCAGCAGCAGCCATGGATGCAAGCCAAATCAAAATCACCCATAACCACAGGCTAACTGTCACCATAGGTGTGACAGGGAGCCTGAAGGCCTAACAACAGATTGTAGATTACCCTGGACAGCAGAGCTGGGTCTCACAATGCCTAAAGCCCTCTGAGCATTCTGCACTTTGTGATGCTCTCCCCAAATCTTGGGATTGTGAAGTTTAAATTGCAGGTGAGAGAGCTGCATACCTAAAGCAATTGCCACTGGTTGGGACTGTGAGTATTACTGCAGTAGTCAGTAGTCTTAATTAGTAGTTAGTAGTCTTAATTGTTGTTATACGAAAAGTAACATACAATCTACTATTGACTACTAGTTTGTTATTGGAAGAGAAGAGTATAGTTCACTCAATAAATGACTTGAAATTGTATTATATTTTTTTGCTTTTTGACTAATTTGCTAGATATTAAACCAATGAACCGGTGAGGATATGTGTTGAAACATTTGTGTGTGTGTGTGTGTGTGTGTGGTAGCATATTCTTCCCAGCCTCTTCCTCTCCTCCCCCTTCCTTTGCCTCTCTCTTCTTCTCCATACAGACATATCTCAATAGATGTCATTTTTGAGCTTGCAAGGAATACATTAATTTACATTCCTTGTTTTCATCTTCATCCAGCACTCAGCAGTTGTAGCATAACTCCCAACCTGTAAGAATAAATATTTTCTGCTTTATAGTCATGTATATATCTGTGATTTACATGTCCATATGCCACACAAATATGTATAAATTATCGCTAATCACTTTAAATACAATTAAAATGCATTATATTAACAAACGCAAGTTCAGAATTAACTAATCAGACATTTAAAAAAAAAAAAAAAAAAAAAAAAAACATAGGAGGATTGAATTTCCAAAGACCGTTTAAACTGCAAATTCTGCTATTCAAGCAGTGGGAAAACAATACAATTACATGCAAGAGCTTGTAGAGACTTGCTTAATGCATGATGAACACGCTGACCAAACACTCAGTCCTCCTACCTCTCTATCCCAGAAGTATCTGAAAGGAACAGGACAGCTGTACTCTTCCTGATTTTGGGCCATCACAGAGAATGGGATGACAGATGTTGAGCTATTCTTTCAGTGCAGGCGGGAACTCCTCTCTGTCAAACAAAGAAGATTGACAGTCTCAGAGCCCAGTTTATTTGTATAAAAAAGCCAGCTGCTTCTTTAACAGTTGCAGGCGGTATCCCTAGCATAGCAGAAAGTAGATGAATACATTAATAACTGTGAACATGATGTTATCTGTTGAATGATTCTGTGGAAACAGTAATTCCACCAAAAAAAAAAAAAAGTAGCATAGACTTAACATCAGTTACCCCCACAGAGTGAAATGTGTCATTACTGTTGAACATACCAGGTTCCTAAATTTGTATTTGATGCCATCCTCAAGTTTTCAAGTTTTGTGTGCTACCTCATTAGTACTTACCACTATTGTAGATGAAACCCTGACTGCCTTCTATATAAAGAAATAATTTTAAACTTTCTGCCTAGAGGACAAGTTCTTTCAATGTAAACAGATTTCTAATTTACCAATGAATGGTCTTTAACCACTTCAGAAAATCCATTTAGCTATTCAATATCTCTTTTATCTACTTTTAATATAGTGTGATACAAGGTGATATTTAAAGGGTACTTCCTTACAGCACCACTCAATTTTTCATTAGCCAAGAATGTCGAAGGAATAAATAGTTCATTCCATAAAATGCAGAAGTCAATTTTGAATGGCAGTATTTGAAAAAATACCGAGTCAGCATACAGACGAATTATGTCCCAATTACAAACATTTATCAGTCATTAAAACTGCAGAATCCTTTAATTGAAGCCTACATATTCAAATCCAAGCATGGGGAAGCATCTGAAATAATTTTGCTATTATCTGTCAACATAGGCTTTACTTGTGTGGAAAAGGAAAGAAAGAATGGAAGAAGGAAAGAAGAGAAGAAGTGAAGAAGGGAAGAAGGCACGAAGGGAAAGAAAAGTAAGATTTGCATGTTGACAGTGACAATGTTAAAAACTCTTCTGCTCTGCAGTCAGCATCGCACCAAGGCGGCCTAGGGGTGGAGGTACGGAAGGTAGGCCCGGGCTGTGTGTGCAGCTCTGGCACTGGGCTTTATGCAGAGAGCCCCGGAGAAGCCCTGGTGCAGCCGGGAGCCCACGGAGCGGGGGGAGCCCCCAGCCCCACGCAGGGCGAGCAGCCTTTTCCTGCCTTTTGGGCTTTCCGCGCCTCATGGAGGAGGCCTCGGCCCCTGGGGGGGGACCCGGGGAGGGCCGCGTGTGCCCGGGGCGGACCGGGGCCCTCACCCAGCCCGCCCCAAACGCCCCCCGGCAGCGGGACCCGGCTCGGCCGGGGCTGGCGGCGGCGGCGGCCCAGCCTCCCCCGCCCCACTCCGCGCTCCGCGGCCGCCTGTGAGGGCGCCGCTCCCGCCGAGAGGGCGGAGCGGGGCGGGAGCGGGCGGCGGGGGGCGGAGGGGGGCCGGCCGGGGAGGGCCGCGCTCGCCTCGGCCTTTTGTGCTGCGCCCTCCCCGCCTGTCAGCGCGGGGGGCGAGCGTGATTGAGAGGGAGGGTCGCGGCCGGCCGGTGGGGAGGACGTGTGAGGGAGTTCCGGGATCGGGCAGGGCGCCGGGGGGCGGGCGAGGGCTCAGCCACCCTGAGGGGTGGCAGGATCACGGCTGCCTCCTCACAGACCGGGCAGGTGTGAGGGTGCTGCTTCTCCACACGCTGCGCCACCTCCACCTTGGCCTGAGTGTCTTAAGTGTTTTTTTCTCCACCCAGTGACAACTCCGTCTCCCACTGTGGAAAAGTTATTTCACCTTTTTATTTGCCCTTTCTGTAAAACAAGCAACTTCAGTGAAGCCGGGCTGAGACTTTGCTCCGTGTCTGAAGAACGATTTTCCATCAGCACAATGAGCGGCCTTTCAGAGGAGCGACAAGTTTTACTGCCAGCCGCATCCGCCGTGCTGAGGGTCGCTGCGGCCTTTTATCTTGTAGCTCTTGTGCAGCGCAGTTGTTAGACAATTAGCTAAACATACCGGGAGCAATGGCATTGGCCTCTCCTTGTGCAGGCCTAAATGCTCGGAGCCTGCTGGATCTAAAATGTCAGCCTGTGTGTTCGTTTGGGAGCTGAGCATCCGGGCTTTGCACCGCTCTGACAGCTTCTGCCATTTCCAGAGGCCGCACTGCGCCTGGTGTCCATCAGAGAACTCTTCCCCTTCACTGCTGGACCGATTATGTTTTTTTTCCTCTTAGTTATGACAGAAATGCTGGATCCAAAGTCATTCAGAGCTCAGTACTGTTTTAAATGACACCTGTTTGTCCACAGTTGTCGGGTATACCCTGGCACCCTCTTGACAGATACTACAAGGAACAGGGCAGTTTCTCTCTCCAAAGAGAGAGAAACAGGCAGCACGATTAAAAATAAATAAATAAAAATGAACTCAGTTACCTGAACAGGCACAACATATTAGACATTTTCAAAAGAAATCAAGATCTTCTCCTGCTCATTTCATGGCTCCTGAAATTTCCTTCTAGCTCCCAACAGGTATATAGAATTATTCTGCTCCTTCACTTCACAGGTGTAAGGAATGCAGAGGTGTTTCTGTTCAGCAAGGACAAATTAGTGGAACAATACACCCATCGGGACTGTGAGCAGTGAGCAGATTTTTGTTAAGGAGAACATCACATATCGGTAAATATCCCAGAAAGATGCCCTCAGAGTAGAGAATGGGACAGGATAAAGCCACTTTATCAGCACCAGGTATGTTCCCCCCAAGCACAATCCCAGTGGATACCTGTTCCACATGTAACAGGTGAAGTGAACCTGTTGATGAAAATATCGAATATTGTACTTGCGTAACACAGAGACCAAGTCCAGTGAATTTACCACACCGAGTTGGAATGGGAAAAATAAAAAATAATAAAAAAAAAATGTGTCCAGTGTTTGAAAATTTTTTAGGACTTGGAGGGCTCATGGTTTGTTCCTGAAGATGTAAGCAGAAGTCTCTTCTTAACATGGAAAGAGAAACCTGCCACGGATTAGGAGGTGTTGGAAGGCTTTCTTTCAGGGACCACCGAGTTTACGCTTCGAAGGCAAGTGGGGGGGAACATGCCAAGGTGGTCTGAATCCCTGGGGGAGAGGGGCAGGATCCGTCCCGCCCCGTACAAAGCGACACAAGCCACGAGGGACAAAGAAACGCCGGGCTGCGGGCAGCAGGATCGGGCCCTCCGCCGGGGCTGAGCCGGCCGGGGGCAGCGCAGAAAACGTGTGCCTCTGCGGCTGTGGGGGGGCTGTGGACGCTTCCACCTCCCGTACCTCACTTTCGGCTTCTGCCCGGCCATTGGGAGCTTTGAGAATATATATGTTCCGCTCGGCTTTGTAAAATCGCCTTTGAAGATGTTTACCCAAAGAGACGGCACTACGGCAGCACTTTATTGCGATAGAATGCACTGGGGGAAAAAATAGAAGGGGCTCATTGTTGTGGTTGATAAACACAGGAAAAGTACATGCCTGACCTTTCATTTGTACAATTCGTTGTTCCAGGAGAAAGAAAAAGAGTGGTAATTGTGCACAGTTTCCTAGAGGATCAGCTGTGGGTGCCCCTCCGCGCTCAGGGAAAAAAGCTGCGAAGTTTTCCCAAAACATTTTACTTTTCACTAGAGCAGGAAAAAGAAGAAAGGAAGATCTCCATATTTCAGGTTATTGTCTTCCCTTCCCCTTCCCCATCCCACCCCCCCAGTTCTCCCCCTCAAGTGAAAGAATATTGAACTAAAATCCTATTTAAGCAACCTGCAATGTTTCCTTGAGTTCTGTAAAACGGACTTTTCCTCACTCACTTTCAGTGCTATTTCGCACCTGTAATAAGGAGATACATTATAATGCTCAATCAAAGCCCATTTCGGAGTTCAAGAGTCAGGCGACTTAAACCCGCGCTCCCGATTTGACTGCCAAATCACGTTGAGAGCAGTGGGTGGTCACGGTTACAAACAAGACTTCCCAGCCCCGGCACTGGTAGCCAAATGATGTGCTTGCATGTGGGCTGCGAGGGGCTCAGCTACTGCATCCTCACGCCCACCTCCTTACCCGCTCGGGAAAAAAAAGGCTGTGGGATTAGGGACCAGGGACATCGCCGCGCAGGGAACGAGAGGGACGGGGCTCCCGGAGCTGGGGACCCACTGTGATGACATTCCCGTAGCCCCAGGAGGGCAGAAGCCCGCCCGAGGCTGAAGTTCTGCCTCCTTCAGCTCCCCCTAAAGCCCCTTTGTCAGGCTGGTGAGCGATGCCCCCGCGGCACTCATCCTGCCGGCGAGCCCCGGGGCTCAGCCCGCGGGATGGATGGAGCCGGATCTGGCCCTTCCTGTGTCGTGGATCAGATCCCGCCCGGAGAGCGTGACCGTCTTAAACGTCCCTCTTCTAGATAGCGATTTTTAATCTCTAAATCACAAAGGGACGCATTCTGTGTTCCTTAATAGAGCACGACGCCCACTGACTTCTATCCCATTGACTTCAATGGGAGTTTCGCTCCATTAAGGACTGCAGAATTTGGCCTAAACCGACCGCAATAATTTTGCTGCCGGTAATGGAGTTTCAAAGCCGTCTCTAATTAGCCGGTGAGCAAGAATCGTTAAACATGCTGTACAATTCCGTGTGAGCTACGCGGGGCTGCGGAACAGCTGAGCTGTCCCGTTCAGACCTAGAGAGGCTCAGAAACCCTACTGGGATGTCACCGCAACTTTTGCGGAGTCTGCCCGGGGACGGGGTGTTAGACGAGCACTTTCTGGTTTCATTTCTGCTGTGCTAGCACAGGAGCAGAAGCAAAGAAAGCACTGAAAAGTTCTGGAAGTGTTGATCACACGCTGAGATTTTTCCCCTTTGGAAGATGCATGAAGACGACTCGTGGGTTCTGCAGCTTCTTCTGTTTATCAAAGATCAGACTAATTAGTTTTGTTTATCCATAATCCGGCGCACTCCTCACGAGTTATGCCGAATCCCACAGTGCCTCCGAGCTTTGGTTTGGGATGGGCTGATTTGCTCTGCGCTCTGGCACCTTCACGTCTAGATTTCTGCCCAGCAGCTGCCTCAGTCCGGAAGGGGACCACTGCAGAAAATCGCAATCCGCTGGCGCTGAATTCGTCTGCAAGGGCACTTTCATGGCACGACGCGCCTGCAGTTTGCGGACACACTCTCCTTCCCGAAATCCGCAGCTGTAGATCCAGCACCGCGCAGGAACACCTCGCAAAGACTGTAACTTAAAACCCTAATTTTTAGGTGCTTAAAAACGTTCATTGCAATCCCTGCAGTCTGTTTGTTACCTGTACATTGTAATTTGGAAAATAACATTTTCCTCTTGAGATAAAATATTAAACCAACGAGAATCGTGCGAAGGCTTTCTGTCCTTCGAGGCGAAATACAGGAGGAAAAAATAAATGTGGTTGTTAGATAGCATCAGCTTTTAAGGTAATCCCCTAAAGTCTTCTCGAAGAACTAGCCCATTTGAGAAGAGAAAACGCCCGAAATCTCTAGGCATAAACATTAAAAAAATAAAAATAAAAAAATCTGCTTGTAAGTTTTGGTCAGTATTCTAGGCAAAATATGCTCAACAGATGATAGTGGAGATGCAGCCAGAAAACAACTCCAGCTATTTAAACTGCCAAATGAGACATAAAGCCGCATTGTAAAAATCATCTGGAAAACAGGTTTTCCAATTGAAGTCGCTATGTGTTAATTACTGTGATCTGGAAGAGCTCTGTATCTAAACGCCTGGAAGCCGACTTTCACCCCGCATATGTAAATGAAGAAAGTGCTGAATCTAAGCCAGAGGGTTCATGTTCGGATTCATTTCCGTGCATGCCTAGACATTAATATGTGTTCATGTAGGGTTCGTACAGTACGAGGTGTTATTTCCTTATAAAGAAACACCAGGTCTCGCTTTCCATTCTCCTTACAAAATTATTCGCATTATTTATGCTACATTGAGCGATCTAATTTCTTCGTGATAGTCAGCTAATTGCTCTGGCAGGTAATTAGAAGCGGTTTACAACGCAAAGGGCTTTTGCGGTGCCCCTCGGATTATTAAGTTGCTCTGTAAATTATACCATATTTGCCGAAGAGAGGGAGGGGGAAGGGGCTAACGATCTTTTGAGAAGTTCTTCTCCTGCGATCAGAGCCGAAACACGTCCCCGTCGTCGTCGTCGTCGTCCCCCCACGTCCTCCCCCCCAGCACTTAAAAAAAATGGGGGGAGGGGGCTTTGCCAGGGCTCGGAGTCGAATTATTCTAAAGCACGCGATCTGAAGCCCATTTTGTTCGTGCTCACTGGTCCAGAATAACTTGGCCATAATGGCCGGGAATGGGCCAGGTCTGCAGCAAGCTTCCTGCGCCGTGGCAGCATCCAGCAGGCATGTGGGAAAAGAATGGCTTAAATGGGGACATCTGTTCAGTGTTGCTCATCTCGCTCCTACAGCCAGGTCAGGTTAAGGGAATAACCTGCTCGCCACCTTGCCTCCTTCCCGCTGCTCTCCTGCCTCCCCTCCCTCTCCCATCAAGTTAATAAGGCTGCTGGGGTGGGAGAGGGGGGTGGGGGAGCGGGGGGCTGGGGGGGGGGGGGGGGGGCAACCTAATTGCTCTGCCATATAGGCAAATAACGACAGGGAAAGGTGGCAGCTACATTGTAAAAGGAACGGTAAATATATCAATATTATGGTGTCTCGAGTCAAATCGCAGGAGAGCTGCACAACAAGAGAAGGCTACGATGCACACTGAGTGCGCGAACCGGCACGGACAAAACCTTCCCGGCTGCTTACTCCGAAGGTACGTCTTGCTCGGAGCGCCAGAGATTCTTGCACTTCGTAAACGGCAGCAAGAAAAGACGTGTTGTTTATCTTTTCTTTGTAATTTTTCCCAGGTTGTCACTTCTCTGCAGCTGGCAGAACATGTAAATAAATAAATACGTACATACGTGGAAACCTTTCCTTTTCCTCTGTGTTCTCTGCAGGTTGTGATTTTGGGTGCTGTAGGATTTGTCTATACAAGTGTCTGGAAAAACCACACATACGTACACGCACACATGCATAGGAGTACATGTATATTTAGATATAAACGCTTATATATAAGCAGCATGTATTTCGGGGCATGACCCGGCTTCAGGCAGCCTGTCTGCTGGGAACGTCCTGCCTTGCACACCGATTTTTCAAACGTTTACTGTATCTTGTCACCCGTTTGTAAAGCTTCTACAATGATTTGAACACATGTGTGGTTAAACCATCGGACCCAGAGCAGCTCCTAGATTATTTGTAATTAAACACAATTCCCAAAGTAACATTTATCTTCCCGAAACTGCGATTGCAATTGTCAACCGTCTGGAGGAGACGCGGGGTAATCTGGAAGCATTACCTCCTCTCCTAACGGAGCAGAATGAAAAGAAATCAATATCGCCGAGGAGAAGAATTTAGTAGTTTTTAACTGGAAGCGGTGCCCAGGAGAAAGTGATATATAAGAGGAGGAAAAAAAAAAAAAAAAAGAGAGAGAAAAAAAAAATAATAAAAAAAACACCTTAAACAAATCTATTCGAGGAAGGACCGAAGGACCGAAGCGGGGCTCCGCACCTGCGCTGCGCCCTGCGCCCAGCCCGGGGGCTCGCTCATCCCTCCGGCGCCTCCCGGTACTTACTTGACCGCCTAGGAACCGAGCACGGCGAGAAAATAGCGGGGCTGAGGGCGGTTGGAGGGGCGGGTGGGGGGTGGGGGTAGGTGAAGAAAAAAATAATAATACCGGGGGGAAGAAGGAGGAGATGCGGATCGCATCTAGGCGCACCCCGGCAGTGTAAATAGGGCGGGTGCGAAGGTACCTCTGCCTCTCCGGGAGCGCACACACCGACATGTGCACGGCGGCTCCCCGGGCTTAATCTAATTACGGGGACCATTCAGAAGCACGGCCAGCTTGCCTCGCGTTTATTTATTTATTTACTCGGGTTGACACAGGCCCAGACGAATAAATAAATAAGCGCCCGAACGCCTTCTTAGGTGAATCCCGTCCGGCGGCTGCCAGAGGGCAGGTCGGCGTGTGCCCTCGCCAAAAGGGGGCTCGGCGAGGAGCCCCGAGCTCTGCCGGGGGGAGCAGCCAGGCCTCGCATCCCTGCTCCGTGGCAGGGTTGAGACACGAGGGATGGGGAACCGGGAGGGGTTTGCAGGTACCTGCCCCCGGCACTGTTGCATGGCTGGAGGAATTCACGTCGGAAAGCGACGGGGCGATGGATGCGGGCACCCGCTCACACCCCTCTGCACCGGGTGCCCGGTCGCCCGTCGCGATGAATGAAATGCCCCTGTCGGGCAGTGGGACAAACGTCCCAGGTAAAGCAGCAGCAGCAGTGCGGTGGGAATGAACGCTAAATCGCGACGCTCAGCATCACCATTGCTCGCTGTCCGCCCGGCAGCGCACGGGCTGCCCGGTGGCTGGTTTGTTTCATTTACAGGGTGTTCCCCTTTTTCCTCTCCCCGTCCAAGCCGAGCCCTGCTTCTCCTGGAGAATTTGTTGTCACCCTTGGGTGACTCCCCAAGGTGACTGCTTACAAGTGCAGGGGACCCCGCCGGCCCCCACGTCCCCGGAGGGGGGGGCGGGCGCAGCGCAGCGGGGCTCCCGGGGCAGCGGGCGGCTTCCAGGGCACGGAGCCGGGGGAGGGCGGAGGAAAGACCCTCACCCAGGGGCCTTTTCCCACAGAAGAGGGGCTGGTGGCCGCTCGGCATGCACCAGCCAAGGTTTTGTCCCGGGCGCTTGGAGGGCGGCAGTGTAAAGGGGAAGGCTTTAGGTGCTCCCGGCTATAACGGGGGTGCGCCTAAACCGGCGCAAGGGAGACACAGACCCGCAGAAAGCACACCGCAACGCCAGGACACCAAATGCGCTCCCTCGCCGCTGTTGACATTCAACATACGGCGTGGGCAGCGGTCAGTTTAATCTTTCCGGCTGTGCCTTTTCAAACAGCCAGCGAGACCTCGGTTTCCCCCAAGAGCAACCTCTGCCTCAGCCCTCGAGAGCTGTGTGCGGGCAGACGACGACCCCTGGAAGGGAGCTCTATCCATCTCTCTGTCTGCTTGCCGGCCGCGGTGTGGAGGGCCGGGGATTTATCCGAAGAAAGTCCCCCCCACCCCCATTCACCCAACCACCCACCCCATAAAGGTTAGCGAAAGCTGTCGTCGTGTCTCAAGTTCGGAGATTGCTAATGTATATTGTAGACACAAGATGTTAGGTAGACTTGAGCAAGTTGTTCCCAGGATGTAAATTAGGTCCCAAAAGCTGTTGTCCAAATCGAAGAAACAGAGAAATTAATCTGGGAGACTATCCATCATAGCCTGTAATAAAGGGAGCGACATGGATGAGACAGATGATATGATTAAGGAGCTGTGGTCGTTTTAATTAACTTTTTGCTGTCCTGTAATGATCAAACTGGTCAACAGACCCGGTCAATAAGCATGTTAATATCAAACAAATAAAACCAGGGATGATTAAAAACCTCCTGGTTTATTAAATTTGAAATTCAAATGAAATTTATGCTGCAGATGCATACAGAATGCTAATAGATTTTAGCTTTATTGAGAGTGGATCCCACAGGTTTTCAAGAAACAGCACGAACATTTATCTAATCCCGTACATTAAACTTCAAATGGGGGGAAAAAAAAGTTTTAATTAATTTCGGGAAAACCTCTCCTTGTTGGCTTCCTCCCCCCTCCCCCAAACCTGCATATTATGTTGATGTACTGCACCCTTAAGTGCAGTGGTCAATAACGCAAATGCAAACAAAATCGTAAGCTTCCTTAAATCCTTTGCCCAGCAGGCAATGTATACAAAGGGGGAAGGTTACAGATGTTTCCGTGGTGAATTCAGAAAAGATCAGCTCACCGCTCGCAAAGTTCAGGAGCTGCTGTTTTTCCAGTTTCACTGAAACTATCAGAGTAGCAGGAGGATGCCACTGACAGTACTTTTGTGCTTTCTGTTCAGTTCTGATGTATTTGCTCTTTTCATCCCTCTCTGTTGAACTCCCTTGTAAGGACTCCTAAGACTATTTTTACAACGAGTTTTTCACCGTTTCCAACACGGCTTTTAAAGGAAAAGCGCGCTGAAAATTAGCAACCTTTAGCCCCAAATGAAAAGAGCCAGGGCGAGCATCGAAACAAGCAAACGCGAAAAAGGATCAAGAAAGGACACGTTTCTTCTGGCCAGGCGTGTGCAGACAAAATACGGATCCGAAAGGAAGACCCACCCGGCGAGGCTCTTCTAAAAAGATATATCACTGCCTTCCCCTTGCCTGGTGGATGGCAAGGTCTCTGGGACTTTCTGGGGCTGAAAGGAATGCGTGTCGATCTTTTTACGCAACCTGGCACACCACAAAATGCGATTTTCTGTTCCTCTAAAATAGAAGGCTCACGACGCTTGTTTTGCTCTTACGCTTTCTGATCTATGTCTTAATAGTTACTCCCCACCTCCAGCAGATAAAGGAAGTGGAGATAAAAAGTTAATAAGCATTCATACAAGGGAGTATCTCTGGGAAATGTTCTTCCCCTCTTTGCGGGTGATAGTATTGATTAAATTAAACCCGAAATTTAAACAAGTGTGCATTAGGTCTGTAAAATGAATATCATTATAGAAGGAGACCAAAGCAATGAAGTTAATTCTTTTTTATTTGTTAAACGGAGTTCCCTCCTTCCCCCACCCCTTCCTCCTTCTGGGCTGGCCTGTCACGCCTTCTCAACAGGCTAAAATCATTCAGAGCAGCTCGCGGAGAGAAACGCGACATTTATGGTAACCGTCAGCCTTCAGAGAAAGAAAGCAGTTCATTAATTTACTCCCCTCTTGCTTCGAAGTATGATAATGTCCCTTACCCCCTTGATCAATAGATATGATGTACAGTCAATATCCCAACCGCACGGAAACGGGGAGAGGGGAAGGGAAAACGGCCCTTGGCAGCCCAAATCCGAGAGGTGAGAGCACCTGAGCTATGGAGACCGGTGGGCAGCGAGGCGGGGGTTATTCCCCGGGGCCGGCCTCGGGGAATAAATTGTTCGGGGAGGCACCGGGAACGGGGAGGGAGCACGAGGCGAAACGGTGACAACGTCGCCGAGAAGATGACGGGGAAAGGCAACAGGACCCGGCCAGCCGGGCGGGGTGCGGAGGGGAGGCCGGGACCGGGTGAGAACGGCACCGGGACGGGAAGGACCGGGAGGCACGGCACGGGAAGCGGCCAGTCCCCACACCCCGCGATGGGACTGCGCCGTGCAATGACCGAGCCGTGCCGGAACCAAGCCGTGCCGTGCCGAGCCGTGCCGTGCCGTGCTCGACGGCGCCGCTGACCTCACGCGGTCACGTCGGCGAGCGGCGCGGCGGGGCCGGGGATTGGCTGGCGGCGGCTCAGCGGCACTTCAAAGGCGGCGAGGGAGCTACAATTGTGGTGGAATGGGCGGAACTGATCATTGTATTGCACACCTCTAAAAAAAACACTGCCTCCGATTTATCAATATAAAAAAGATCCTCTGAGAGGAGGGCACTTTTGTGTGATGGCAACTTCACTTCTAGGGGTGAGTCTAAGGGTTTTTTTCTCTTGCTGGTTTAATTAGTTTCTTTTTAGTGGCGATTGGAGGGGGTTAAAATAACCCCTGTCTTGACCGGGGCTATCAGTCTCCTCTATTGAGCCTTTTTTTCTTTTTTTTCTTTCTTTTTCTTTTTTTTTTTTTTTTTCCTAACTTAAGTACAAGTGAGTTTAGGAGAAAAGAAAGAGCGAGCGGGGGAAAAGGGGGCAGAGTCACTTTTCAGCGAGCAGGAAAAGGTTTTGAAGGGCATTTGTAGAGACAACCTACAGCGCCTGGGCTGTGCTGCTCCTGTGCCCCCGGAGAAGTGGCCTTTCTTCTTTCCATGTGACTGCTGGAAGGGGAAAAAAAAAAAAAAAAAAAAAACTGTTTTTTTTTTTTTTTTTTTTTTCTGTGCAATTTCTAATTTGCAACAGATTTGTGGCTTTTTATTTCCCTTTAAAATTGCACAGCCCGCCGCGTGCAGCAGGTACGTTGATCTCGTGCATCCATCCATGTGTGCATACGCGAAATTGATGTCTGTATTTAATTACCTTCGGTGCGCGAGCAAGGCTCTTTGAGGAAGCCTTTGTATTTATTTTTTGTTTTCATTTTTTTGGAAGAGAGCACTTTGCTAAGCCTGCACTTCTCTGTTTAACAATTGCCCGCGGAGCGGGGACTGGCTGGGTCCCAGCGAAAGGGACCGGCAGAGACGCAGCTGCCGCCGTGTCGGGGGCGTCTTTTAAGCCTGGGTAACAGGAGCAACTTTTTCCCCCCTCTCCTCTCCCTCCCCTTCGGCCCTTCCCCTCTTTGGAAGGAGGCGAGGAGAGGCTGGGAGGGCGCTGGGAGGCAGAGCCGCGGTGCCGGCAGCTCCGTGCCCGGGGCCGGGCGGCGGAGCGGGGCGGCGGGGGGCGGCGGGCGGCGGCGGGGCCGCTCCGTCCCTGACGGCGTCGGGGCGCCCCTCTCCCCTCTGTGCCCGCAGGAGGAACCGCGGGTAGGCTCCACGCCGCTGGCCATGCTCGCCGCGACCTGCAACAAGATCGGCAGCCCCAGCCCGTCGCCGTCCGCCCTCTCGGACAGCGCGGCGTCCTTCGGCAAAGGCTTCCACCCGTGGAAACGCTCCTCCTCCTCCTCGGCCTCCTCCTCGTCGGCGGCGGCGGCGGGCAGCTGCGGCGCCGTGGGCTCCGGCCTGCCGGGCTTCGGCGTGCCGGGTGCGGCGCGGAACGGCTCCTCGGCGGCGGCGGCGGCAGCGGCGGCGGCAGCGGCGGCGGCCGCGCTCGTCTCGGACTCGTTCAGCTGCGGCGGCTCGCCGGGCTCTAGCGCCTTCTCGCTCACCTCCAGCGGTGCGGCGGCCGCCGGCTCGCCCTTCGCCAACGACTACGCCGTCTTCCAGGCGCCCGGCGGCGGTGGCGGCGGCGGGGGAGGCGGCGGAGGCGGCGGAGGCGGTGGCGGGGCGGCGGGGCAGGAGGCGCACCAGCCCGTCTTCATCTCCAAGGTGCACACGTCGGTGGAGGGGCTGCAGGGCATCTACCCGCGGGTGGGCATGGCGCACCCCTACGAGTCGTGGTTCAAGCCCTCGCACCCGGGGCTGGGCGCCGGAGAGGTGGGCTCGGCGGGCGCCTCCAGCTGGTGGGACGTGGGCGCCGGCTGGCTCGACGTGCAGAGCCCCAACGGGGCGGCCGCGCTGCCCGGCTCGCTGCACCCGGCTGCCGGCGGGCTGCAGACGTCGCTCCACTCGCCGCTGGGCGGCTACAACTCGGATTACTCGGGCCTGGGCCACTCGGCCTTCAGCAGCGGCGCCTCCTCGCACCTCCTCAGCCCCGCCGGGCAGCACCTCATGGACGGATTTAAGCCGGTACTGCCCGGCTCCTACCCGGACTCGGCCCCCTCGCCGCTGGCCGGCGCCGGGGGCTCCATGCTGGCCGGCGGCCCCGCCGCGCCGCTGGCGGCCTCGCCGCGCTCCTCCGCCCGCCGCTACTCGGGCCGGGCCACCTGCGACTGCCCCAACTGCCAGGAGGCCGAGCGGCTGGGGCCGGCGGGGGCCAGCCTGCGCCGCAAGGGGCTGCACAGCTGCCACATCCCCGGCTGCGGCAAGGTGTACGGCAAGACGTCGCACCTGAAGGCGCACCTGCGCTGGCACACGGGCGAGCGGCCCTTCGTCTGCAACTGGCTCTTCTGCGGCAAGCGCTTCACCCGCTCCGACGAGCTGCAGCGGCACCTGCGGACCCACACGGGCGAGAAGCGCTTCGCCTGCCCCGTCTGCAACAAGCGCTTCATGCGCAGCGACCACCTCAGCAAGCACGTCAAAACCCACAGCGGCCCCGGCGGCGCCGGCGGCCCCGGCCCCGGCGGTCCCGGCCCCGGCCCTGGCGGCAAGAAGGGCAGCGACACCGACAGCGAGCACAGCCCGGCCGGCAGCCCGCCCTGCCACTCCCCGGAGCTGCTGCCGCCCCCCGAGCCCGGCCACCGCAACGGCCTCGAGTGACGGGGGGAGGCGTGGAGCCGCCGCGGTCCGGCACGGCTCGGTCTGGCACGGTTCGGCCCGGCCCAGCGCCCCCCAGGGCGCGCAGCCCCGCGCCGGGGACGCGGACACGTGAGTAGCCTCAGCCTCCGCAGCCGGGTGGGCTCCGGAGACGGCAGCGACCCGAGCGACCCCGCTCGGGCTGCGTCGAAAAAGGAAAAAAAAAATAAACAAACAAAAAACCCCACCACCAACAAAAACCCGAACCCAACAAAAAAACCCACGTTCTCTCTTATTTTCCTGCTGGAAAACGACCCGTGTCCCCCTTCCCTCCATCCCTCCGTCCCTCCGTCCTTCCGTCCGTCCCTCCGGCTCTCCGTCCCTCCATCCCTCCCCACAGCGCCAACAAACCAGCGGCGCCCCAGAGCCCGGGATACCCCCGACGGGCTCTGACGGCAGCGCCCGCAGCGCCGTCGGGGCTGCACCCATCTCCTTACCCATGAAATCCATCCTGCTCCCGGAGACAGGAGTGTATTCGTCCCCCTTCCTCTCCTCGCCACCCCCCACACCCACTTTTTTTTTTTTTTTTTTTAAAAAAAAAACATCTTTTACCTCCCCAAGTCCAAATTTTTATCCCGTTTCCCAGCGCATTTGTTCTAATTCCCGTTTGAGCAGGAATCGCGAAATACGCTGAAATTAAATATGTTCAAAGGCATATATTTTTAAACTCCAAACAAATGAAGAAGCAACGTTGGTTTCAAGCGAAGCAGTGGTCCGAATGCCAAAAAGAGGGAGGCCGGGGGAGGGGGATAGGAGAATAAAATATTTGTAAATTACATCCGAACCTATAGGTTTGTACAACTGGGGAATCGTTCTAGATTAGCTAACAATTAATTATAACTCCACCAATGTATCGGTGTGAGCAGCAGTTGTCCAGGAGACGATTTTGTATAGTATTTTTCTTGTAAATTACTTCCAGTAAATATTTGAAAATATATTGAAGTACACTTGAGCTTTTTTTTAATTTTAATTTTTTAATTTTTATTTCTTTTCCTGTCACGAGAAAGCGTCATTGTTGCAGTCCTAGCTAACTGCATTTTTTTTTTTCTGGACTCGTTTCCTGAAGTGTACATCAAATTGCACTTCAGGATATAGGTTTTGCTTGAATATTAATTTAGGTAGGCATACAACTGTAATTAAGCAAACAATATTTGATAAATGTTGAATGACATTTAATTTAATGGAGCATGTACTTATTTGCATTTGCTGGCAGTTCAGGTATAGTTACAGTGAGAGTTCTCCTATATTTCATAAAGTGGGTTTGCCACGACCCATGTATTAAATAAACTGTCCAAGTGAAACTGAACTAACGTTGGCCTATGTGTATTTCCTGAAAATAATATTGATAAATGGTAATAAACACCCTTGACACTACATTAGCGGTTTGCACTGCTGCAAACTAATTGTCTCATTGTAATGTTGAAATAATTTGGATATTTCACATTGAAATGGAAAGCCCTTCGCTGGAACATTTTAGATTTGCATTTTAAATGCATGAAATGTAATTGATTTTTATCTGTAATATTTTAAATGGTATTAATAAACTCCAGATAAAACATTCTACCTTAGGTCAGCTAATTGTTTTTCTTCTTTTTAATTCCACCGCTGCAGGCAATGATTTACTTTGAACTCCTGTGACTCGAGGAGTTCTCTAGAGTTTCATCTAAGAGGGAAAATGCAACGAATTCAACCCCATTTGTAAACCGTAGCACCCAATGCGAGCGGCTTTGAGGTATTCCAACCAACTCGCTGGCACCCAGCGGGGTGTTTTCGTGATGCGCTGGTATAGGAAACTAAAGGAAAGGCGTTAACACTCTTGGGGTTCGGTTTATTTTATTTTATTTTATTTTATTTTTTATTTTTAAATCAAACTAAAGATGCGGTGCCTCTCGCTGAGATGACTGAGTGAAGGACAGCTCTGCATGTACCTCCTCGTTTGCTTTTATTTCTCCCAGCGAGCCACAGCTCCTTTACGAAAGGCAATTGAAGGTGGAAATCCTGAAGATAATTGTTTCTTCAGAGGACAAAATAAAAAGCGGGCAGCGGCTTTTTATTTTGAGACAACAGCTTTGCATCTGGGCGATAGCAATTGCAGTGCCGAGTGGTGACTTCTGCAGGTCTCGGGGCTGGGAAACTTCGCGGGTGTGCGCGAAAAGTCCCTGCTTGGGCCGGGGGAGCATTTCCTCCAGGACCAGGGGGCCGAGGGGTCCCCAGGGTCGCAGCAAGTTGCCCACCGGCCGGGACAGAGCGCCCGTTTAGCCGCTGGCCCTGTAGCAATCGCAGGGGGGTTATAAAAAAATCTTAGAGCCTTTTGCTCGGTAGAAAAGCGTCTACGGAGGTTGCTTGGCGTTTGGGCAAGAAGTGCCGGGACCACTCCGTGGACACCTTTTCGGGGGGAGGTGTTCCTCCTGTTGGGAACCCGGCCTCCTGCATTACACGGGGAGGCGAAGCATACTGTCAGGGCACCGAGAAATAGGGGCTGAAGTACATGAGTTGCATAGAAGAGGGATTTTCCACGCAGACATTGAAAGCACATTCCTAGCGATAGCCTGAGGAGCAGGCGTTAAAATGCGGAGCGAAAAAGTCAGGGGGAGTCAACTCCAAATGTGTTCAGAGTGTCGGTTCTGTGCGTGGTGTAGGGGCCAGAAGGGGCTTTGAGAGCGTACCGGGAATAGGAGTTGCTCCGTCTGAGTTTCTCTGAGCTGCTTTCTGAATGTGTGGCATTACAATTGCAGCCATTGGAGGCCTGCAAAGTTTTCTGCAGAAATAAAGCAACAGTTTGCTCTGCTTTTATTTATTTATTTTTTTCTTCCTTCGTAATAATTATTATTCTTATTTTAATGCCATGGAAGTGGAGCCATGTAGCAGCACCAGATTTCCGCAGTGGGAGAGAGAGATGGTGTTTGTGTTACCTAGAGGTTTTAGTCCTGATGGAATGGGATGAGCACCAAGTGACAAGGAAAGGGAGATGTGGAGTAGTGGTAGGTAACATCTAGTACTGCTTCTCCAATATCCCCTTGAAAAGAGAAGGCTACCAAATTACCACTGGCCAGGAACCTGCAGGTGTACATAGCATGCTGCTTGCTCTGTCTCAGGGCTGTCTGATAGTGGATAGAGCTGGTGACAAAACTCATCCTTCTCCCAGGAAAGAGCTGCCTTTTTTGGTTCCAGGCTGTGTGAGGACATATATTTTTTGTTTCTTTTAGCAGCAAAACCCAGCAATTGAAGGCTGAATAGCTTCTTTTAGTAGTTGATTTACTTTTACTAAACCCTTCCAGATAAGGGCATTGAGTTGTTTGATAGGAGCCAGGAACTTGTCTCGCGTTGTGCAGATCAAGGTAGAGTTAAACTAGTTTGCTGACCCACAGGTCAAACCGGTGTCTATCAACTTACCTTCCAACTGCTTTCAGATGATTGTGGCCATTCCCATATGCTCTCTGACCTTTTAAGTCTCCCCCCTTCAAGCTCCTAGCAATGTCTATCGAATTTTGTGTCCTGCTTTTCCCATTATTCCGGCTTTTCATTGTCATTTTCCAGTTTAAATTTTCAATAGACTGGTGATGGGAGATGTGCGCAGCCGAAATGATTTAAACCAACACTTCACTTCTGCCTGCCTTCATGCCTTTCCCATCACCTAAGGCCTGTGCCTACCGAGGCTAAACCGTGACCCATGGGTGTTGGCCTCTCGTCTGCTTCCAGTCTAGGAATGCAGAAGCAGAAAGTAAGAAGTGAAATACCAAACGGTTTATTTGTGGATGTGACGGCTAATCCAGCCGTCAACACCTTCACAGCTATAGGGGTGGTGGAGTAGGAATACTTGATGCAGTACAACAAATCTTTCAGTACAAATGGTTATAAATATGCACTAACCCAAACCTGCCACGCTTCAGTTATGTTCTGTGAAGCGACCTCTTCTTTAGCTTTGGGAAGAAAGAGCTATGAAAAGGTGTGAACAAATGAGGTGTATGCTTGCTCATGCTTTCAGCAGATAGGATAAAAGGACAGAACTTTTGCTGTATCAGAATAGCCTTGTGTTTCTCAGCATAGATCAAGGTTTTCTGAGCTCACCCCATTGCACCTTATGGTATTAAAGTTTTTTTTTTTTTTTTTTTTTTTTTTTTTTTTAATCCTCTAAGTTTCTTTGGAGAAAATCACATATCTGCTTTAAAATGCAGAACCCCAAGTTTTCTACTACTGCTTGTGCGACATCTTTTCAAGCTATCTGGCTGTCGTCTGAGGAAGTGTATGGGGAAATTGTTACACCTCAGGAAAGTGTGCATTGAGAAGAAACGTGCCATTTAGGACAATTACTGCATTTCCAGTTCTATGGTTTTCTAACTGCTGCTTGGAATTACTCACTTATTTAGAAAGGGATTAGGGAAATAGAGGATAACGGCAAGGAATATCACATAGGAGCTTTACTGGGGCACTCTAAATAGAGTAATTCCATTTTACACTTGTGGATTTTGAAACAAACTAGGACTCTGTCTTACTCTTGGAGTGGCAAAGGTGTACTTGTACTGCTGTAGCTCCCTGTGAGAGAGTGGCTGATGGACACCTCTCGTGGGGACAAACCTCGGGCTTGGCATTGGGAGATTTCTATTTTTCAGTCTACAAAGTGCAAAAAGCAGACACGGAGCATTTCCAGGTCAAGAGTAAGGCTTCTCTTCGTGTCAGGGAAGGAGAAAAGGGTTTTGTGGGCTTGTAATGCTGCAACTCCTCCCGGAGCAAGAATGAGAGAGAAACTTCCTCCCCGGTTAGGGAGAGGGTGAGAGACCTTTCTCATTTTTATTTTTTTTTTTAATTATTATTATTATAATTTCCGGCAACACTGTGGGGCAGACGGCAGTCGTTGCACCTTGCCTGGGCTTCCTCCGCATCACCTCCCGGCTCTTTCTTTCAGGAAAGAGCTGCCCCCCATCCCTCCCCTCCTCTTTTTCTGCTCCTCTTCCCTGGCTGCCCGCTCGTCTGGGGCACAAGAACGGACACACGGACACGCAGACACAGGCACAGAGGGGCTCTCCTGGCCCTGCCGTGAGCTCGCAGCGCCCCCCGGTGTGTGTCGGCCCCGCTGCCCCCGGGGCTGCCCGCGGGAGGGCCGAGCACCTCCTGCTCCGGTCGGCGGGAGCAGCGTCTCCGCGGGAGGAGAGGACACGGCCTCGGGGCTGCCGTCGAGCCGACAAATGCCGTGGGACCGCCAAAGCCGCCGGAGATTTGCCGGGGGGCGCGGGAGGAAGGAGGAGGAGAGGAGCGACCCCGCTGTGCCTCGGCGTCACCGGAGTTGGCACTGAACCTTTTTCCTCGCCAACACCTTCGGGCTGTGCGTGTGGGCTGGGCTGCCCTGGGGACTGCCGACGGGCCGCCACCCCCAGCCCCGAAATGGGCACCCCCGCAACCCGGCAGGTTAAGCGTCCAGCCACAAGTGTCTTTAGAAGTTGTGTTTCGCTCTAGATCATGGCCAGCTCCTTCCTTCCCTCCTTCCATCTTTCCCTCCCTCCTTCTCTCCCTCCCCCAAACGAGGAACGCTCCTCCCCTCCCGTCCTTGCCCCGCGCCCCCCGACGGCACTCTGCGGGGTTCCCGGGGGTCCGGCCCTTCTCGCCCTGCCCCTGAGCTCCTTCATGTCGTGGGACCCGAATGATTATTTAATTAACGCTGTTCCCGAGCTCCGCAATCTTCTTCGAAAGTTTTATTTATTTTTTTTTCCTTTGTTTTGTTTTGTGTGAGCAACTCGCACTGTGCGATATTCCTCCAGTTCTGCTGGCAGTTGAAGGGGAAAGGGCTAAGCGGGGCCGGGAGGGCTCCCCCCGCTCCCAGCACGGCCCCTCCCCAAGAGCTCGCGGCGGTGCTGTCCCCTAAGATTTCCCCAAGAGAAGGCAGATTTTCCCCCAGATCCAGATGCTCCCGAGGTTTTCGCCGGGGAGGGGGGGGAGGGGGGAGAGAATGGGCACGCTGAGCAAAGGTGTGCTTTCAAAAGAAAGGTGGCCGCCAAAGAAAATGCCGCCAGGAGTGCTAAGCGAGGTGTCAAAGTGCTTACAGCGCTTCCTTTCTTGCCTCCAGTCTCACGGAACCGATGGTCAGATTTTGAACTACATCTGGGAGGTAGTTTTAATGCTCAGAAATGCAGGGACCTTCCCCTCTGCATTGCTGTCCCTTCTCACACAGTCCTTGCAAACTTTTAACCCCTCAGTTGCCTCCTCCTCTCCAGCCTTCAGATTTTTTATTTTCATTTTTAATCTTCATAATTTAAAATCAGATATGAATGTCTGGAAACAAGTATGAGGATTTTCTTCTTCGCTAAATAATCCATCTGGTGTGAAGGTGTTGCCTGCACACTTTGCCAATTGCACAAAATCCTGGTGAGTCCTGTGCTCTTGCAGAAGAAAGCAGGCAAGCCTCTGCTCTTTGCCTATAGTCATTGTTGAGTTTCTCCAAACAGATAAAGCACTTACAAAGTGAAACTGATGAAAAACCGGGAGTGATGAGACTGGATTAGGAATTTAAATGGGCAACAGGCTATCTCAAGAAGGAAATACCTAACGGGTAAGAAATCACTACCTAAAATGTCACTAAGAACTGGTATCACTGTCTGCTATGTGTGTTTGCTTTGGTTTGGATAGTCCAACAACTACCACTATAAGAATGGAGATTTACTTAACCATACACACATAAAAGAACAAAGCTGAACAGGGAAAACACTTGCCAAATGCAGTTTTAAATTGTTTCTTTTGCTGAATACAGAAACAGACTGCTAACTCTTTACAGATATTTTCTGTGTTAGGACAATCACAGGTCTCATCTTTTAGAAGTCTCCAGAGCAGGACTTCTCTGCAGAGCACAGGTGTCACTCATGTGCAGTGATGCATCCCTTGCTCAGCACCCAGCATGGCTTACCAGTCTTGTGCACCAAGCCTAAGGTTTCCAGCAGTCTTCTGCCCTAATACTCACTTTGACACTAGGTCACATCTACTACACATCTACTCTATGTGGTCAATGGAGCCACACCTGTGGGAACAGCTGCAGGGTAAATTTACCTCCTGTTTGCCAAGCACTGAATTTTTAGAAGAATGAACGAGTTGAAGTGCAGCAAACAGCCTATCTTTACTAGGAAAAAGTTCTCAAAGCTCTGTGAATTCTGAAAGACTTGGATCCTGAAAAGTTTGCACTTGCCGAGGACCTCCTCAAAAAAGTAGGTGCAATGTATTTGTTTGTAGTTTTGCCTAATCTTTTCTGTCTTCTCCCTTAATAACACAGGAAAGAAAAAAAACAGTCTGACCTGTTTCTACTCATAAATGAAAAAATGCACTTGACTTCAAAATCATGAAGTGGATCTTGCCTCTGTTCTGAATAACTACTGGGTACCCAGTTACAAAACACATGGTATGTGAGGATTTATAATATTTTATAGACGTTAAATCACAACCTGTCTAGCATTTATATTCATGTCAGGCCCTGCTAATTTTCACTCACTGTAGCAGACATTAGTATTTTTCTGGCTGTATGAGTCAGGCAAAAAGGATGATGGACTTCTAATTATTAGCCAAGGTGCTAAGTTTCCACATCTCTTCCTTCTAGCCTCTTGGCAGTTAAATATTCCAGAGTACATTTTATACAGCATCATGACATGTCAGAGAGTGGATGTACAACATCCATTACAAATACGTCCAAGCTGAAATAAAGATAAGCAGAACAAAAGATCTTCTTCCTTTTGCCTCAATATTTTCTGTTCTTAACTGTAGAGTAGGCAAAGATAATTCCTATTTCCAGTAATACTATATTACACAGTTACAGACAGCAGGAGAAACTGACAAAATTCTCTATATAGGACAGACTAATTACTTTCAATATCTTTAAATTAGACTTCAATAAAAGATGAAAATCAAGACTAAAATATGGCTAATGGTCTTAGTTAATAAGACTTTTTTTTTTTTTTTTTTTTTTTTTAAGGTAGTATTTTTCAGTTTTCTTTTGATTTTGCAATTTGGAAGCAAAAATATAAGTTTCATAATGTGATTGCTGGTTTGCTACCAAGATGCTAATAGCAGAATTAACAGGAGTTCAAAAAATACAGAAGCTCAAGACAATATTCTCATTGGCACTTCCCATCATGTACATGGTGATGAAATAGTAAGAGAGAACAACCAAGGAACCAAGTATGAAAAAAAATAATATTCAGTCTTTTGTAAAAATCTCGGTAAATTGCACTTCCAGGTTTTGGGCTGAGCACACAGTTTACTTTCTGAAATATATTTAAAATAAGATATGAGATTTGTTTATTATTATTATTATTGTTTTTCATTTGGTAGATGAGAAAAATGCATTAGTGAAATCAGGCTTAATTCAAGAAAGTTGTGTTACAAATACTTTTGTACAATTTATCATGTTTCTACAGGCACAGAAGGGATTGGAAGGCAATAGCTGCATCTACTATATACATTTTTGGCACATAATTTAGCCACACCTTCTCTATTAGTAGGAGTCATGGTCTGTCTGAATCTGGTATCCTTCCCTTGCTTTTTGTTTTTGTTGTTGTTAGCTGCCATCTCGAACCTGAGTGTAAAAACTTCTCTGACATAGCTTATGTTTAGTCCTTACTGGACATTCTTTTCATTCCCACTGAAACAGATTTTATGGGGACTTTGCAAGGGTGAAGACTGATCTGAAAATTCATGCTGTGCCTCCATGGTAAGGTACTTAAGACAGGTGGGAGAAGCAGGGATTTTGATTACAGCTAGATCTCCAGGCTGCTTTTGCTATGCTGTTTCCCCTGCCAGCAGGGGTTTCTCTAGGTTGGCATTTCAATACTTTGTGAGGCATAACCTGTATTTCCAGAGAGCATAATACCAGCAGAGAATGTTGGCAAGTTTTTTTTTTTTTTTTTCTTTTTTTTTTTTTTTCTTATTCTTTTCCCACTGCTGCCAAAAGATGCAAGATAAGACCCAGTAAAGAGGAAAGAAACAGGAAACACAACATGGGTGCTTGGCTGCTGCCAGCAAGCACTGATAGGCACCTTAATTGACAGGTCCCTGTATGCCTAGATGTGCATCTCCTCACACGCCCCGGGGCTTTGTAGAGCTGACCAGTCTGGTGTCTTATCCTGCGAGGTCTCTTATGAGCTTGATCCTGATTATATGTTTTGAAGACTTCCCATTTAAGTCCCCACATAACATGCAGGGAAGACGTTATATGTATCAGCTGTGTATCTCTATTTTCTGTGAGATCACCACTTGCCTGGGACCCTACTTAGAGGATATGTGCAGTGTAGACTTATGAGTGGTTGGAGAAGAGGTGCCCAAGTCAAGAAGACAGCAGAATTTCAGTTATGGTGCATCCAAGCTTTATCTAAATGGTAAATGCACATGGGTAGAGCTAAGTGCTTACTCCAGAGATCAAATTATGTTTCATTTCTCCTGGATTCATGCCAATCCACAAAGAGATCTGTATCTCTGGAGAGATGTGAACTGTGATAAAATCTTCTTCTGCAATGGGAACATTTACAAAAACTGCCATGCTGTATAGATTATCTAATGTGTAAGGAGATATCAACTTGGCCTTCTCTTTAATTGGGGTACAGTAATAATCTCCACTTTTGAGCTTCCAATTTAAGTTTTAGAAAGATGATTGACCCTTGAACCAGCGAATGGATACAAGAGGTCCTGTGAGGAGAGGTACATAGGCAGACTGGCAGTTTGATCATGTGAGATTTATTATTATTATTATTATTTTTCCCCATAAGACATGGCTTAAAAACAAAGACAGACTTAACCAGGCATATGCAACAGAGGCAACCAGAATCTCATGATCTCACAGTAAACTGTACACTTTTTGGTTAGTATAGGAATATGTCCTGGTATGACTAGACACTGCTTGATTGCTAGATGTTGCATTTACATGTTATTTGACAAGTGTCATTGACCAAAACTCACATTCCTGTTACACAAATCTGGTATATGGAACTGAGGTAATGGGTGCAGTATTCTAAGAAAAGATATTCAGAAGAGAATTGTAGTACACCTATCCCAGAAGCATAAAATAGTTTGTTAACAAAACAATGTTCAACACAGAACCTCATACAAAAGGCTTGCAAATTGCAGTCAGTAAACTGTACGTCAATTGTACGTCAATTGTCAAGTGTTGCATTACAACCTAGTTCCACATGGGGATTTTTTCTGGAATAGCTTTTGCTTGGTCAAGTTAAGTCAGTAAATTTCCCAGAGCAGACAGAACCCTAGATTTCACTTCTGTCAGATGGGAGGTCACCTCACATACTGCAAGTTTTGCTCCCAGTGCCAGTTGCATTCCTTCCCTTGGGAAGCTTGGAGTATAAAACTGGTACCATGGGGATATTTTCTATGGCAAGACAATAGCAATGTGGAAAGCAACATAATATAGGATGGATTCAGGGATGTTTAAAAGTAGCTTCTTCCCAGTGATTAAGGTGAGGCTCTGATCTTCCTTCCAAGAAACACAAAGCCAAACTGCAGCAGCTGTAATAGTTAAGCACACATTAAAGTGGAAGAATAGTGGAAATGTGTCTGAGTTATGCTGCAATTCAAAGAAATACAATACCTGAAATACTTTCAAAATTTATCAGGGAAGTAGTATATATAAATAGATCATTTTTCCTATCTACACAGGGAGATATGACCATCACAATAAATATGAATGTATTAAATATCCTGGTAATTTCTATGAAATGATAAGTCTTAATTTGCTTTATTAGTAAAATTTTCTGAGAATATTTTCACACTTTTACAGTAATTTCCAGTCAAAAGTTTCAAAACTTACATGCTGGAACCAAAATTAAATCAAAGATACTGATGCAGCTAGGTAAAATCTCAAGTGAACTCTGTAATAATATACCAACTTTATCCTTCTCTTTCCTGTGCTGAATTTCTCTGTCTCCTTCCCCTGTTTTTCACACAAAAAGACCCTTTTCAACAACATTAGATATACTATTATTAGCATGGGGAGAGTGCCTGAAGACTTCAGTCAACATTGAAGGTCTTGTGCTGGGGGCTCAGGTTAATAATTGTCCTGCCTACTGTAAGATAAAAAGTTTATTTTTATAGGACCATAGGCTAGACCATCTCCCTCTGGCAAAGCTCAGGTGAAACTACCACTATGTAGTGGTAGTAGAAACTACCACAAGTGTCTACTTGAGGTTCTGTAAAAAAAAACAAAACAAAACAAAACAAAAAAAAACACAAATGCTTTGCATATAAGCATATCCACAGTTTGTTTCCTAAAGTATCTGAAACAAGTTGAAAGGAGCGACTAGGGTGGAGGGCCCAAATGAGCAGCAGTATCTACTTGTGGGGTAAGTCACTGTCTCAGCCAAAGGTTCCCAACTGCTGCCTGGCTTGTTTTTTCTTTTCCAGATTTTATAATGTAAATCAGATATTTCCAGGTAGACCTCCAATTCACTGGGCTGTCATACATAAGAACAAGTATTCAACACTATGCATTCAGGCAGCCAAACTCTTCTGACAATCTCATCTTGCACCCTGGAGAGAAAGAATGCTTCCAGAGCAAAGTGACAGATGAAAAGAAGACCTAACTTGTAAGGCATCCCAAAGGAGACAAACATGGTAACTGAAATTAAGAAAATGACAAATATTATTGTCAAAAAAAAATATGGTAAAATAAAATATTTATATGCTTAGCTCTAAGAAAAACAAAGGTGAAAGAGAAGCTTATCTTTAAGTAATGCAAAAATTCAGAGATGGGACTCCAGTCTGCCTCTCAATGGTCTTCCTCTTCCTCCCTTCCATCCTCTCTGCCATTTCCCTCTCAAAAGACCAGTCATATTTGCACTTGTGTGTATTGTCACCTAAAGCTTTTAGGACAGTCTCCTGCCCAGCATTACTGCTGGGCTGCCCTACTCCCAGCAGTGACTGTTCTCTTGTTCATATCCTAGTGTGAATGAGTTTACACAAAAAGAAAGTAACAGGTACTTGTCATTAAACTCAGAAAGTTGGATGCAGAATTAGGTGTTGGAATGCAGCAAGGAAGAAGAGAAACTAACTTGGAAGAATCTGTAAAGATGGTCCAAACAGTAGAAATCAGTCAGAACAAGAAATTTTGGTGATGTTTGCAGTATGCAAAGACAGCCATGAATGTTGCAGATATCAAGTGGTAATTTAAATGATCATATTTGGAAAACAAACAAACAAACCAAAAAAAAAAAAAAAAAAAAAAAAACCCTGCCTCATCAAAAGACAGAGATTGTGCCTCTTAGTTTGCTATTTAGTGATATTATTAGTGAGGGTGTAACTGAAGGAGGTTAAAAAACTAAGAAAAAACTAAGCAGTGAAAATCCACAGGAATGACTGAACAACTGGATACAACATAAAAAAGCCTGAAAGAACACTTATTTCTAATTTGTGAAAGGCAAGAATAAGTAGTTACACCTGAAGTATTTGTATGAAAGTTTTATATGTTCTTTAAACTCCAGGTTGCAAATTTTTAACTGTGATGACAAATGGTCATTGGAATTAAAGTAATCAATTATTGTAATCATCATCAAAGGCTACAGTAAAACTTTTGTTAATAGTCTTTCTTTAAACACTTTTTGTTTGACTGTTTGTTTTGTTTTTTTCCCAAAAGAAATAAGATATAGTGCTGGCAGGAAATAATTTAGGGAAGTCCCTGGTAAGTATTATAGAGATAATCACAGCTGTCCTCTACAAGGAGTTTACTATCTCTGAAACTATGATAATGTGTTGTCACGTGATTAGCCTCAAAACTGCAAAATTATGTGACTGCTGGAGGCTGTAGGATATCTACTCTATATGCACCATTTCACATTCTGTAAGAGAAGGACTAGTCTTATCCCAATCTCTTGGTGCTGTTTTGGTAAGTCCCACCATCAGAACAGACCGAGATACTAGTTGAATATTTAGGGTTGAATGGGTTATTCATTTACCCTTCAATTTTTTGCATAATAAAATCAACATTTGTTTAACTTATCCCTTGATTATTAGGTCAAAAAGTATGGTTTGAGAAAAAAATCATTTGGGACAATTTTACTAATTAATTATTTTAATTAATGAAAATCTTAAAAATAAAATGCTGACTTCTGCAGAACTTTGTTTTACTGTTGGTGAAGGATCACGTTTAGCTTTCTTTCTGAACTTGATTCATGGCTCACTGAAATTTATAGGAGCCATTCATTAACTATAATGGGCTTTGGAATGGATCCCTTGTGAAATGGACTGTTCAGATGAGAGCACATGCAATCATCTCTGGATTTTTAAAACCAGAGCTTGAATTTGAATTGTTTGCATTCATGTGAAAGTGTTCTGACTTATAAGAGGTAATTGTAACAATTAAATGCATCTACCTCCTAACTTTTATTAATTGCTTTTCTATGAATCCCTCCTGCTAGCATATACATACATGGAATTTTACTACTTTACCCTGGCTGTGGTAATATTCAATATTTTCATTAATGACCTCGAGGGGAAAAACAAATATGCTTATTAAATTTGCAGAAAATATCATTCAGTTTTGAGAAAGACTGGATGCTGGAGAAATGTTTCTAGTTCGAAATGATCTTGACTAACTGGATAAATTGTCTGAAAAAAAAATAGGAGGTTCTTATTCAAGAGGAACTAACCTCAGCAGGGAATAACCAGTTGCACAAGCACAGGTTGGGGGATAACTGTGATAACTGACTAGGTGACATTTTTATGGGAAAAAAGAAATGAGTTTACAGTTGAATGAAATCTTGACACAAGTCAACAATATCATGCTGTTTCAAATCACCCTCCTGAGGTACACTAAGTAGGAGTATAGGATACAAGATGTGACAAATAACCTTTCTGCTCTACTCAGCACTGGCAGTGCCTTAGCTAGAGTTTGCAACCTGGCTTTGGAGAACAGATTTCCGGAAGGATGCAGAAAATGGTGACAATGATCAGAAAGATGATTCAGGCTAAATATCAGGAAAAAAAAAAACAACCCTTTCAACTTCAAGGAGAGTGAAGACAAGATTGCTGATGGTTAGGCATTTTCAGCACTGGAAATCTTAAAGAACTATTTGAACTGTTGTATTTCATGAATGATACTGGTGTGGCTGACCTCACCTTGGGGCTGAAGGCAATCCGGGTGACCTCCTCAGGTGTCTTCCAGCCTTCTGGTTTAGGAATGCTTAGGCTGGGTGACTGGCTCTGGCAGAAGTCAGAAGTCACCTTACAATTTTGAGTTAGTGAATGGTTTTAGATTTGTCCAAGCTCACTGCAAAATGAGGACGTTTCACAACTTGAAACCATGGACTTGTTTTTATGCAGAAAGCCTGCCTGCTGTTTTCTTCCCCCAGTGTAAGGGTTGGCCTGCTGCTTCAGCCCCATCATGACTATCAGCCTGTGAGCCCTGGCATTGCCTTACTTTATTGCCACTTTCTGGAAGGCTTCACACTTCTCAAAAATTGTTGCAGTTTATTACTATTACTGTTATTAATTTAAGAGCACTGCAACTCCACTGGTCAGAGTTACACATATCTGCAACCTTTATACATATTTGCAGGTTTCACTTGATCCATGACTTCAGTAGATATCCTGTTTTGAGCTTAAGAGTTGATTACTTTTGATCTAGTATTATACAGTATATGAAGAGTAAATGAAAGTTAAAATTGCAGTGAACATCCTCTTTGTGCAAAATGGCATTAGCTTATTTGTTTACTTTCCCATTATCTTGGTTACCTTTACAATAAGAAAGTAAGGAGGTAAAAATGTTTATATAATAACTTTGCAAATCTCAGTATATTATATATATATACAACTATTATTTAATATTAATTCTATTTCATACTACACATATATTTGCATAACATCATAATATTTATAAATAATATTTATAAATAATATGTAACTACAGAGCATATTTAATGACAATAATATAATAATAGTATAATGGGTTCTCTTAATGGAGAAGAGCTCTGCATAAAACAGTGTACACTGGATGAAAGTAAAGTCTCTGGTCAGTGCTGCAGTTTCATGACTGTAATGGAAAAAAGCAAGAGCATTATATTCAGCAATTCTTTTTCTGATTATTTTTGATGATCGAGATAAATGTTAGTCTTGAGAAACACTGTTAGAGGCTGTCTCAAATTCTTATGTATTTCAGGCTAAATTCAGGAAAATATTATTCAGTAGCTTTTCTTTGTACCTAAGAAAAAATATATAAGATTTTGATATAATGTGTTTTTCTCAGGCTGCCTGAACAGTTTCTGGCATATGGAAAATCATCTTGAAAAATTCTGTATTCTTTATTAATTTCAAATCTTAATGTGATGTGAATATCTTCACTCTTCTATTTTAAAGCAATATGGATCAAGAGCTCTTAATTCTATTGCATGCATTATATTTTTATATACTGTAAATCTATCCCTATGTGAGAAAGCTGAAGGTCTGCTTTAGTCTGTCCACCTGCATGGTTTAATAAATCTTTCAAATAAGATGGGACTGTGCTCATTCTCATTTTTGTATACCATAGTGTGAATTAGTTAAGCTTCAGTAAATGCTTTTAGATCTATCTACCCTAAACTCACAAGTGGTCATATTTGACATATGTTGTTTAGAAGCATCTCATGTACCATTACCTATGTATTTCAGCTGAGTTTATTCTTTATTTAAAAAGATGCACAGATTATTTAGCGATAAGAATTTCAAAGATCTTTAATGTTTTGCCAAATTTATTTATTTATTTTAAATGAGTTTTGATTTCCTAAACCTCTGATATAGTCATAAGTATCCTAATTAGTAGTAAGGAATTTACTAATATATATGTATATATATATATTCAGATGTAACTTCAATAATACTGAGGGTCAGGCAATAAATGAAAAACAAAAGTCCTACCATTTTCTAAACCACCTGTAAAGTCATGATCTTTATAGAAATGGTGATGAATTTCACTTAAGGATTCAGCATTACAAGAGTTTAAAAACTAAGCACTTATGCAGTCTGTTTTTCAGACACTTTATCCAGTTTGTCAGGAATACATGCTTTATTAACATTTCTTGTTTTCTTGGCATTCAGCTGGCACTGTGGGACAATATGCATCTCTGAGGGAGTCAATAGTCTTCTACTATGGGTTGAAATTTTCAATTCAGTGCAGGGTACTTCACTGGAAGTGAACTGAGATTTCTTCTAGAAAGAAACCAAAGGAAAATCTTTTTTAAAAGCATGAAACTTTGATGTTGTTGCACCCTGAAGAATGACTGGTAAAAATGATTACAAAACTCACTTTTTAGCTTTTAATTTCTCTTTTAAAGAAGCCCAGTTTAACCTTGAGGTTGTGCACCTACACGGAATCATGTTACCACAAACTGTGCCAACCATATTAGTAGTTACGCACAAAAGTGAAAGGAAAAATACATTTAATTAGTCAAAAATCTGAAGTTTCTCTGCAAAGTGTAAGCCTTGTGACAAATATTTCTCATCGTATTTTATCCTGATTAACACTTTTCTATCAGTTGGACTTAAGGTACTTTACAGATACCGGCAACTAACAGTAATTCATATTTACGCAAAGGGAAAAAGAAGCATGGGAAGAAATTATTCAGGGTGTCCAAGGACAGACAATTCAGGAGAACAATACAATACAAAGCTTTAAAAGGGATCTGATAGTAGTTTAAGTTGGAACTGGAAGTGGTTTAAAGACTGAATATTAAATTAAATTTGAGCTGAGCAATTTTTATTCTGAAACCAGAACAAAATATTTTGCAAATTTCAATTTGCTTAATCTGAGCTTCCAGATCAGGTCCGTCACTATAGGCAGTCACACCAAGAGCTCAGTTTAATGATTTAAACTACCTCTTACAAAAATTAACATAAAAACTAGAACAACATTTTAAGATTATAGAGCTTATTAATTATATCTGTCACTGTTCCAAGGAAGTCTGCTCAGTTGAATATTTTATAGAGAAGGAGAAAAGGAGGAAAGCACTTGAGTGAAAAGCTGAAAAATTATCTGCAGCCCACATTCATATTCAGCTCAATATGAGAAGTGTATATTTATTCTCTGAAGGGAAGAATAATGATCAAGTAAAAAGAAGTTAAAAGACTTCTAGTCCTATATAGGACATGCATAATAGAAAAACAACAACAACAAAACTGTAAAACCACCAGTTTGGACATCACCATTTTGATACCAACTGCCTTTTTTTTTCTTTTCTTTTCTTTCCCTTTTCTTTCCTTTTCTTTTCTTTCCCTTTTCTTTTCTTTTCTTTTCTTTTCTTTTCTTTTCTTTTCTTTTCTTTTCTTTTCTTTTCTTTTCTTTCCCTTTTCTTTTCTTTTCTTTTCTTTTCTTTTCTTTTCTTTTCTTTTCTTTTCTTTTCTTTTCTTTTCTTTTCTTTTCTTTTCTTTTCTTTTCTTTTCTTTTCTTTCCCTTTTCTTTTCTTTTCTTTTCTTTCCCTTTTCTTTTCTTTTCTTTTC
>CM021732.1:33072990-33117082 GCA_011075105.1 Heteronetta atricapilla | reverse complement strand
TTCTTTTCTCTTCTCTTCTCTTCTCTTCTCTTCTCTTCTCTTCTCTTCTCTTCTCTTCTCTTCTCTTCTCTTCTCTTCTCTTCTCTTCTTTTCTTTTCTTTCCCTTTTCTTTTCTTTTCTTTTCTTTTCTTTTCTTTTCTTTTCTTTTCTTTTCTTTTCTTTTCTTTTCTTTTCTTTTCTTTTCTTTTCTTTCTTTTCCTTTCTTTTTCTTTCCTCCTGACAGCTATTTCTAGAGAAGACCTCAAGCTACTCATGTTTTATGGAAGTGTTTATGCATTTACTAAACTAAAATATGCTTCATATTTTGCCTCCATTGATGGTGAATTTCTATTACTTTTCCATTGCTAAACACAAGAATAATTGTGCTGGCAATGGTCAGCAAGTGAATGTAACATAGGTCCTTCCATTCTGGGTACTCACAAGAACTTGTCCTAGTACCGGAAGAAAAGTAAAAAAAAGTTGTAACGTGTCTACTCATTCAGTCAATAAAATAAATGAAAGTCTCTAAAAGGCAACACTATATATACAAATTTTGGCAAATTAGGATCTATTTCTGTAAGTCTGCAAGACATCTATAAGTGACACCTCTGACATTGACTAGATAATTATAGTGTGCTTTTGTAGGTCTGCTTCAGCAAGATGGGTTGCATCCATTGGGGATCTTAGTGGAAGGCCTCTTGCACATGGTAAGTATTTGGAGTCAAAATCTGACATTTTGTAGACAGTTGTACTGGGTCTGTCTGGAATGTAAAATTTCTCTGCAGCAGCCCATACAGTGCTGCACTCTCCATTTGTAGTTACACACTGGCACAGGCTTCTGTCTGAAGTTGATTCTAATGAGATAAATTAGTTATGAATTTGGTTCACACTATCAGTGTGCAATCCAAACAAAACTGAAGTGCACAGAGCTTTGAGAGGGCACAAAACAATACCAAAATATCTGATTATAGTCCTGCATATGTTAGGATATAATGCAAATTAATGAACTCCCTCACTCTTTCCCCTTAGGTTAAGCAGTTGTGTCATCACTGTGCTGCAACTTCATCAATTATGTCTTATGAATATCAGGTCTCAGTTTTCCTGTTCCAGGCAAAAACTGGAGGGTTTGTCTATCTGGGGAAATTTTCTTCCAGAACTATAACTGTCTTTATGGACACACTTACTCCTTTCATCTCCATGGGGAATTACAGTAGTATAGTTGAGCTGGTAAATTTTCCTATTTAGACAAGCCCAGACATTTCAAGAAACACTGCTAAATTAAATACTTCTCCTAAGGGAGCAGTATATACACATACTTTCTTCAGTTTTTGGTCATACCAACACACACAATAAACAAGTTTAAAACACAGCTACCTGCAGTTATGTTACAAGGGTGCTTCTTATTTTTTATTTTTTCCTGCCATATTCTGTCAAATCTCATTCATCCTGTAAATCATAGCCCAGCTTTGAGCATCTTGGCTGTCTGTGACCCTGGGCTCAATTTTCTGAGGTGAAAATCCAGGAGAGGAATGGCTACAGATCTTTTTGCTCCCAGAAAACCAAAATCTATTTAGGGAAAATTACATTGTTAAAAATGTAGGGTAAAAATATCAACAGTTATTTATTGAGAGATATTTTGCCTCTTCTGAAGAGTAAGATTAGAGTCTGGTGGTGGTGATCCCATGCTGCTGTTTTTGTAGCTTAGATAGACATTGAAGAAATAGTTGTGTGGTTTGTTTTTTGTTTGGTTGGTTGATTTGCTTTTTCTTTTACACTAAGTAAGTCCTGAAAGAGTAACATTAGATTAACAGTAGAAGATGTATTAAAATTACTTTCTATACCACTCGTATGTTTCAGCATACTCTCAGGTGTGATTTATGATCTCATTGAAGTCCACACGAAATTTTTAAATTAGACTCTCTTTTAAAATACAACTAGGTATACAAATTACACATAGTCCCATATGTCATCTGAAACTATGAATAAAATGCTGCTCAATGTGATTTTAGGTAATCAGTATCTTGACTAGAACAGTGCAGTCCACACAGGAATAGTCTTTCAAATATTACTCTAGGGTCACATACTAATGCATACCTTGCTCTGATTCAACTGCTCATATGAAGATCATAGATCTTTGGGCCAGATGCCAGCAATTGAAGTCTTTATCTGGTTGTCAAGGTGTTAAGTTCTCAAATCACCGTCTAGATCTTCCCTGGTGCTAAGGAAAGTCATGACCGTCCATCCCCTTGTGTCAAATATAATGTTTTTTGCTGAACTGTAAAGACTTTAGCATGCACCAATCTAACTATGCTTTTAAGATTTTAATATCTAATTTCATTCAAACATATAAAATCAAAATACCCCCAAAGCCTCCAAAATCCCAAGTTTCCCTTCCACACATTCTGAAAAATAAGCTTGTACAATTTGATTTGTACACAGTACGTTTTTGAACAATTACAATGCCAGTGCATAGTGGGTGCATCCTGAAAAACCTCTAATACATCAAAAATGCTACAGTGAAAGAAAGTAGAGAAATATCTGCTTGCATTACAATGGCAGGTAGCAGGCTTCAACGAGGTCTACAGTGGCATCAAAAAATTCCTGAGCACTTAGTTTCATCAGATCATAACACCTTGGGCTTTGGTTTGTTTTATGAGGATGGCTGCAATTTATCTTCATTTAAGAAAATTGGTAGAGGGGTGAAAAGACAGTAAAAAATTATCATTTTGGGAAAAGTTTTCCAGCTGTATTAGACAAAACAGATACTTAGCAAAGTTAAACACACAAAATAGAAATAAAGGAATTAAGGATTACAATAACGTTCATAGTTTTGAAACCTAAACATTTAAAAACTGGAAGAGAAGTACAAATAAATTCAGGAGACTATTTTTAAATTGACATAAGCAAAGAACTTGCCCCACTTTCCTACATTTGCCCTGCAGAGTATTAGATTAATGTGTTTCTGTGCAAGTAGCCAAGATAATAACCCAATCTAGCTGTGTATGGTGGAGTAACATAAGAAACTTGACCAGTTGTTACCCATTTTACATTTTCACTGGGGCAAGGACAAAAGTTTGTGGTTCCACTTGGAGGATCCACAGTGGATCAAATCATTCCCTTTGGTCCTACTTTCTCCCTGTTTCTTGGTACAGCACTAAGGAACTCTACATTTTTGTACAAGTTTTATCATTTCTGAGAGTTTTGCAGCAAAAAATCACAGGTGCTCCTTTCCTTGGAAAAGACAGGGAAAGGTGGGTACTGAATGGCAGCTGTCACTGTGGCTGCCACATGGACTTAGTGTGATAATTGATTTACATTGCTGGGTAGCAGCAATAGATAACACAATCACAGTTCAGGTACATCCCCAAGTGAAGAGGACAGTGACAAGGACAGAAGGTGACACTGGCCAAAGGGATGTGACCAAACCACGGGGTTAAGGAAGGTTTCTAAAACCCTAAACTCTGTCAGTTGCTGAAGCTGAACCACCCTTTACTGTCTCCAACTCCTTGATACAGAGGTTGAAAGTAGCATTTCATTTTACTTAAATCATCTGGAATTATTTGTTGGTAAAATTGGCCTGGCATGAGCTGACGATAATTTATATGTCTTATCTGCTGTAAACTGGTAGAAATTTATGGGTCTCAATGGAGTCATAGGGAAGAAAAGCAAAATAACAGCTTTCCTGCTCTTGATCAGCAACTTGTTCATGACTTTTTTTAAGCTGAACATGGAAAACTTCATCCTGTTTTATTACAGATGTAGGGGGTTTACGCAGCAAGGTTTTGGAAGTGGGGGCCTGCGGGGGTGGCCTCTATGAGATGAATCCAAAAGCTATCCCTTGTTAGATAAAAGCCAGTTTCAGCTGGCTCCAAAGGGACCAGATGAAGCAATAAGGGCCAGAGCTGAGCCAATAAGTGATGTTATTTGCACCTCTGTGAGAGCAGATTTAAGAAAGGGAAAAGAAATGGTTGCACCATAGCAGATGGGAGAGAAAGGAGGAGAACCAGCCCTACAGCCCCCAAGGTCAGTGCAGCAGGAGGGCAGGAGGTGCTCCAGGCACACAGCAGCAGTTCCCCTCTGGCCTGTGGAGAGGTCCCTGGTGGAGCAGGCTGTCCCCCTGAAACCCATGGGTCCCACATGGAGCCCACCTCCATGCTGCAGCCCTTGGAGGAGCAGGTGGATGTGGACAGGAGGAGGCTGCAGCCCATGGAGAGCCTCCGCAGGAGCAGGCCCTGGGCTGGAGCTGCAGCCCGTGGAGAGGAGCCCATGCAGGAGCAGAGGGTCTGGGGGGAGTTGCTGTCCGTGGGGGACCTGTGCTGGAGCAGTTTGCTCCTGGGGGATGGACCCTGTGGTACGGAGTCATGTGGGAGCAGTTGTTGAAGAGCTGTTGCCTGTGGGCAGCCCCTGCAGGATCAGTTCAGAAAGGACAGCATCCTGTGGGAGGGACCCCATATGCAGTAGGGGCAGAGACTGACCTCTACCCTTGCTCCGAAGGAGTGATAGAGATGAAGCGCTACAGACTGACTGCATCCGGCATTCCCCCATTCCCCTGCACCTTTCAGGAGCAGAAGGTGGAAGAGGGTGGATGGGGAAAAGTGTTTTTAGTGTCTTTCCTTTGTTTCTCACTCCTCTAGCTTGTTAGTAATAGGCAACATATTTTACTAATCTCCCTAGAGTGAGTCTGCCTTGCCTGTCAGGATAATTGTTGAGTGATCTCCCTGCCCTTATCTCAACCCTTGATCCCTTTTCATTGTATTTTCTCCCCCTTTCCCTATTAGGAGGGGAAGTGAGAGAGCAGTTTTGGTGGTTTGGCTGCCCACCTGAGTAAAACCACCACAACAGATCAGCAACGTTCAGCTTCAGTAGGTTAGTAATAAGTACCACTAGTAATCACAGTGAATCAATTGCGAAAATTACATGTGGTTTTTCAGAGCCACCTTGAGAAGTGCTACTGCAAGTAACCTGGAAATTGTTGATAGGGAACTTTTCTGTTGTTTATTAACTGTAAGGACAGAATCACCATAAACCCATCAAGACTTCACAGTATTTCCCTGTAAATCATAATGAAATCTCCAGTGCAGCTCATTGTAGCCTTGCTCTTCCACAGGGTGACTAAGGAGAATTGTGTTTCTCTCATCCACACATGTTGACAAATTCTAAGTTGTCCAATTTTGTTGTTAAGGGACAAACCTTGTATGATAGAGATATTTGAGGGAGATGGATGCACAAAAGAAATGTCATAGATCTGTAAGCTCCCATCAAATGTGATGTGATCAACAATGCTTACGTGCTGCATAGGTTCTAAAAACTAGCAAATCCATTTAGACCTTTACCTTAATATTCTTATGTCAGATTAAGAGTCTACTGCACACCTGCATAGTTCTGCTATGCTCAGATGCCCTGAAGTCCTTGAAATGCTGGTGTGGGTGTAATGGTGACTAACTGTTCTGAATAACCCTTATTAGCTGTTCTCCAGTTTTATTCTCCTATAATCAGTCTTTAATTTTAGTTCTGAAGCTACATTCTTAACACTTCCAGGAAAATAATTTGCTCAATGTTTGCATGGAAAGTGATGGCTGAAGTTGACTTCATATGTCTCCATGCAGGTGAATGTGAGATGTCCTTCTGAAGCCGAACAATTTTAAAACACTCAAATAGAACACAATTGTATAATTACATCAGCCTTTGGGCTCTGAAACTCTTTAAGTTTTAAATACCACATGACTCACTTGTGGTCTGAGTGCCCATCCTCTATGATCTCTTGGAAATCATACAAAGACATGGTGACACTGTTATCTTTTTATAAGATTTGTTATCTTCTAGTCACCAGTAATACTGCAGTGTGAGGGAGGGTGGTGTTTAGTGTATAATTAAAGCCTCTACTTCAGTTCAATCATGCTTGTTCTGAACTTTGTTTTTATAGGTTATGAACTTACTGTGAAAAGATCATGTTTTATGGTTATCAAAGGCCATAATGGGATACAGATTTTTTGTTTGTTTTTGTTTGTTTGTTTTTCTTTTATGCCACACTGTTCTATAGTGAAAATATTTTCCTTGCCATAAAAGTTCATTCTCTTGGAGCTCTAATTCTGTAGTTTATTCTGCACAAATAGTTCTTTGCCTGGTAGGGCCACTAGGCTGAGGCTCCTCCTCTGTGGAAAATGTGAGTGGATTGGAGCCTAATGGGAAGACACAGCAGAGCAGGTGAAAGGGAAACACAGCACCAGAACACAAAAATAAAAAGTGCAGGATCAGGAACTGTCACACATGTTTGCTAAGAGGTTATAATCACCCACTAATAGAATGACTTGTACAGCTCCTGTTGTTAGGTGTCAGCATGCTCTGAGCCCAGCGGTAAAAGAAGCAACTGCAGCCTTATACTGAGTGATGAATGGTCTTATATCCCATATAGGGGAACACTTTCTTTCAGGCCTTCATTTCCTTCATTGTAAGGGAAATCTCCAACAAGGGGAGGTAAAAGTTAGAAATAAGAACATACACATTTTATTTACAATCAGAGGTTTGATCACAGGTTAACTTCTTGCCGTTGTCAACTCCCAATACAGTTTCAAACAGACTGAAGAGGAGTAGCAGATTTGGCTCTGCCATACCTGGGCACAAAGACCAATATCTGTTAAAGTGCTACAGTGCTGTTGGTAATTGAATTCAAAACTCATCAGGTAAGAAAATACTCCAAGTATTGTAATCTCTACTTAATTTCAATAGAAATACTGCTTCTACTATGGCTCCTTCTGCTTGAAAATAAGTGATATGCCACATAAGTTTAAGAATTAAACTAAGATGCCTTTCCTAACATTCATCGTAAAAGAGCAAGCAGTTTATGTTCTTTAGATGTAACAAGGAGTTAAAAGAGTTGCATTGGACTTTGGTGAAATTCCTTACTCTTTTTCAAGACTGCAATTAGTACAACATATGCAGATGCCATACATATATTTTGGTTGGTCTAATACATATTTGGCTAATACAAAAGGTATTGGAGGAGCTCTTTATTTTCCCCACATCTTGCCTGGGTGCAGTAGAAATGTGACTAGACCTGCAGGGCTTCAGCTGGGAGTCTTTGAGGTGAGGGTACCACAAATACAGGTTTGTACCCACAGAGCATAGTCAAGTGTCCTGCAGGGGTACCCTGCATGGTGCCATGAAGATGTATTTTCTGTTTCTAGATCTCTGTAGATCTGTCAGTTGATAATTTCAACAACAGAGAGAACGTTTTACATCACAATAAAAAACAATCTTGAAAACCACTATTTTCACCACCAGACTCTTAATATAATAGGAAAGTTCATGGCATCCCTAAAAATCTGGATTTTTTTTTTTTTCCTTCCTGATAGTAGATCTTGTATTAGTCCTTATTTCCTCCGATTTTCTATAGTTAAAGAATTGATGTTAAAAAGAAAAAAAGTCAATAAAAGGAGACAACCACAGTATAAGGTATAGTACAGTTCTCTGGGGGAAATTGATTAAAAAAAAAAAAAAAAAAGAGAGAAAGAGAGAAAAAAGCAAGGTACTACACAGGCTGCCATAACAGAAGCTCTCTTGCATGGTTTCTGTGTATCAAGTATTTTTTCTCTCAGACAGTTTTTCTGCAGATTCTGCCTTTTATCAATGACAAACAACAGTGAGGGCCTGCTCCTCTTGTGAAGCAAGAAGAAAGTAACAAGTAACAGTCTCTCAGACATTGGGCCCTAAAGTGGGATGGAAGAATGGTTGTGTTTTGTGACAAGGAGTGAAGTTTCAGAACAAACCTCATTTTTAGACTGTGTACAACACAAAAACAGTCCTTTCCACCAAAATGCTGAGCAGGTAAGACTGGAAAACAAACAAACCAACCAACCAAACAAACAAACAAATATTTATTTTTATTCTCTGCCATCTTCAAATCTAGTAAAGAAGGGATTAAAAATCTTCTACAATCTAATCAGTTTCCTTATTTTCCTGCTAAAGTGTCACCAATTCCTTTCAGATACTGAAAAAATTTTAATGGAAACTGTCACTTTTTGACAGAAAAACATATTTTAGCAAAAACCACTACTATAGTTCTAAAAAGGAAGCATGAAAAGATATTGCTAAAACATGCCTTCAAAGAGAATTCAGAAAGCAGATATTTTAAAATTTTCTTTCTTTGTCTTGCTTATGTTTTTGAAGGTGTAGGAAGCAAAAGGATTATTTTGCTTTTTCAAACATCATTCAGAAAGACAACTTCATCTATCAAACAAACGGCTAATTTTGTCTCACTGCCAACCAGTATGGAAATTGGCAGTGTATAGGCTTAAACAGAATAACATCCTTGGAAATATTGTATACATGGCTGTCCTCCTACAGCAGTCAGAAGAAAGCAACAATACCGTTTAGTCCTTCTTCATGTCCTCAGTTATGTGAGGCTCATTCAGGAGATGTACTAAATCAACCTATCGCTTTAATTCCAGCTTTCCACCAAGAGCAGCATACTGTGCTGTTTGAGAACACTATAAGTAATGTTATTTGAATGTCTAACTTACAAGTCAGTATACAATGGTCAGATTTACACTTTAGAACCCTCTTAATGTATCTTTTTTCATTTTCCAGGAATAAGTTTAATCTAAGTACCACTGCGGAGAACAGTGACTTTTCTCATGGAAAAGAAGATTCTGTGTCAGAATGTGGAAGCTCAAGATAGGAACGCTTACTGCTTTTGTAACTGCAGCATGCCTCATCATTGAATCCTGGGCTTGATTTTTTTATGTGACACTGTCCTGACACATATTGTGGAGGCTTTGGGTATAATATGCTACTGTTAGTCAAGGTGAAACCTACTTCACCTATAGCATGCAGATTTCTCTTGAAGCAGCCACTCCAGGTCATGTTACCTGGTAGCTCTGCTGGTTACATCTACATTAGAAAATAATGTGGACCCATACAAGTCAACTTATAGAGAGAAACTAAAATTAGGCCATCTTTTTGTACATCTGCTGATTATGTTGTCTTTGAAGCTAATATAACTTGCAATTCTCATGACTACCATTGTCAACAGTTACCTTTTGGAAATGCTTCCTGTGGCAGTGTCATTGGTGGCTTCTTCTGCTACCTTTTCATTATTAGTGGAAGAGTTTATTAAGATAGGCTGGTGAATTACTGGTAGCTTATAAAAAGATAACAACTTTGAAGTCTATAAAACATGAGGTACCATGGGATAGAATAATCAAAAATATTTATTACTCTTTATTCTTTATTGTTATTTATCATTAATATTCTTCATTATTTTTTAATATTTATTATATCCAGGCTCCAGCATTGGCACAGTGGTTGTCTCTGAAATCCCCTCCAGAGCAGTGGATATAGCTCACTTGGCCCTGAGGCGTGGTTCTGTGGGTGGCCACCAGCACAGCTCCCTGCACAGTGCACCAAAGAGGGTCCAAGGTGACTGTGAGGACCAAGGTGACTGCTGAGGGGTGGCTGCTTTTCATAGGAAGGGAAGCCTAGCGGTGCCCTCCTTGCTGTGGCAGGGGGGTAATAAATGTTATTGGTGACTAATCCATAGACACTGTTACACTGACACCATCCTGGGTCTTGGTGAGTGGTTTTTTTTTTTTTTTTTCTTTTTTTCTTTTTTCATCAGCATTCTTTAGTGGAGAAAAGATGGAACAAAGTTACTTCTTAGCCTAACTTTATGCACTTTATAGCCCTTTATGCACCATTGCCAACACCAGTGGACTTATTCCCAGTGCAGATGGGGACAAAAAGTGAGTTTCATAGGCTTTCATTTTAGTAGTCAGCTATTAAAAATGCATCCCTCTTCACTAGTGGCCTCTCTTTCACTTTGTGCCTATCTCTTGTACTCTGTCCATGGATGTAATTCTCTTCTCTGGCTCTGGGTGGTCATATTACATACATCTCTGTCTGGAATAACTACATTTAGCACTTAAACATTTTTAATATGGCAAAACTCTCTGCCAGGCACTCCCCCTCTTGGGGAACTATTTAAAATTTTTGATCATTTGCCCTTCAGATCTGTCTCACTTACATTGCCAATATCTTCCCAGATATTACTAGCATATATGATTAGGCACAACAAGAGTAAATACAGTTTATTGCCAAAAGTATGACAAAAGAATCAGTCAGTATCCCAAAATGTGTCATCATCAGATGAGTTTTGGATCAAAATGCAGAATATGTCTAGACTTCTCATTTTTCAGTTAAACAAAATCTAGTAGTAAGGGGACAGAAGGGTTGCCTGAAGAGGGTATAAATAAACCCTGACAAGCTGAGAAACTTTTTTAGGTGGTTTCAATTTAACTGTGAAATTCTTAGCAAGTTTCATAATGTCCTGAAAAAGGTTCAAATCCTTTCCTACAGGCTCTGATTTACTAATGTGCTACACACTGTGATCTCTCAGAATGTCCCTGGGCATATCTTGTATTTTGGGTGTGCAGAAATAGCAGGCACATGGTTATGGTGAGTGTAAGTGTGCTAGCCAGCCTCCACACTGCAAAGATTGTCAGGCATTGACGTGCTTCTACATCTGTTTTATCTGCCAAGTGTATGGGGACGTGTATGTCCTTGGGGTCAGCAGCAGCATCTTGGTCAGATTTGCAGACTCTGTTCTCCTGATCAAACTTCTCTTATTCACAACACCAGACACAGGCAGCAATCAGATACATGGTCATTTTCCAGGACATCAGTGCTCTAATACAATTTTGTGGTAGATCCTATGCAGTCTCACAGATCTGGCACTAACAGAACCCTGAGCCCAATTAAAATGAGAGGAAAATTCCCAGGAAGAGCTCTGCATGTCTCTGTCCTCCATTGCAAGCCTCCACCTTTGTCACAAAAGACTGTTGCTGAAGAGTTTTGGCAGTCTCTGGTGTTTCAAAGAATACAGATGTAAAATAGAGTTTTCCTTCTACTCAGAAGATGATTTATCTTAGTGACAGAGAGATATTCTACGGGATATGAAGGGAAGTGTAAATCTGCACACTCTTAATAAACATATTTATGTTTATTAATTTATTAGACTTACATGAAAACACCCTTCAAAGTCAGTCCTCCAGGAACAATCAGACACTCACTAAATGGGAATCCTGAAGTACAGGGGAAATACAGAAAATCCTAACTGAATCCTGTACAGGACCCACCTCTCACATTTATATTATAAGCATTTCTGCAATACCCACCATTTATAAGCATAAATCAATTGTAACAAATCAGCATCATCTACATTTGGAGGGTCAGAGGGTTCTGCAAAAGGGATAGCTCACAGATGTGCTCAATATATGCGGAAAGACAGTGGGCACAGTAAGCTGCTCCACACACAGAGTGTATGTGTAAGTGGAAATACATATAACATTGCCGAATGCTACCTTTCCCTCGGTTCCCACTAGGGGATTTGTATAAATGATGAGTTATCATTCAGGTGCAGCTACAGGCAAATGACTGGTTAGAGAAGACTTGTAAATATATTATTTTTTTAATACAGAGCATTTATCACTACAGATAAACACCTGTTTCTGCCCAGATCTTACATTACCCAAGCCACCCACTACAAGAAAAGGGGTTAAAAAAAGCTATCTGGAACTAGCAAGAGCAGCATCCTCTATGTAGGGCATCTGGGCAGTGTTTGCTAATGCTACATTGCTCCAACAATACTTGCTGGAATCCTGTATATCAATATGTTCCTGCCAGTTTTAGTGAGAGGATAGTTCATCTGAACACTTCTCTTTTCAATAAATCAACAGGAACTCTAAGAAATCAACAGGACTTGGTCTTATTCTGTGTAAGAAATACCTCTCTCTCATATACCAGAGCAGAAGTATTTGCAGGCCAAAAAACCCGCAAAAGTAAATGAGGGTTTCAACTTTTTTCTTTGACAAATTAATCTCTAGTCAGACAAATGTAATAGCTTTCCTATATAAGAAGTACCTAAGTATGAGAAACTATGATAGCAAATATTATAACTAGTTGAAAAGGAGTAATAAAGAACAACATATGATGCTGTACTCTCTCTGTTCCTTGTACATTTCTTTTTCCTCTCAGTTTGCTACTGAGACTGTTTCCTCCTTAATAAGCCTCTGTGTTCACCTATACTAATAAAAGCTTTTTGCTAGCTTTTCCCTCGTGTGGACTTTATTGATTGATTTAATGAAATTAAAAACAAACAAGGAAACAAACAAACAAAAACTGAAAGTGATGATTGCAAAAAGGATGAAAAAGACAATACATACCACTTCAGTACTCCAGTAATGAATATTTCATTTCATATCATCAGATATTCAGGTTAATATGAGCTGATTGCCTGACATATAACGCCTGTGTACTTTTTTAATGTCTTTTTTTTTTTTTTTTTTTTTTTCCCCAGAAGTATTTTTGTTAATTAAGTGGAAGTTCTTCATAGCTTTAGTTTTTACCTTTAGTCAAACAGGAAAACAAACAATCAAAAAAATTACCCCAAGCAAGATGGGAAAAATGTCAGTCATTCTTTCCAATATCTTGCTTTGGAGTTTTCTTAGCAAGGGTTTTGAATACTTTGGTAGATGTTATACAAGGTACATGGGAAAAAAAAAAAAATCAGCTCTTAAAGGTTATGTGAATGGGGAGGAAGGGCATGCACCTCTTTGCAGAGCACTCCATGGCTTTTTGCTCAATATCTCAGCATCAGCTCTAGCTTTAGCTTTGATGTGTGTCAGGAGGAAATCCACTGCCTGGTCAAACCCCAAGAGTTATGCAAGTAATCTTTATGTTTGCTGACAGTGTTTGGCTTGTCTCTTTTAATTCTCTGTAATAAATCCTTGTGATTTTTGTGAGTTTTAATGTGATCTTTACAGAATAAAATGTTCCCCCCTTCCTGAAGGGGTGGGGATATTATCAAGTTTGCATAATAATGTATATGTCAAATATGACAGTTATTGGTTCAATTGTGTTACTGTGTTGATACTGTGTAACAGTGCTGATACTGGGTATGCATCGTTGTGGGAGTCCCTTCACCCTCAGTTATAGGATCCCACTGTGAGAAGCCTGGTAAAGGTGGAAAGGAACAGTGTTGTATAGAAAACACATCTTAATGAGGCCACAGCAAAGACTGCAGCACCTTTAAATCCTGAAGATACAAAATGGTATGGGCTCACCTTCCCTAACTCTTGTAGTTTCTTTACATTCTGGTTGGCTATGGCATTCAGTGCCATGCTGTCTAGAATTCCTGTGACAGTGAGCACAGATGCTATAAAGATCATCAGTCATCCATATATAAGAGATAATGACAGAAAAACCAAAATAGGGGTGTTTTATGTTACAGCTCCAAATCTTGTGCCAGTAATGTAGAATCAGGTAATTAAAAAAAATAATAATGTTTGCCATTGGGTACTGAGTATTAAATTAATTTTAAATCTCATCCCCTGGCTCACAGCAAGCACTATAATGGAGTGGTGAAATGGAGAGGAGAAAAATAAGAGGCCATGAACATGTCAGCAAAGTCATTCTCCATGGCCTCATCTCCCTTGACAGAAATGTGTATTGCAATCTGTCAGCCACCCAGTGCCCATTTCATTTTTTCTTTTTCTTTTTTTTTTTTTTTTTAAACACTCTCCGGGCTGAATGCATCTGCAGTCTGTGCACACTGAGCTGGAGGTGATATGTTTGGAGGACAGAATCACACTACCCTTGTTAGGACATCCTGGCATTTCATAATTTCTCTTCTCCCATTCTAGTTTGCATTTTAACACCAATCTTTGAAAAGCAGCCTGTTCCAGGATTTTATGTCAACTGGTTTCAGTTCAGACTGGAGTACAGAATTAATGCCATTGAAAATAATGACAATTTTTAGTTTGACAGCTGAACCACAAAATAAGCAAACTAAACATAGCCCAAAGTTGGCCCAAATCAGAAAAGTTTTTTCTTTCCATTTTCTGAATTATTCCAGCTTCTCTAAGTGTTGTTTGTAAAGCTGAAGTTCATTTTGATCTGATAATAGTGCTTTGAAACAGAAAATTTCATCTTTAAAATGTCAAAACAAAAATGTTCTGACTTTTACAAATTCCTCTCTTCCCTTTTCTAACCCTTGCTATTTGCTGAATTCAATAAGTTGGTTTGATTGTTGAGAAAGGAGAATGGGCAGATTTGCAGTTTGCAATTTTTTGTTCATACTCTGTTATCTGTCTGGGGTCTCTATAAGAGTTCAGCTGAAATATGTTAATTCATGCATTCTGTCTACTTATTACTGATTCAGTTGCTCTTTCTGGAACTGGGCTAGTCTGAAATCATATCCTCCTGTACACTTAAACTCTGGGGAACCTTGAAGTTTGGTGTTGCTCTCTGCAGCTGGCTGACTTTGTAATCCAGCTGAGCTGAGAAGACAACCTTTTGGAAAGTTGTAGTGCAAACTTCAAGGTTCACAGCTCATGACTACTGCCTCTTCATCTGTTATGCTTAAATATAATTTGTTGTTGTTGTTGTTCAAGTGCATGCAGTTTGTATTTGGTTCTTGAAAGTAAAGTTTGGGTTTGACTGCTTTTGCTCCTCTCTGAAGCCTGTCTGCTTTCCCCCAGGCATGACTTACAGTTCCCTTTGCTGTCCTTTGCTGTAGAAATATGCATTCTGTGGTAAGTTTGATGTTATTAATATCCTTCAAGACTGAACCATACTTAATGTCAACATTAAACTGACAAAGAAATGTCAAAAACAAACACAGAATTATTTTTTTCCCCTTTCTCTGGCTAACCTTGTCATCAAAACTCCAGTATTATTTTTTCTTTACCAAAGCAGGGTGTGTCCTATAAGACCATACTAGGGCAGAGGGTGTGGAGAGAGGGAGAAGAAAAGGGTTTATTCTGTGCGTAAGAGGCCTCTTCTCTCCTTCCCACATTATTATTATCAAAATCTTCAGTGTCTGCAAGTGCATCTGTTTGCACATGAAAAAACAACCACATGCATTAGTTCAATAGTGCTCTTGCTAATTAATGTGAACACTTACACATGCAAATCACATTAACTATCAGTTTGTGCATGCAATTACTTGATTTATGCATGCAAATGTCCATCTGAGGCCAGATCTTAACCTATTGTAAACTGGCATAGCTCCGCTGACTTTAGTCAAGTAATACTGATTTATATTTGCTACAGAATTATTCCATGGCATTTTTGCAGACAACTTTACATTCTTGGCAATATTATAGATGCAGTAACAGGCTTGCTTCAAAGAGTTGACCTTTTGCATTCTTAGTAAAGGCACTATCTGACTCTAATGATAAACCTGGATTTTACAATTTCTTCAAGTCCTATATACTGAACCTCCTTTTTCTCCCTATGAGCTCTGCTCCCTCTATAAATCTTACTATGCCCTACAACCTACAGCCTGAAAGGAAAGGAGGTCAGCAATTAGCCTTTTCAAAATGATGACATGTTAGTGTAAGGGCTTTGGGTGGTCCTATATATCAGATAGACTTTTAGTTACTGATAAATTGAAGACCATTTATGGGATACAATGAGAAACTAGGTAGCCTGCTGCTCTGCTAGTATCTGAGTAAGGTTAGTATCTGAGTAAGGCTGGAGTGGAGGGAAGGTAACTGAAAAATGAAGATCTGGAAAAGTCTTCATTATTCAATCCAACCTAAATTTCACTGTAACAGTGAGTGGGCTGTTTTGATGCAGGTATTGATTTTAACTGAGAGTACTTCCCTTGTGTCACTAGAATACAGTTGTTCAGGAAATGTTGGGGTCCAAATGACTTCAAAATGATCTTAAAGAAAAGGTTTCAGGCAAAAATAAAATGCCTTATAGTGGTCTAAAGAAAGCATTTCAAACCATAGCTAAAAACATTTCAGCAGATGTATTGCAAAGCTCATAAAATAGTGAATCTGTATTTTCTTGACATCAGAAAGATTGATCTGACCCTAAAGAATATAGAGATGCCTTCACTGGGTGCAGGAGCAGACCTTTTCTATAGAAGTTGTAAAGTAACTGGAAGATGAATTCAGCTCTACTTCCAGCTGTGGAATCTGGTCAGTTTATGGCATATAATGCTGGGCAGTAGATACACAAGAACACTTTTTCTGCAACTTCTACCTTCATTATTCTGAGTCTACAGCCTCTGTTGTTGGCCTGGCCACATTTGTAAGCACAGCCATTCCCACCCAGGAAAAGGCATGCCACTGGTATACCACAAACACCTTGTAAATGGTTTTTGGTATGGTGTCCCTGAAGTAACCTACTGGACCTGATATTGGGAATGGGAAAAACTGAGCTCCCAGAGTAATCATAAGTGCTGGAATGGAAGATGAGGAGACATATAGGTGATTCTAGAAAAAATGACAGCTTTCAGCTGGAATTGTTTGATGGACCTGGCAGCAGCAGAAGTAAAGATGCAAGGAGCAGCATGAAAAGCAGACAGTAACAGGAGCCTCAGAGAGATGTGGAGGACAAACTCCAGGACATGGGCATGGGCTGTGGAAACACCACCTGGTTTCTCAAAAAGGCCCAGCTTCAAAGAGCTTGTGGCTTTGATACCAGGGAATCCTCAGAAAAAGTGGGAATCTATGCAAGTTGTAGTGAGATTTTTCAGGAGTACCATGCAGACAAGGACTGTGCAATAATCAGCTTGACCTTCTAAAAGATCTGATGTGGAGGCAATTTTAGCATCCAGAGGGGACTAAATATATCTTTCTGCTCCCTGGCAAATGCAACAGCTCTTTTGTCCGTGAGCTCTGCTTCTTAAAATTACTACTTGATTTACAGCTGTTAAGTCATTTTAAGGACCTGATTAATCACTTGCTCTTGGCAGGCAGAGTTATGACTGCTAAAAATAAGAAACAATGTCTTGTGTCTTAATCAGTGAAATGGGGAAGTGGCCAAACAGGAGAGATTCTTGCAAACTTTCTGTGCACGTATGTTTGATATGTGTTGGAGATTAACATACAAACATTCACCACAGCCTGTTTGGTTAATTGACCCAAATATTAAAAGGAAGCTGAACTCCATTCCCACTGCACTGTAGTGCCATGATTGGTCAGGGAAATTGTGTGAGAGAATAATGTTTAATTGTGGATGCACTTAGCAAAGCTCTCCTCTGATACCAATAGGTACTCCAAAAATAGGTAATTACCAGATGTTTCAACCATTAATCTTTTTTTTTTTTTTTTTTTTTTCCTGGAGAAGGTGATTAAAAAAAAACAAAAACGTGAATTAACCTCTTTCATGTTAAGCTTTGTAACACAATAAAAAAATTTGTGCATATTAGTGTGCCTAATACCAACCTGACTAAGCAAGGTTTTAAATGTTATATGTATTAATAATGTTCTTAGAATTTCTCCCTCTTTCCTACAAAGAAATCATTGCAAGAAAATAATAGTTCACATATTGCATTTCAACTTTACTCTATTAGGCACCCAATGCTATTTTTACATGGTGTCTATAGTTTATTGCAGTAGCTTGTAAGAATAAGGTACTACAGGTAAATACTAAAATGACAGAATCAAAATAGTTTCACAGCCAAACACTTCTTCACCTCTCATGCCATGGTCACTTGGCTGCAAACACTAAATCCATCACAATTTAAATAATCAGAATGGAAACTATTTCTTCAACAAGTTATTCTATTGAACATAAGGATTACCTGCAAAATATTTAGGTGATTAGCAAAATATCACCAGTGTAATGCAAAAGGCATTGGTTTCACTCTGTTTAATTTTTAGTCACAGTCTTGATACTGGAATAGAGAAGAATGGAAAATACTATATGAATATTTTCAGACTGAGAATGAGGACTCAGTGTAAAATTTTCCAAACCAGTTATCTTGTAAACTCTGCACATTCAAGTCGTTGAGATTTAATGTGCGTTTTGAAAGAACACCATTAGCGTGTCAATATGGGTTCTGTTAGTTCTAACTGCAACCGTGGAAATAAATTTATGTTGAAGACACAATCTAACTACACTATAACAAATCATCATTGTGCTAGGATAAATATTCATAATATCAGATTGTTCGCCATAACACGATTTGGCTGTTTGTTGCATTAGAATAATGGGTAAACTTGCAATTTGAATTAAACATTTATATATATTGCTTTTATCAAAATTGTTTCCCACAGATAAATATTTAGATGATATCTTAAGAAAAAGCACAAAATAAATTAGAAGGGAAAAGAAAAGGAATTTTCCATACCACGTACAACATGTATTGGGGAAAATTATGAATTTTAAATCTATACTAGGATTTAGTTGATTTATTTTTATTTATTTATTTATTTTTGTTCTAACAGACTAATCAATAGCATAAATTCACTCTTGCTGATAGGAATATTAAGGTTGGAGGAAGTTAGGATAGTGATTTTGAAAACAGATTATGTTTACATAGAGTATTTCCATTAGGAAAAAAAAAAAAAAAAAAAAAAAAAGGATCTTATACAGCCTTGTTTACAACACACAGTCATTAGAGGTTTGTTTAGATCTGACACGTGGATTTCTACTGTACAAATCTGATAGTCTAATCTATGCTTATCTAATCTACACTGAATACATGTATTTAAGATACACCTAGTTGCACATATAGGTATGTATTTCAGCCACACATTGAAAAACTGTTTATGGGCATACATTTTTGGAATATGCTTGTATGGTTTCTTGACTGAGCTACTGACTGTCCTGAGGGACAGTCTTGCTGCCAGTTTTCACCTTCTGGCTGCTGACTTATCAGTCTTCTTTATTTTATATGTGCTATTCTATAAGTACTTGATGATTCTGTTGGACGATATTGTGGACATGATGAGCAGCATGCCCTTGCAGAAAAGAAGGGCAACTCTACAGGGGCTGTTAGTGTAAGAATGTAGACAGCAGCTGGAAGGAAGTGATTATTCTCCTCTGTTCAGAAACTGAGATGACATCAGGAGGATTGTGTCTAATTCTGGGCTTCCAACTACAAAAAAGACATTGACATGCTGACATGAGTCCAGCAGAAGGCTGCAGAGATAAACAAAGCTCTGGAGCACACAGTGTATGAGAAGGTATTGAGATACTGAGAGAATTGGGCTTGTTGGGCTTGTAGAAAGGGAGTATAGCAATTGCTGTCCTCAGCTACCTAATGAGAAGATAGAGAGAAGACGAAGCCAGATTCTTCTCAGAGGTACACAGCAAAAGAATGAGAGGTTACAGGCATTAGCTGCTTAAACGAAATTCTCCCTGATGTTAGGAACAAACTGTTCACAGTGGGGTGACCAAACACGGGCACAAACTGCCCAGAGAGGCTGTGGGATTTCTGGAGATAATCAGGGCTCACCTGGACGAGACCTTGAACAGCCTGACCTAGCTTCAAAACTAGCCCTTCTAGCCCAATAAATGACCATTCGTATTTGTTTAATTTCAGTATCTTCAGGCAAGATATTTGGGACAGAGATTCCTATAAAACAGAAATAAGAAATTAAAACAAATTTTTAGTTTAGTTTTTGTTATTCTGGTATTCTGTTTTACATTTATTCATCTCATCAAATTATCAACGTTTCTCAAAGCTATTGCTGGGTAAAGCTATAAACATAACTCTTAGTAGGAAAACTATTATCCCTTAGTAAGAAAACTATGTAAAAGTCTAAAGGGAAGAAAAAAAAAAAAAAAGTGAAAAAAGGGTGAATATGTTGTTTTCCTTCCGAAAACTACTTGTTTTCCTTCCGAAAGGCTAATTCTGTGCAATTTTGAAAGATTCCTGCAAGCATCCATTGACTACAATGACAGATGTAATTACTCAATGTCTCTTCAAATAGCAAAATTTGCAAGCAAACAGTAGATTCCTACAGGCATTGACAACTTTCAATTCCATTGTTTTGAATGCTTTGGCAAACTCTTCAGGAAATTTCTTTGGTGGATGCTGCAATTGGTAGGTACATGTTTGTCAGTGTCCACAGTTTAACAAAGATTCTGATAAAGCCAGGTAGGACCAGATTTCAAGATTTTTCTGTTATGAGTTTTTTTTAATAGTTCTAACCACCTCCTCCACAAACAAAAAAAAGCTCAGGCAGCTAATCCTAGGCAATAGGCCAGCAGAACTCCCTGGCCATAGCGCACTTCCAGCCATGGCAGAACCACACCTACCAAATGGTTCACATGGCATTCCTGGGTAGGGCCAGATAAGTATATGATGCTTCACAGAACATCACTTTTAATGTGCTTTAGTAACCTCTGGAAATCTGGACCCACTATTTTTACTATCCATTTTAATGTGGTTGTGGTAGACAGGAGTGTCTAAAGTTACGCTATGACAAATGGTATGTGAACTGACAATGTGCTCAGTCAAGACTTTGTTTCTTCTGTAATGCTGCCAGCACTTTTCTGCCTGTTGGTGTTGACAATTGCTCAGCCTTAATTAGATGGCATGGTGAAGAACCCTTTCGTACCTGGCCTCCCTCTGTCCTTCTTATACTTTCATTTGTACCTTTCATTTTGCTGATGAAGGTAGACCAGCTTGGGAAAAGTGATCCAGGCTTTTAATGTCTGCACAAAACCAATATTTGGCTGACAGTGTTGGGAAATTTAGTGTCCTCCTATTGGTTTGATTTTAGTTTGGCTCCAACAACACAGGTGCCACAGTTACAGCCTAAGCTGCTGACCCCTTTAGAGCCCACTTTGAACAGTGAAAACCTTCACCACACTTCTACCTGAGATTACAGGCACAGCTGCTGCAGGCATTTTGCAGAGGATCTGAATTACAAGAAAGGTGTGGCCTAATTTGTAGATGGGTTGATTTTGGAGATGTCTCAGTGCCTTTCAGCATTGACAGGTTAGCACAGAAGGGTTTTGCCACTGGAGGCCAAGGTTTGGCTCTTACGTCACACAGTGCTTCTGCACTTGTACTTAAGTGACATTTAAATTCATGCCAGGTGATGGCTGAGGCATGAACAAGGCTTTCTTTTAAAGATCATCTGAGACTTTCACAAATAAACAAAGTCACTATGCTGCATAAAAGAATCCAGTGTTGTAAAATTGCTGAGTAACAGATGCATCTATGAATGGTTATGTTTCCAGCTCTTACAAATAAAACTGGGTTTAGTGGGGACTCGGTCTGTGATATATCATCCTGCATGCTATGATTATACAAATAATAATAGCAATAACAATAAAAGTACCTGTGAGGTTGTAAGTGAATAATCTGGCTCCTTTTTCTCCATCAGCTCTGTGTGTGTTCCCATTTCAACCACTGCGCCATCCACAATGCCCACTATTACATCTGCAGTCTGAGCGCTGGAGAGCCGATGAGCAATAATAACAGTAGTTTGACCTTGCCTGGCCTGTAAACAAAATACCAAACTGTAATTCATGTCCCCTGTTGCTTGGTGGTTTAGAGTAATTCCTCTAATTTATCATATTGATACTGCTGTTACATCCCATTGATCTCATCTGTTGAATACTGGTACAATCCATGTTTCTTTCACAACTGACTTAAACTATAACCCATTTTCTTCCCTGACAGGCTGGAGTTGTAACCTGCTTTCTGTTTTGGTTTATCTGGCTGCTTCTGCTTTTCTTGGAGTATCTCTTTCTGTTTGAAATTCTATTTAAAATCCCATCCATGAGGTATAAAGTTAGGACTATTTCCTTGGAGGCTGGCTTGTTGGCAGAGGGCACAGAAAGGATCTGTATTTTGGTCCCTGTGTCCCAGTGATTCCAACAGCAGGACAGGAGTTATTTGCTACTGGAAAACATTGCCAAGCATGACCTGGCTGATGGCAATGTTTTTGCTTTTAATAGGTAGCTTTGGGCCTCCACTTCCACATAGACACAAAGGTTTCACAATCTTGTAATGTATGGAGGAAAGCTATTGACGTTACCTAAATGCAGAGGCCTAATTTCCAGGAATAAACAAACATGCAAGTTAGTACCTGCAGCCTGTCTGTATAACCAAAGAAGAGAGAGACTTCTTCCAAAAAGCATCTGACTCAGCTTCCCTCTGAGTTAACTGTTCTGAGTTGAATATTCAAAGGAGTGCATTGTCTTAAGTGATGCCAAGTGAAAATCATTGTTTCAGTGGTGGTGAGGTGGAAGATAAGCTGCTTTTGCTGCTTTTTTTTTTTTTTTTTTTTTTTTTACCAGTGAATGGGGAAATAACACATGTCATTTCTACAAATCTGCCATGGAAAATGATAACTGTTACTCCTGTCTCTTCCCTGAATTTGAGTTAAATGCATGATTTGAGAAAAGAGAAATGAGGGTTATATCAATGACAAAGCACTTACTTTTCCTAGTTCCCTGTGTGCTAACCTCTTGCTTTTTGTGTCTAGAGCAGATGCGGTGCCATCAGATAGGAGGATTGTAGGACTGCACACTGCAGCTCAAGCAATAGTGATTCCTGATTTCTTCTGATTTCTTCTTTTAAACACAATGGTAATATTTTTCTATTTTTCTAAAAGAAAATTATAAGATCTTTTTTTTTTTTTTTTTTTTTTTTTTTCACTGTAAACAATTACTTTTTAATAGGATGTGATTGAATATAGAAATAAATGAACACATACCCTTTGATTTCTATAGAGTTTAATTCAGGCTGCAAAGAAATTGGAGATAAAAGTAATGCTTTCTTGCTACATTACATTTCCTCCTAGAAACTGAATATCAGTGAAAACCCACTCTAATTCAGCACACCTGCCCACTGACATAACTTAATGCATGTGATCGAGTCCCCTGGTAATAGCAGTGACATTTGTCAGCCTCAAGTTATACTTACATTGAGTATCTTGCTGAAGCAGGGCTCTGTTGTACTTATTAAAATATTTTGAGAGCTGTAATTTCCATTTTCGACACAAGGTGGCTGCAGAAAATCACTCTTTCTTTGGCTTATGCTGAGGGCCTCCACTTCTGGGTTTAATTGGTTTTGCAGAGGGACAGATGTACCCTGTGCTTGGGACCAGCATGTAAAACTTTCCCCCATCAAGATGTCATAGATGTCATCTCAACTTTTAAAAAGCATTTTAATGGTTCACTTGACCACCCTTTAGCTTTTGATTTTGTTCTTTCTACCCATTACTCCATCTCTCTATTCTCAATCATTTCTGCATCACTTAGCTTTATTTGTGTGTTTAGAGATAAGTTATGTTTTATAGGTAAGCCCACAAATTTCCACTAAACACATTAAAAAAACAGCTTGTATTCAATACTGAACTTCATGCCAGTTCATCTCGAAGGAAGAAATGGATGTTTGTATAACAGGGAAATCCCCTAGGTTAACATATATATTTTCTTCCTTTGTAACAGTTGCAATTTCTTCATCATTTTTGCCTTGTCTTTGTCTTGTCTTATACCAGTTCTAATTGTTCTAATCCTTGGGAGGATGGCTGCTTGGCTGACGATGCACTGAATTGTCAGAAATATAAATATATATTTTTTTCCCATCATGTTCCTCCAGTGTCATCTATAGAACAATGCTACACCCTTATCAGAGTGACACACTTTATTTTATGGCCTTTCATCTCTTGAGCAGACTGAATTTAGGGCAATGTGATACCATTTTAATGAGTCATGAAGTAAGAGTTTGTCCACTTTAGGTGTGTATACAAACATCCCTGCAGATTCTTTGTCTGGGTAACAAATAGGAAGTGATAATATGTATACATACACATGTTTATAATAAGAAGACATAGAGCTGACAAATTGCCCCCTGCATTTTCAAAGAGGAGTGCATGGTATTGGAATTTAGATTTGAGTGCATTTTGCCACAGGGTTAGTGTCTGGATTTATGGAATTACAGATTGATCTGGAGAGTATATATGTGACTTAATGGCTCGAGTTCTGTTAACTTTTCTTATGCTTAATCCCATCTACAAAAGCATTACCCCAAATTACATAATTAGCCATTCTTTCATTTAGGCTATCTGGAGGCCTCTTAATCTTCTCTCTAGTGATTATAAAGGGAGCCTAGATGACTAGCTTATGCTAAACATCTAAATTCTAGATGGTTAAAACCAGGCAAAATGATGCCCATATAAAATGTTAGGATGATTAAGTTTAAACTTAGTAGGTTTTATAAGAAGAAATGTTAGAAACTGATGAGTAGATTGTTTTTAATGTTACCTGTCTCCTTTGGAGAACCAGAGTGTCACAAAGAGACAAGGTCATTCTCAAACATTCATTAGTTTACTATAAATAGTTATTATTGGATCAAGTTTTACAGAAAGTCTGTAGGCTCCTGGAGTCAGCACAGGGAAAACTTTTTAGCTGTCCACATTTTAAACAGCACCATTTCACCTGGAATCTTGAGGACAGAAGCAAATTCAGCTTCATCTCTCCCTGTTGTCTTCAAAATGCTCAGCTCTACACATCAAGATATTGTCCAAAGAAAAGGCAACCTGACCTTTCATTAGGCTTTATTAATCACAGAATGTTTGGATTAGTATTTGGTGAGAAATGCTCTCCCTTTCTGCTATTGGGAAGTCCATCTATAGCTTATGATGCTCTCTGTAGGTATTTGAAATCAACAGTTAAATTTTCCATGAAGTTACATAATGTTGTTCATGTCATTTATTTATTTAACCAAAGAATAAGTTGTATTTTTGGCTTTAATTAGTCTAGAAAGTGATTTTCACTGTTAGCTGTCACACTTCAAGGCATTTCAATTCTTCTAGCACAATGTTTACACCAGACAGGAAAAAACACATTTTAATATGGCTAAGACCGCTTTTTGTTCCTGTCATATTTCATTTCTGTTGGGTAGCTGACTGAGATAAGAAAGATAACTTATTTTATTTATTATTTTTTTTTTGTGTGAAAAACATGATAAATCTAGGTTTAGGTCGATGCTTACATGAAAACATCTCCCTTACTAGAAGAACAATCTCAATGACACAGCCGGTACTGTCATCAAGGGTGAAAATAGCTGTTTCTATATAATAAATAAATAAATAAGCCCATAACATCTGTTTATAAACTGCTTTACCCAACCAAGAAAAGATCTGAGAGCAATTGTTTTTTTATACTATTGTTTTTTGTTTCTAGTTTAAAAACACAATTTCTGGAAAGAAACACTTCAAGCATTGTACCTACAATGAAAATCTGCATCAAAAGTCAGTTATATGGTAGTGAGGGGAAACCAATTGATTTATTTCTTTTTGCCTGCAAAGGCTCTTGCTGCTGATACTGCTGATAAGATATTTTCAGCTGTTATACCTGCACAGGCATAGTTTATTAGTGCCTTACTGTTTACTCTGATAACCACCTACAGGCAAAGGGCAGATAGAAATAAACCTGAAAAAAATAACAAACAACATAGACCAGCTTTTTACAGACTTCCTGCATTATCTCAGTTGGTCATGGTGACAGAAATACCTGATTTATGTTCTCCAGCTCCCCTGTCCTTTATTGCCAAGTTGTGCTAGTGCACGAAGGTAGTCTGCCTCAAGTGCAGGACTTTGTGTTTGCCTTTGCTGAATGTGCTGAGGTTTCTCTCAGCCTCTTCCTCCAACTGGCCAAGACCCCTTTGGGTGGCAGCCCTGGCTCCTGTCCAACCGTATCAGCCACTTGCCCCAGTTCAGTGTCTTCTGTGAACCTGTTGGGAAAACAATCTGTTCCACGGTCCAGGTCATTAAAGAAAGCATGAAATAATAGTGTCCATGAAGAAACACCACTTCCAACTGGTCACCAGCTGTACTTTGAACCAGGGACTATTCTCGGAGCATAGTACATCTGTTTTTTCACCAGTTTTGCAGTCAACCCAGCCCATATTTCCTCATTTTGGCTATTTCTGTATCATCTATCTATCTATCTATCTATCTATCTATCTATTTATCTAATCTATGTCTCTATTTATCTATCAATCAAATATAAATTCGTCTTCCATTCATTCAGAGCAATTTCATTTCTCTCTGCTTTATGGTACAGTATTTATTGTTCAAATTAAAAGAAACCTTGCTTTTACAAGTACACTACTGTTTTCCATATTTTTGAACAGTTTATAAAGCCCTTACCACCTCTAAATATTTTTGTACATGAATACCTTACACACTATTTCTTTCAGTGACTTTACCCACATTTTCAAAGGAAGAAAAAACAAACAAACAAAAAAATTGAGAATATTTTACCTGGGAGAGAACGAATAGGACATGATATGGACTTCATATCTCCCTGTGCAAGACCAATAGCATAATTTCAGTATCCAAGAACATGAGAACTGTCCATCTGGAACTCAGCAGGAACACTGTGATTTCCATTTCCAGAAATTGTTTCTAGCCTTATGTCCAATACACTAGCCTTCACTATATTGAACTGTGTAACTTTGTCTTTTTTTTTTTTTTTTCTGATTTTGCCTTACAAGCCTGGACACAAGTTACCTATTTAGGGATGCACTTCTTTTATTCTTTGCTTAGAAAAGGGAAATAGTATAAACAAGTCATCTGATACAACATAACGCTTTCTACAATTCTACTACAAAGACAAACACTTCTTGGGTACCAAAGAGTTACAAACATGAGAAATCGCACTGCCTGTCCATATACAGGACATTGTAAGCAGGTTCAGAGGGCTTTCCAAGGCATCCGGAATTGGCTGAGGTTGTGCAGAAAGTGCACACAAATAGCAGATGCAGGTCATTTGCAGAGAATTATTAGTTCAACTGCAACCAATTTTCTGCCTTTTGCCATGGGAGATTGTTTTGCATGAGCTTATTCTTAACTTCGGTTATTATATAGCTATCACTGTGTTGTAATGGCTACAGGAGTACTGTTTTCAGTTTATCAAAGCAAATGTTTACTGGGAAAATGTGGACTTATTCAGACAGGATGAATATGCAGAAAAAAAATATTCCTTTATTTTAGAATCAAAAATCATAGCAAAAGAAATATTGAGAGCACTGGTGCAAAACATTAAGAAATTAAGGTCTGAGGGATCAATAAGATAAAAATGGAGAAAGACCATCTCCTATGGACGATGTAGCTTTTTGTGTTAACCATCTCAGGAACTAGCACCTTAAGTCGAAGTTCAAGCCAAGCTGCTGACTTTGCATGTGGTGTACAAGAGAGCACTCAAAGATTGTTCCTTTGGCCCTGGACCCTTCACTGCTGACAGCTGTCAAGGGTCCCTCAATCATTGCTGAAGCTATCCTGTCACACTGTAAGTCTTAAGGTTGAAGGCTTCTCTGAATCCAGCATCTTTAGACCTTTCACACCATCAGATTTGCAAGTTCTTACCTCTGTGCTTTGACTCTAGAAGCAAATAAGAACACAACACCACTATGCAGCATTGTCTTAATGATTACATTTATCCAAACCATGCTAGGAGTTCAAGTCTCCTTATTCTACACCAGTTGATACCTGTATGAATTTTAGTAGCAACCATAGCTTTCACCAAGAGCTTTCCAGTTGCCAATGAGAATAAAAAGAGGTATGGGAGAGTGAAAGGGTTCCAATATAAAAAATAACAAGGAATACAGGGTAAAAATAAAAATAAAATAAATAAATAAAACCACCAGGGAAATGGGCATGTAATGAAATCTCTAAGCGATTAAAAGGTGAAGTTGTTATTAAAATGCATGAGCATAATTAACTCACAGATTTCACTGCCTTTGAATACAGCAGAACCATAACAAAGCAAACATTTAAATCTTGAAAAAGTAGATTGACAACATGTAATTAGCAATAGACTTTTTAAAATAAATAAATAAATAAATAAATAAATAAACAAATGAAACCTTTAACATCCGTGACCATCTATTCTCCCATTGACATCACTACTCAACAGAATCATAAGTATTTTAACTTCAAAACTCTAGTATGAATTTTATTCCACTGGCTTGAATATCCAGGGAAGTCAGTTGTGTTGAAGAGCTCAGATACTGAATACAGAGAACACTTGAAAGATTTTTCTATTCAGAAGAAAGTTACCAGGAACTGAACATACTCAGAACATATATTCTTTGATAAAGGATACTACAAGTGAACAAAGAATCCACCAGAAGGGGAAGATATATTTATATATTAATATATTTATCATATTTAACTGAGACCTTGTCTCAGTTTTCCAGAAAGCTGGTGATGTCATGTATGGAGGAGAAACAGAATGACAAAGGGGACAGAGAGCATGGAGATGGAAATGTCTATCATCACAGAGCTCAAAGGTTCTGCTGTGTTCCAGAAAGTAAAAGTGTTCCAGAAAGTGTGCAGTTCTGCCCAGGGACAGTCAGTCTGAGATGTTCTGGGTGCATCAGAGGCATGTTGTATGCTTTACTCAGCAGACAATCAATTTTAAGAATATTTTTGGATATGAAGAAACAAATTAGATAACAGAAATAATTCCATCACCTTTTGTATTTATGTGAACAGTTTATGTGATCTTAAATTTATTTTACTGTATCAATGGTATGTATAAGAGGAATAAAGGAGAATAGTAATTTGCATTCAATTTGATCATCAGTAATTTAATTTAATGAACTCTTCCCACATCAGCAAGAATTGAATTTAAATTGCCAGGTTAAATAATGAGTACCTTTCAATATAGAATTGAGGACTTGTTTAAAGTTTCTGGTGCAAATTTTCCCTGTTACCCAAGGGATGAATTTGACCTGCAAATTCAGAAAAGAAAAATATTAACTGCTATAATACAAGGAAATAGGGTCACCTCCACCAGCATGTTCCATTTACAAGACATGTCAGCATTAAATCTTCAACTCCTTTAGATCCAGATAGTATATTCTAGCGTACAAAGTTCTTGTTTAAGACTGGTGATTCATTCCACTGCTATTGCATATAAAGCAGAAGCTCAGACCAGAAATGATTATTTCATTGTTGCCTTCACATTGTATTAAGCACTTCTGGGCTTTATTAAATAATAATAAATAAATTAATTAATTAAATAAATTATACATATAAATTACATCATCGTAAGTGATAAAACACACGAAGTATAGAGCACATAACCTGGCTTGCAAAGATTGAGCTAAGGTTAAAAACACGCTTTTATGAAAAATGCTCCTATTTGACATGTCTTTCCTTCACTTTCCTTTGTACTTACACTCAGTGGATTTGGTAGAAGGTATAGTTTTTATAAATACTTCTCTAAAGTTAATATCTTTTGCAATACTTTCTTTAGGCTCTTCGATCTAAGACAGTTGTTGTCTCCTCTTATTTCAACTAGCAGTGATGTAAGCTGGCTTTGTGCAAAGTGCTGCTCTCTGTACTCACAGAGGAAGGTTATAGATATCTAAGCAGCAAATAAAAGTGGGAATGGCTCTGCAACCTGCAACCTCAGACCCATTCACAACAGTGAAAGAGAACAGTCATCTGAAGCAAGGAAGTTTTACATTGATCTGTTTTGCAACTGAATCTTTATCTTTTGCTGAGGCAGCAGCTGACAGTTAAAAACATAAATGAGGAATGAGAAAACAGAGAGAGAGAGAGAAAAAAAAAAAAAAAAAAAAAAAAAAAAACCACCTATAATCTCTTTTTTTCCCCCAAACATGATAACTATACTCAACTCAAATCTGATTACCAATTTCATAGGGACTAACATTGCCTTAGAGAGGTCTGCCATATGCAGCAAAAAGTTTTATCTATTCATTTATATGATTAAAACAAATTAATAGACCTACTTACTTTTAAATATTTGTAATAAAATAAATACTAATAAAATAAATAAATACAGTTATAATAAATTTATATATTATATAATCACATCACATCTAATGCTACATGCATTAGATGTATCATTGCACATGATAAATACTTATACAGTGTGCATATATTATAAGATTCTTATTTACATTGTGCTGGCTATATATATATTTCAGCAGAATGGGTGAGTATAGAAATCTGAGTCAGTATATGGTGTTTGCTACATACATTGTCCTTGCTTCTACAATATATATATATATATTAAAAAAAAAAAGAGCTGTGATCAATTTTCCATGTTGAGTAAATACATGCTTATAGACCTACTTAAGTTTATGAATATTAATGTATTTTTATATTTTCCCATTAAAATAATAACAAACATTTTTTTTCTCTTTTCTAAACAAATTCCACCCTGACCTTCCCTTTCCCTACGAGTAATGTTCTTGACTCATACAGTATTTCAAAATTCTGGTAACTCTCCAATTTATATGTTTAAAGGATTTTCTTACTAGCATCTGATTTGTGTTTGTTGATGAGATGTTTGGCCCCCAGCACACAATCAATAGCTTGCCAAAACATAAGTTCAGTGGGATAGCTTCTCAGTTTTACACAGAGGCTTTTCTGGATTCTCAACATTTATTTATTTATTTATTTATTTATTTTCTGAGAATTTCTTTGGCTTAGTGAATTTACAACAAAATTATGATGAAAATAAACACTACTGCCAAAAGTAAATACAAAACTTACAGCTATGGACCACAAAAATAAGCTTCATGCTTGAACAGAAACTTTTAGATGATGAGAAAAATGTGCTTGAAGACAGTATGTAGCTTGGAGTAGGAAGATGTTTCTTTTCTGAAACAATAAAATATTTTGGTTTTAAATGACAAGCCTTTTCTCTGCAGTTATGAAAGTTGCTGTCCCTGGATAATGGAAAGACATGCTGCAATTTGGAATAGGCTTTTCATTTAGAACATTTCCTCTTCAATTTGATTTGACTTCAGCAAAACACATGGATGAGCTTTAATAGAGGGGGACCTTGCCTTTCAGTCTTACGAAAGCATTTTCTTTGCAGAACATACTGAAAAATGTTAAGCAATTCAGAAAAAAAAAAAAAAAAAAAGTGCATGTCTATCTCTGTGATAACGTTGCCCATCTTCAAGCCACTGGCGTCAATACCAGCTCTCCAAATTCATCACAAGTATCAGTAGCTATCAGGAGACTTCATTTTAGGGACAAAACCACAGATAGGGCTCCTTCCCAAGTCCCCGTACAAAGTGGATTTTGATACTCCAGGAAAAGACACCAGCCAGAATTTAGAGAAAAGTAGAAAAGCTACGAAAAATGCATTTGATTCCATGCTTATGTTACGTTAACAATTCTTCACGGGCTGGTCCCCCTAATCTGCAGGCTGGTGACTGGAGGCTTTAGTTAATGGCTCTGTCTGCAACGTTGTGCTGGCCAACTTTATTATGAAAGGACACAGGCATAAGAAAGAAACTTGCGACAAGACATTAAACACTGTATTTCTGGACCACAGCAAATTGTCTCTGCAGCCAGACAGTTGCAGAGATTTTAAAAAGCCAAGATTATCTGCAGAACTAATGAATGAAGCATTACAATTTAACTGACACTTTATACAAAAGCATAGGTCATTTGCAATGTACCCTTCTGACTTGTGCTTCTTTCTTTTCCTTCAGGTGGTTGACCATTTATGCTCTGTGTATCTTTTTAGCTCTTAAAACAGTGACTTGGATTACAATCAATATCAAGTACTTCCAGCTTTAACATATCTTTTAAACCCGCATGTCTGGATTCACAAATACAACCAATATAATCAGCTGTAGAAAACGTTCAAATAAAAGTGAAATTTTAATTTTAAAAATAAAAAATGAAAAGGGGAATGAAGCTTTCTGAAAACATCTGTGAATTTGCTTTCCCTTATCTTCAGTCCTGGCTCCAGGGACTCGGTGGGAATGACACCCAGCAGGATGATTGCTCATGAAAAGCTGGACAACCCTGTAAGCCAGGAAGCATTATCATGTAGTGCATGCATAAAACTGTTCACCCAGGATAGCTGTGATGCCACAGGTTTACTGACAAGCAATTTAAACAGCAGCAGTCACTAATTGGCTGAAGTTGTCTCCTGTATGTGAAAACAAATCATGGTTGAGTGATTTACTTATGTTTTTAATCAAACACCATCTCTCTGGAGGAGACCTGACTGCTCACGGGGGATTTTCTTGCATTGCTATGTAGAAAAGCTACTTTCTTCTTCTAGAGGCAGCATTTATCTCTGTTTGAGCTCTATTTTCTTAGTCATTAGCAGTGAATGCATCAGCTACCGCTTCTCCCTAGGCAACAACAATGACTGCGACCACAACGGAAATCCAGTCTCCTTACAGTCTCTTCCTTTTCTGCTTTTGTTACACAAGATTTCATAATATTGGGTGATCTTATTTAGCTTAGGTTTATTTACACGTGACTGATTTAGATGCTATAAAGTTAAAAAGCGTTAATACAATAAAACCTAACTAGACACCACTTTTTACAAAGAATGGCCAACAGCAGAAATAAAAAACAGTAGAAATAAAAATCCATTTTAAATCACGTGACCTTTTTTTTTTTTTTTTTTTTTTTTTTTTTTTTTTTGGTTCCAGACTTCTCTGATGTACAAGGAAAGCAGCAAACCAATGTCTTCCAGTTAAAATAATTGGTCTTTTAAGTTTTTCTGTACATATTTTTAGAGCCACATGGGGCTAGGTAAATTGCTTGCAACTGAAATAATCAGGAATATTTTCACTGAAAGACTGCTTAAAAAAGCCCTCTAGCACTAACAAAAATGGAGATTTAACTTGACTTTACAATGCCCCTGAAACACACAAGCATGCTGTATTCCAGGGACTCAGTTTATCCTCTTGCATTGAGCTGCACAGTATCAGTACAGTTATGGAAACAGGAAAAGATCACTGGGAGTTAATAATAGTTATTGAACCAAACACTCAGCTGGAATCATTATATTGGCCACACAGCAGTCAGGCAGCTTTAGTTAGAAGCAAGTCTCAAAACATTTAAAACACACCACCCCAAATCAGAAAAGGTGAGACAGCCATGTAAAGACAAATAAAAGAGGGAGTAAAATCACCTGTTTATTGCTCACATCCAGGCAACAAGAAACAGGTAAAGTCTCTAATGCCCACATTAGAAGGAGCTAGATAGCACTTGTCTGCATTTACTTTCAACTATGTTACTAGGGCTCTGACTAGGAGAATAATCAAAACAACCTCAATTCACTCACTAGCAAACTCATCATTTGCACACATACATACAAAATGCCCTTACGGCAGCTCTTCTGCTCAGCCTGCTGTGTTCCAGCATTACTGCTCTTCCAGAAAGAAGCCAAGAAGTGATAAATTTGCATTTTTCTTGATCACTTGCAGGAAACCTCCCCCAATACCCTTCCTAAAGGTGCCTCCAACTCACTGGGTGATTCACTGGGGCACTATAGAATAGCCTGCAGATCTCTGCTCTGTCTGAAAGCACAGGTGTGAACTATTTACTTGAGAGCATGTCACTTGCCCTCCCAAAGCACAAGATTATTGAAAAAGGGATGCAGTAGAAGAGCTGATTATAAAATTTTAGGGGCTTTAATAAGAATCTCTTATCTTCTTCAGGAAAGTTACTTCTATGGTGTAAATTGCGTTAAACTGAAAAAGATGGTCTGGCAAGTCAAGTGACCTAAAATCACCATCAAGTGGCCTAACTTAAGACTCTCATAACTGCAATGCCCTCATGGGCTAGGGAGTCTGGAGCGTGTGGCACTTTTGTTTGTTTGTTTGTTTACCTTCTATTTTCTGCCAACAAAATATTGAGAAAGTGTCATTCCTTTGACTACTGAAGCATCTATTTTGGCAGTCTTTCTGCAAGAGACCTGAAGATGACAGGATTCTTTTCATACATGGGACATCCATGTGATATTATGCATTAGCTTGCTAATCAGTAAAAACAAACAAACAAAAAAACTCAAAAAAAAACAAAAAAAAAAAACAAGCAAACAACAACAAAGCAATCATGCAAGCTTGATGCCTGTGGCCTGTATTAAAAGATGATCTTGCTAAATCTTGTGATGTGGAAAGCAGATGGGGGACGCTTGCACGACAGCAGTTGACTGCTGTCATCCTATGGAGTGAAAAAGAGTTTAAACAGAAAACTAAAAGCAAACCTGATAAATGTTTGTTCTGCATTTTACAACTGACATTATTTTGGAGGTATTTCTTTTTAAAAGTATTAATATTATACAACTACATTCAGGGTAGGAATATGCTCTACAAAATGCACTAATGTTTATGAAGGGCATGTGGTGACCTTAACCCAAGGCAAGAGACTGCAGGTGCAAGGTGAGGAGGTGTAGATGAAAGGGAAGTGATGGAGGTGGTTCAGATCCCCCAGCAGCTGGGGCTCTGTGTGAGGTTGGGTGTTCTGCTTAGACCTGTGGAGGAGAATGCTGGCCACAGCCACTGCCTTGCAGGATAGGACAAGAGCTGAAAGGAAGGCACTTGCCCTTACAGTTAAACCTCTGAGAAGATGGAGAGGAGGTCTTCAAGTAGTAAGTATTATTCTGGTAATTGTGTGTTTGCTTATGATGTTTTGACTTTTTGCATTCCCTCCACATTTACCTCTTCCTAGCCCTGTGTGACAAATTAGGCTTTCTGACAGTGTAATTTCCCTTGAAACTGAAAATAGTTCCCTGGGGCTACACTTAACATGTAGCCTCAAGGTCTGTACAATGCTAAGGGAGAAATAGTCTTACCTACTTTTGGTTCTAATGGTCTTTGCCTGGAGAACCCCTGGGTCCCCCCGAGACGTTTTTTTTTTTTTTTTTTTTTTTTTTTTTTTTTTTTTTTTTTTTTGTGGTGAATTCTCTTCTCCTTCCAAGGTAATATCACAAATATTTGTGCTACAAGTGCATATTCTCACAAGTGGATCAAGTGGATGTATTTTTTTTTTTTTTTTTGGGGGGGGGGGGGGAGAACGGGTCCCCTCTGAGTATGTATTGCAGAAGCATGAACTGCAGCTTTTACTGTGCAAAGAGAATAGTCTGTTCATAGTTGAGAGTAAATTTCTATGCTTTTTAAAGGCAAGTTATCCAAGGAAGTCTTTACCTGTAATCACAGCAGCATGCTACATGAACTCACGGCATTGATAATGCAGATAAAAAAAAAAAGTTGTGGTAAAATAAGCAATGACAGGCGAGGTCTGTGTGCCGATAGATGTCACTGTTGCATATCTTATGTAGCTTCACATTTCTGGCAAATGCTGTCAGATGTAGCTGTGATAGGAAAGAACTGCAAATGTGTCCTGTTTTGTTTTATAGACTCTTGTCTATGCTTTTTGTATATGTCTTACCATATGACAAGGAGTAAGTGAACTGGAACTTCTGTTGGCTAGTGCTTCATCAGTTAGATTGTTAAAAATAAGTTGCATTTGTCACGTAATGATAAAACCAGACCTTTACCATGGATCTGTTTGAATTTGCGGGCCTGGCAATTAGCAATGCCATCTGCAATCCAGTGATAATTAGGCTGCCGAGAGATAAGAGAGGTGAAGCAAAGGAGCTGCAGAGCAGTGCCCATCAGTGCCTGGCCACTCCGACACTCCGGTTAGTCCTGACATATCTCTGCACATGCCGTGCTGGTGTGGGCACATGCATCTGAGAGCAGGGCTTGGCACAGTGTTTTGGCAGCCCCTGTGGCTGACTCACACTCTGGGAGAGTTACCAGAAGGCTTCTCTGCTGCAGCATCAGGGAAGTGTGCCTCGTCCTTGCTCCGCTCCTCAGCCCGAGATGCTGCCAGGAGGCATTTTCCAGGATAGTTTCTCACCAGGGGCTTGATTTCCCTTCCTCACCGGCTTATTCACCCTGGTCTCATTTCACGCCATATTCCTCTTTTGTGCTCCTGCATCTCTGGATGCGTAGCAGGGGGATCACAGAAAATGTTACTATAATTAACATGCCACTTCAGGATCCTGTCTTGCTTGCACTCTCATTCCTGGCTAATGACTCATCCCTGTTTTTCTTCCCCGTATGGCAATCCACGTGCATCAGTGCCTTTACCCCAAATGGCAATGTTTTTGTTAAGGACAGCAAGCATGCCCCTCTCTCAGCGATGCCAGGTAGAGCACAAGCAGTTTTGATCCTACTGGCATGTCCGGAAAGTCTGAAGAGGCTTTTTGGCCTCCTGAATTGCCTGCATCTCATTAGGCCTCCCGGCACACATCTGTAACAGCTCACAAGCAGGCCTGTCAGCACATGGCTCATTAAAAAGCAATGGCTGCCAGCTTCTCTTGGCCTAACTCCTTCCCTTCCTGGCCTAACACAAACGCTGCTCTGTGCTCTGGGTACCTTCATTGGAGCCTGAGGCAGACCAAAGCAATCTTTTATCAGACAGCTCACTTCTCTGTGGGTGTTAGCATATGCTGATGTGCAATGGCCTCCATGCTGCCTGATGTGCTGCATGTGTGTGATGAAGTGGAAAATCCCCGCAGATGAGGCTCTAACCTAAGGGATTTGCCTTGTCACTTACACAGAAGGGTCCCACTGGTGAGGTTTTGGTTTTGGCCTCCTGCAATTCCTTTTTTAAATCTGTCTCTTTCCCTGATCATATTGTACCATATACAACTTGCAAGGTGTATATCAAAAAATAAAAGAGAAAGATTTACGTCAAAGCTATTCTTTTCCATTACCCCATTGCTCTGTCCTAATTAAATAATAAAAATTAAAAAATCTGGTTAATTATCAGAATTTACTTCTTGTATGTGAACTATTAAACATATCAAAAACCAAAATATCTCAGCCTTAACCAGAGAATCACAGAACGGGTTGGGTTGAAAGGGACCTTAAAGACCATCTAGTTCCAACCCCCCTCTCATAGACAGGGATGCCACCCACTAGATCAGGTTGGCCAAGGCCCCATCCAGCCTGGCCTTGAAGACCTCCAGGAATGGAGGTGTTCCTCCACAGCATCCACGACTTCTCTGGGCAACCTGTTCCAGTGCCTCACCACCCTCTGAGTGAAGAATTTCCTCCTAATCTCTAATATAAATCTCCCCTCGTTTAGTGTAAAACCATTCCCCCTTGTCCTGTCGTTAAACTGCCTCAAAACCTTTGTCATCCCAGAAAGCAGAGCTGGAGTTACAAATTGAGCATCGTCACCTTGCTCTGCTAATACTTCTCTTCCTTGGGAATTTCAGACATTTCCTGGATTGGAGATACAGAGAATTTCACATTTTTTTTTTTTTTTTCCTACAAGCCTCTTGAATTATGGCAACTTAAAAATATTTCCAACTATCTGTTGAAGCATTAAAATCACTGAGTTGTGTGAATTTATACTAAGGAAGGGGGAAGAGTGGTTTTTTATTTAATACTAGCAAATCATTTTTTCCAATTAGGAAAAGTGTTAAGATCATATAATCAAACCAAACATGCCTGAAAACATGGATGATGTCTCTGCCTTCTCCTCCAGCCCCAATTCATACCATTAGTGAATACCTCACAGGGTCAAAGCTTGCCTACTAGGCCCACACAGGGTTCTATCAGCAGGTCCGGGCCCCATTTGCCTCCCATGGGAGAAGAGGGGTGTCAGAGGTGTCCCACCTGGGACATCCCCACTGGTGAGGTGCACGTGGTAGGCAGGTGTAGAGCAGCCATTCTTGTCATGCTGAAATGAGTGTTTGTGCTGTGAGCGCTTGGAGAGGCACAGCAGGGATGGGCAGCAGCTGTGGCTTCCTGTCATTGTCCTCCCTTTCCTCTTCCATACATGTCTCACTATTGTCTCCATCCATTTTCCACCTTCCTTTCTGGGCAGCAACCCATGAATGTATGAGGGGTGTCTGTGTCCCAGCTGGATGAGAAGAGCTCTGCAAGTTGCACGTGCTCTTCTTGATGATGGTTTATTAATCTGCTGCTCTTCAGCCTCCATTCCCCAACAGGAATCACCCGCTGGGGTTGCATCTCCAGCCCATTAGTGCTAGGACTGTGTGGTTGGCTTTGGATATACAGTTTATTTAGTAAAATGGCCAGCAGAGGTTAAAACTGCTTGCTTCTAAATATGATAGTTTTGGCCATGAAATTGCTGAGGAGGTTGAAGCTCTTCATCTCAATGCTTCTAAACCAAATAATTTTTACTTTCAGATTAAAATTCTTCTAATGAAGAATTGTATAAATAGTGTATCTGCTTTCAGTTCATTATACTTTAAATTTTTGCCTCAACAAGCTGTTTGAAGTTGTTGTCTTAGCCAAAATATTTTTTTTTAGCAGATGTATTTTCATTCTGTTTTCCCTCAAAATAATCTGAGGGAGAACATCTTTGCAATGGTATTGCAATTATAATTTGCTAGGGCAAAACTTGTCATGACAGAATTAGCAGTGTCAGGTAAGGGCCTTGTGCTTTAAAACCTGTGACTGGATGAGCAGATTGCTTTTCTCAGCTGTTGTTGGGTGGAGGAAATCCCCTGTCTTGTGATCTGAGCATAATGAGGCTTCTTAAAAAAAAAAAAAAATGACCTTTTGAAATCTCTCCTACTAATCACCCAGAGAGCAACAATACCCAACAGAAATCCTCTTTCTTTGTTAGTTTCCTGAAGAATCATTACTCATCACTTCTGAAGTTTGCTTACTCTTTTTGTTTGTAAGACTCTTTGTTTGAGATACTTTATTATTGTGTTCCATGTGCTGAAAGTATTCAGCCAGGATTGGAGCTGAACCATGCTAGTCATGTTATAAACGACTTTGGGGAAATACCTCCCCCTCTGCTGACAGGGTTTGCCATTTAATCTGAAGCAAGATAGGACAAGTGAATGTGATGAGCTGAAAGAGGGAAGGCCACATGAGAGCCGCATGGCTAATGTCCTTGCAGCACATCATTTACTCCTTGAGCCTCCTGAAATGTTTCCAGAAAGCACATACATCTGACTGTCATTTAATTCAGCCTTTACTGGTTGCCAAGGTTTTTTTTTTGTTTGTTTTAGTTTTTTTTTTTTTTTTTTTTTTTTTTAGGTTAATATAGTGCAGAGACCTGAAAAAATATTTGGAGATGTTTCTGCTTGTACATATCCATATAACTATGAACTTAAAGTGTTTAGTTCCCCCCTCCCCCCCCCCCCCCCCCTTTTTTTTCTTCTGGATTGATCACATTTAGGCACAGGATTCTCCCTGGTGCTTCAGAAAATAGCTGGCATATTTTAGAGGCAATTGTCTAAATAATAAATATGGTAACAATTACAGTAAAGCCCCTTCTGACTTTGACATGTCATCAAACTGGGGTTACATGGAGCATCTACCTCAGTACTGAAAGTTTCCAGACATCTAGTCAATTTTTATTTAATGGCCGTTTTTAATTTTCCTTTTGGTAAATGAAACTCAGCAAGCTTGTATTCAACTTCTTGGTGTACCGCTGTTTGAAGGGGAGCCTTATTCCGAGTAATACAGTCTCACCAAGTGGGCCCTTCATAGTCTTAGTGAAAGACTGAAATACCAGGGTAGCCTAAGTTCCTTTTCCATGGCAGTGGTTGCAAATGAGACATTGACTAATATGTGGGGCAATCTAAGAAGAAATGAGGGGAGGGAAAGGAAATTCCAGTAGATTTGGAAAGGAAAAAAAAAAAAAAGTGAAAAAAAAGAAAAAAACCCTACTATTTAGAAAAAAAGATATATTATGTAGCTTTTAAAAATTGTTTACAAATTTCCCAATCAAATATCACAACCCAGTATACGTAACATTAAAAAAGATATTTATCAAGGCCTGATTTCTTTTGCTTGTCTTTTTTACTTTTTTTTTTTTTTTTAAAAAAAAGTAAATAATAGAGAGAAAAGTAAAGTAAAAAAAAGTAAAAAGTAAAGTAAAAGTTAAAAGTAAATAAAATAGAGAGAGATTAAATATGACTTGTGTTAACACAAGTTTATTATAAACACATGTGAATACTTATATGAATGTGCCAGTCCTGGTGGCATTATGATTGAGTGCGCTTAACAGGAAAAGAGGACAAAATACATTTTTTAGATGTACTATATTCCCCAGGAAGATGAAAACAAGCTGAAGAAGTTATGGCAAATGTTAGACTTGAACAAAATGTGTTTTAAATGTCACCCAGGTAGTACAGCTCTCTAACGATTCTTGGCAATAACTAGGCAATTATGACTAGGGCAGTATGAGCCATGCTCCTGTTGCATTGTGATACTTTTTAAAGATGCTCAGTCTGGGGGTGTTGGGCCCATGACATGTGGTGGCACTTGTAGGCTTCTTCTGTGCTTATTGGGGTCCCCCAAAGGTGCTGTTTCAAAGCAGCAGTGGTCACTGCTGGCAGGGTTTTCCTGAGAACGACATGCGGTTGTGGGATAGCTGGAGGCAAAATGTAAATATGAAACCTTCACAGGAAAGCTATACTCTCTGGAATAAAGCAAGCCTCTGGCAAAGCAGAGAGATGAGGAGAGGTTTAATTTTGTTCTAAAAAGTTCTGTCAGAAAAGTTAGTGTGGGTTCTGTAGCTTTTCATAATACCATCCCTCATGAAAGCCAGAGGACAGCTTCTGGGGTCCTGACAGATTTGCTACTGCTTTCATAAAGTGAGCAGTCTGGGCTTTTCAATTGCACACAGTTTAATTGTTTTCCCAGGAGGTATGGCTAAAAGGCCTAGACATAAAAGCTACCAGAGGTTTATCTGCTGAAAAGTGGAATAAATCTACATGTGTAACTAACATCGTGTGGTCAAGAGCAGTATGTGAGTCAGGAGTGATGGTTTATGTGTCTGACTAAGCTGAACAGAGAAATTGCATCATCGAAGCTTGATAACTGTCAAAAAAAAAAAAAAAAAAAAAAGGCTGCTTTTGACTCTGCAAGATTGAACCAAAATTCTGAAAGCAAATTGGATTTTCCCATGATTCATTTGACCACATAATTCGGATTCATTCCAAACTTCTTGCCATGAAGCAATCTCTAATGCATTTAAATATATACAAATATATATGTTATAAATATTAAACCATATATCCATTGAAGTATGCTCATATAGTGTAATATATATACTTTCCTCTATTCCGTATAGGAGGTAAATCAGACTTTTTCTCCCAGAAAAGGCCACCCATAACTCCATTTATTTTCAAAAAACAATGAGAAATGATCAATACAAATATTATTAAACTATGATGGATACAGGCGAATTAACACATTGCAACTAAATGTAGGACTGTAAAATAATTATTTCAAGGTACTAAGATCTAACGGGGGGGTGGGGGGGGGGGAAGGAAAGCAAGCATAACTCTGGGAAACATAACTCTCGGAAGGATTGGCATATATTCATGGAAAAAAGTTGTTCCAGGTCTCAAAGTATGTGTGAAATAAGAAATTGGAGAAAACAATCATGTGAGTATTTATTCAGAGCCTTGTTTATTACAACTAAAACTACTTTACTGAGCATTAAAAAGTAAATCACGTTGCAGATGCCTCTCCATATTGCTCTAGCATCATAAAGGTGACCCATTAAAATTTCATTTTCATATTCTGTGTTGCTTATATACACTTCATTTACAGTAAATAAAACACATGTACTGGGTTCATAACTGAGACCATTAGTGTTGTATAAAGTGATAGCTCTTTTGTTGAGTTTCCTCTGAAGCAACACATACTAGATTGCCAGGTGTATGTTCATATGAATAGCAGATGTGAGAACAAGAACTCCACTTACTATTTTTAATGTGGTTTCATAAAAAAATAGGCAAATGATTGGCAGAGAGATCATATTTTTATCCCTGAAAATGTTAAGTCCTTGTTTAAAATTCCCCTCCTGCTATCTGTGGGGAGAAATCCTAATTTTGCTAATTCATTCATTATTTTAAGCCATTTTGGATGCTTCTGCAATGCGTGAATTTATTTCCCATTTTACATATTCTGGATAAATAACTCCTGTTTTCTGAACATTTGTCTTTCACTTCAACCTTCATGCACTGCTGATATCCAGATGGATAAACTTTACTCTCCTGTGCTGCAGAGGCCTTTCTTCTTCCTCAAAGATTTCCTTGTCTGTAAGAGCTGCCTTCACAATCAGGGCCTCCAAATGTTATTTGCAGGACTGATAAGCTAATGTTAGCAACCTTTTAAAGAAAGATCAAACGTTCAGGGTGGCACTCCCTTCACCTCATGTAAATGTGTAATCTGAATGAAAACCGAGAGTCCCCACTTCTCTGGTGTGGGGTTCACAGTATTCTAAGCAAGACACCTGGGGAGAGATGAGTCAGATCCCAGAGGTGCTTTAAAAGCCATTTAATCTATTGCTTCATCCCTACATGTCTGAAGTGGCAAGTGTCCTGTTGCAGCGCTTTTCCCTTGTTTTCTTGTTTGCAGGCTACCATGAGCAATGCCTGTTCTGAATCAAATACTGAGAAGCCTGGGTGAACTTCAAGAATTATTTGTGCAAAAAACAACCATATTCAGATCACTTTTTTTTTTTTTTTTTTTTTTTTAGAATCTGAAGGACTGCAATAAAGGAAACTATTCTAGTGGTGATTAGCAGTAGGTGTTTTTGCTTTTGGAATATGTATGAAAAGGATGACATGGAAAAAAGGATGATGTCATGGATGCCATTCAAATTGATTAAAAAGAAATGATGGTGTTACTCCTATGGAAACAACAGAAAAGTGTATAACGATCAATTCAAACATCCATAAAAACTTTATTTTTGAGTTAACACTATTTTAAATCTCTTTCTGTGGAAGTATTCAGTAAAATAAAAATTGGCATCTTCATGATAATTACAGGAAGGCTTAGTGAATTTTCTTTGGAGCATGAGATACTGATGTTGTTGGACGGGCTAGGGATAACTACAGCGGATGTGTGAGCCTCCCTAAGGGCACAGAAAATTATTATTTCCAGACGGAAAGACATGCTTCATAAAATAGTTTCTGGACATAAGTGCTGATGAAACAGGTAGGCAATAAAAGCTCAAATAAGATGATGATTGCTAGGATCTCAGGTAGATAAGAGCTGGTTGGAGTCTATATTTGACAAAGCACAGCACAGTGGCAGATGGAAGCAATCCAGTGTAAATGATTCACTTACTGAGAGCAATGACCAGTTCTGCTGAGAAATTTTCTTGAATTTAGAATGTAATCCTTTTGCATCTCTATTGCTTTTGGCACATCCCCTCTCATCTCTATCTGTCCTTTTGCCTTGCATCACATAATACAGCATCTGCTCTGTGTGCTCGTGCAGGTGCTTGAGGAAGAAAAGCAGCTCAGGCAGCTGGAAGAGAACATCTAGGGAGGGCTGTAACGCTGGAAAATGTCAAAGAGATGGGCAATCTGTGATAAGGCTTATAGGGCAGCTGGAAGTTGATAAAGAATAGCAGAGCATCTGGATTCTTCTACCTTTGCATGGAAATCTAGGAGTCCTTTCCAAGTACCTAAGGATCAGGACTTAACAAATTAGTTCCTCAAGAATACTTTACATTAAGAAACTACATATATGATCTTGATGGCTTCATTGGCTAACTACTATCTTCCTTCCTAACAGTTTAGAAACACCTCAGTATTTCAGACCTTATGTACACGACAATGATTTTTTAACAGAAGTTTGTCCTATGCATAGCAGTACAGATGCACAGGAAGAGGTCAAATAATGTACAGAAAACAGAAAAACTTGGAAAAAAAAAAAAAAAAAATCTTTATTTCCTTCTTCAGCAAGGTACAACCATGGCTCCAAATATTGTATAAACTTTCCTGCTTTTGGTTGTTTCTCTGTAGAAAGATGAGTTATCTGTCGAAGGCACCCATGGTAGCAGGCAGTGGGTGAGCTCTGCTTTGAGATGGAGATCAAGCACTGCTGTGAAATGCTCCCTCGTGGAAGGGAAGGCCTCGTCCAGAAAAGTATTTTAATCATCAGACAGAAAGCCAAACACTTGTGCTAGATATGGAAACAAGTTCACTGAAGGTAATGTCACTGGGTTATCAGCTGTCCTACTGATATCTATGGGTTAGGATCTAGTAGATCAAAATCTGGCTTTTTATTACCAGTGCTACAAATGTTGCTGTTTTCCTAGAGCAGGCACAATCCAGTAATGCAGTTTCACTTCAAACCCTCCAGCAATGTCAGGTGAATGGACCTTAACGATCCTGCATAGTTTCTTAACATTTCCCCTATTAATTAGGTGAAATCGCCTACCATTAGCATCTAAATGGGCCCGCTTCAAAGTGGGATAGGAATTTTCCTAGCACTTGGCATGACAAGAGCCTTGAGAGCTCTCGGTCATACTTACAGATTCATAAGGAAAAAGTCATCGGTACAATGTTGATTACAGCCAAAAAAGGACGAGTTAGTTATTGCCCGCCACAGATTAATGAAAGTTTTTAAACTCCCTGTATTTTAATTAAACTCATATATATATATATGAGTTTATATATATAATATAATATATATTATAATATAATATAATATATATAATATATATTATATATATACTATATATAATATAATATATAATATAATATATTATAATTATATATTATTAATATATAA
>CM021732.1:33021157-33072590 GCA_011075105.1 Heteronetta atricapilla | reverse complement strand
TTTTTAAAGAAGATACATTTGGTATTTCAGCTGACCCTAAGTAAACTGTGATTGTTCTTTTCTCCCCACTTTTCAAAAAAAAAAATAAAGTCTAAAAGGAAAGGATTGAGAATAGCAATTTTCATGAAAACATTTATCTTTAATAATGATGATTGTATAGCAATAACTTCTTTATGAGGCTGTGCTCTTCCTTTAGGTTTTTAGGTGAATATAAATTTTACAGGCTACGGAGAAAAGTAGATGTTTGGGGAAAAAATAAAAAACATGAGATTGTAAATGTTGCATTCATTTACTGTTTTGCGAACATTTTACTTCAATCACTGACAGGTATTTGAAACCAAAATAGTACATCCAGGAACAGGAAACATCCACACCCACTGGGACTGTGAGCTCCAAAGCTCCCATGAGGACAATTAACTCTTTGAGCCATAAGGATAATCAGTTCCCATGCCCTCTAGTTCACATATTTATTGACTAGGGCACAGTTTGTGTTAGTAACTAACATATTAATCTAGACTGTCAGTTTAAGAGGCTGTCAATTCTTTCTCCAAAACCCCTTAAGAATGCCTTCTTTGAAGTCTTGACTCTTCTTCAGCACATGGTGCTTCATCAATTCACGAGCAGTCTTAGACCACGGCTGGCATAGAGCAAGTACATGACCTAAATGCTTCTTGTCAAGAACGAGGCCTCTGGCGTTCATTGGCAAGTATGGGCTGATGAGCTTCTGTTGTGGTTTAACCCGGCCGGCAGCTAAACACCACACAGCCGTTCGCTCACCCTCCCCGCTCCCTCTCTGGGATGGGGGAGAGAAACGGAAAAGTGAAGCCTGTGGGTTGAGATAAAGACAGTTTATTAAGATAGAAAATAATAATAATAATAATAATAATAATAATATGTACAAACAAGTGATGCACAATGCAATTGCTCACCACCCGCTGACCGATGCCCAGCTGACAGATGCCCTTCATCAATCATTGTCCCAGCAGCAGCTCACCTTATTTTGGACATGTTTGGAGAACTCTGCCTCTTCTTGGGCAGGGATAAGGAAGTGTAACTCTAGCACCTGAGGTAGATGGCAGCACAGGACAAAGAGTGCTGGGGCCAACAAATCCTCAGCTCTTAGGATCATAGCTTTTCTTTACTGTCAGGGTTAATTCTTTTGATCTCTATACAAGCCTGCTGGTGCTGAAAAGGTGCTTTTAAAATGCATTTGTCTCTGAATTTACATCTGCTTTTAATTGGAGCACAGCCAGTCTGCAAGCTGTATGGGCATATCCAGATGGGGAAGGTGACGTGAATGATCTGAAATAAACCATCAGAGCACTGAGTTTGTTGGTAATGCCTACAGGCTGAACACGTTAATCTATTTACAGATTAAGGGAGTCACTAAAGTCATCCAGCTCAGCCTGACATTTGCAGGCATTCAGTAGTGTGCTTTTTGGTTGTTCTTACTGGTGGTTGGGATTTTGCTAAGTTTCCTTGTCCACCATCTTTCATAGGGGTTAATACTTGATTTTGTGTAATGGTTATCTCAGGTCCGCAGACAATCTTTTAAAGGGGGCTATGACGTTAGCAGCTTTTAGTATCCTTGCGTTGAGATAAATCTGTAAAACGCATTCTTATGTTAAATATCGTTTCACTTGTTAAGTAAATTAATGCAGTTTATGTCAGTCATATTTTCTATTTCCCTCTTTTATCCACATAAAAGCAGAGGCACATCTGTTAGGCACTGCTCTTTCACTGCTCGGCTCCCTCAGCCCTGAGCAGCGCACACCCACTTCTCCTGTCACGACATCAGCACCTGCTCCTTCTGGCCCCAGCCAAAATCTAAGTCCATCTTTCCACACGTGCTGCCAAGCATCTCACTTTGAGACCTTTATTTGTTTATCCCTAAAATACATAGCTGGTACTGAGGCTGTCCAGCTATTGCACCATGAGAATGCTCTATATAAACAGGGGTGAGGAACATGCCAAAAATGATGCAAGGGTAATCACTTTTCTTTCCATGGTAGGTAATGTTGACCTCTCTAAGAGTAAATAAGGGGAAACAAGTCCCAGTAGTCACAGAACTTGTTTTTCTAGGCTGACCATCGTGTAGCTGTTTCAGCACCTTCCAGGTCAAAAAGTGCACATTTCCTCAGTCCTCTTGCCCCTATGTTACTAAATTCCATGCTGGGCCGTAGGAAGCACATTTTAGATTCTTCACTTACCTGCACAGATGTATACATAGTATTTTCCACAAAGATGTTCCATTAACCAACCACAGATGTTAGATGATTCATTTTGTTACAGAGCCTTAGCTTGTATATAAAGATAGCAAGTAATAAAAACTCTTTTACTTGTTGTTCTAGAAGTGTAATGAATAATTTTCTGCAACATTGCAATTTATTAGTTATAATGAAAAAAACACAGATGCCTTCAATCCAAAAAAAAGATGACTCTTTGCTTCAACAGAAGGATGGGTAGATTAAGATATTCCAACCCTCCCCCCCCAAAAAAAAATCAAACACGATTACCTATTTTAACTCCAGTGAAGAAATAAAACAAACAGAAAGGGAATTATAGTCCATTGGATAATTAGAGATGTAATGTGGACAGCAGTCCCTGTGGTATTTGCCTATCAGGAGTAAAAGGTGACACAACAGGGGTGTTTGAATAAGTGATAACTTATTTGTAACAGTCTCTGAAAATGACTGTGTGAGGGAGAGTGACTATTTATTTTGGAAAAGCTGAGACCAGCATTTGTTTTCTTGTGTGTATTCTTTTCCCGTCATGAACCTCAATGCTGGAAAACAATTGAGATGAGCGGAGGAGATGATCGTTACTGTAAATCTGCTCAGCTGTAGCAGACAAGTAATCTGGAAGCGATAAAGGACTGCAGGTTGCTCCAGGCCATAAATCCTAAAACAAAGCCACAGGCAAAAGCCTTGGAAAATTAAAATGCTGTAATTGGATTTAGCCCGCCAGAAAACAGCTTCCAAGTCACACTCTTGGGCTACACAGTAGGTATTCCACAGCTGCTGAAGGAGGTAGTACAGCATCATGAAGGATATAGCAGGTGAATAATCTATTACTATAAAAAATTTGTGTAAACTTAAGTTTTTCAACACTTTAAACAAGCTTTAAAATTATTCAAAAAGAAAAAAAAAAAAACATTTTAAAAAGCTGTTAAGCTATTTATATTGCTGACGTGAGTCCACTCCAAAGGAGCCAACCTTTTTTTCACCAGAAGCCTTTTGAAATGAGCCTGATGGCTGCCAAGAATCATTAAATTTAGGTCCTCAATTGAAAAATACTAAACAAAACAGGGGTACATTTTATTTCAATTTATCTCTATATGGAAGGTTTCCTACTTTCTACAATTACAAATATTGTCTGAAATGAGATATTGAAACCCCAAGAACTGTGTTAAATTGTATCAGAAATGTGGTAAAAAAAAAAAAAACACAAAACACTCCCTTTTAATTTAATAGAAATGTTTTTATTTTGAATCTCATCTGTGAGAATCAACAGTTATTAGATAATCAAGAAAACTTTATGCTGCATCTAGCTGGTGAAGAAAGCCCAGGGACAAGCATAAATGCCAGCCCTCTGCTTAAACATGACACTTGGTCACTGTCACACTCCTGTACCAATGTGCAACAGCCTCTGCCAACTTCATGGGTCAGGATTTGAGGGGCCAGAAAGACCTGGGTGCCCCACCAGAACCAGTAAAATGGATGAGACCAGTCCAGATATGGCTCTCTCCTGATCAAACGATGCCTACAAATGCCCAGCAGATTCAGACCTTGGAATGCCCTCATGAACCTACCACTCCTAGTTATGCACTGCTCACTTCCCCAGGTACATGGGACAAAGATTACAACAGGTAGAGCAACCAGTCCTTGTTCTGTCATGGCAGATACAGCCAGCATTACTTCTCTGTAAGCCTTTTTTTTTTTTCTCCAGGAAGATGTGAAAAAAGTCTGAACAGCACTAATTAGAGACTTGTGCATTTACAAGGGCATAGTAGTGTCCTTCCTTTGCCAGTAACTGGCTGTGGGTGCCCTGCTCCACCACTCTGCCATTCTGGATCACTGCAATGATGTCTGCATTCTGTATGGTCGTCAAGCGGTGAGCAATTATGATGCAGGTTCGACCTTGCCGGGCATTATCCAGAGCTTTCTGAACAATCTGCACAAAGATATGAAAATGCTGTTAGCACCTGGACAGCCTCACTTGTAGGAACCACATTTGATTTCTTACTCTTTGTTATCACCTCAGTATATCTCCTATAGATATCAAGTCAGTGCATATGAGGCACCCTTGCTCGACAGGGTTTTGCTTTGAGGCCAGTCAGACAAGTCATTGACAATTGGTTCTTGTGCATTCAGGTTGGATCAGAACACAAATTCAGTATTTACTATCAAATACAGCTAATACGAAGACCACTGAGGAGTTATCTTTCCAAGGTATTTTCTAACATTGTTGGCTATTTATTTTTTTTTAAACTTTCTTAAAAGATATGCACAGCTTCTTGCTGTCTTTAAATTCAAAGCTTGCAATCGGAAAAGCTAGTGACGTACACCTGCCTGGTTTATTTCATAGCTGAGCACCTGCAACACTTTATGTTGATTTCTCTTAAAATTTTATTCTACAGAAAATAACTAACCATGTATATACACATAAGTAGTTCATGTAACCTTCACTACTCACCTTTTCACTTTCTGTGTCAAGTGCAGAAGTAGCTTCGTCCAGAAGTAGAATGGCAGGATTACGAACCAGAGCACGGGCAATTGCTATTCTTTGTTTTTGACCTCCAGATAGTTGTGTTCCTTTCTCACCCACCCGGGTATTATATTTCTGGATATTAAAAATGAAGAGGGGTGAAAAATAAATAATAATCCTGAGAATACTCTTAGAGAAAGGAAAGAAAGATTAGAAAAGTAGAATTTTATGTGTAGCTATAAAAATAATCAGGTATTTCCATGATGAAAGTAAAGTACAAATGGTTTTAATAAAGCTAAGGTTTTATAAGCACTTCAAGTATAAACAGTTATATATAAGCCACATGTTTATACCTGGTCTGAAAATTTACTTCCCCAAAGATTAGAGTACTGCCAGTAATAGTGGTAAAGTGTCCAGCCATTTGGCCATGAGTGTATGAACATAAGAGTAACCATAAATTTAATGTTTCCTGACATATACATCATGGACTTGATCTGTGTTACTTGTGAATAACAATATAAAATCCCAAACATTATTAGTAGTAAGAAAAATGCAGTATTTTTCAGCATCATTACATCATTTTCAGTTACGCAGAACTACAGCGAAAACAAACCATCAAAGCATTTTTTCTTGCTAGAAACAAATTCTTGGCAGGCATGAAGGTTAAATGCCACGTCATTCACTTTTGATTTCTCAACAAGTGTTATTTTAAGAATCACTCCCTATGCATGCGCATCCAATTAGAAATAAAGCATTTAGCTTTATTGAAATACTCTAAGATGAATTTTTCTAAAAAAAACTTGAGAAGTTTCAGCTGTAAAGGGAAAAAAATATTAAAAATTGAGGACATGAGGAAATATTTGTATGCAGTGTCCTCATGTTTTCCACTCATTCTCCTTTGTCTACCGCTATATTAATTGGAACATTGACTTTTGTTTTCAACAATTTAACAGGGATTTTAAACTTATCACACATACTGAAATTTTTAAGCATCAATTCTGTATTTTCTCATTTTAAAGTTTGCACTTTAATTCTGAACTATATAAGCGCATTGTCTAGATTTCTCCATGTCACTCCAAATACCTAATTGTTGTGAAGAGAAGACCACCATCTCTTACCTCTGGCAATTTTTCAATGAAGGCATGAATATTTGCTGCTTTAGCTGCTGCTTCAATTTCCTCCTGACTAACAACCCTACTGTTGTCTCCATATTGAATATTTTCTGCAATGCTGCAGTCAAACAAAATGGGCTCCTGTGACACCAGACCCAGCTTGGACCTCAGCCATTGTAAATGCAAAGATTTAGTGTCAAATCCATCTGCTAACTAGAAAGAGCAACAGAAAAGTGATGCCAAGTTGACTACAGGACTTATCCAGAGATATACAGTGTAAACAGGAAACATGAATTCTAATAGGAAACCTGTTACATGTTAGATTTCCAGCTGAAATCAAATACATTTTTCATGCAAAGTGGAACTGAACCAACAGTATAGATAAATATTTCCTTTCATTAGTTTTTAATTTCGTTTGTGTTTTCAATTCTATTTCCTAGCAAACAGAAGCATGGAGCACATATCACACAGGCTGTTCCTGCAATCCTTCCAGCCCTGCCAAACCCAAACAGTACTGGGAAACTTTACACATAAAAAACATCCCTAAGATGCTGCATGCAACAATTTTAGCTCAATCTTAAAACCTCCAATAAAGTTTTTCTTGGACCTTCTATACATACTGTTAGCAACACATCAAAAAGCCCATTGCATCCTTCTGACAGTGACGCAGTAACATCCTGTGGGATTACATTTGTATTGTCTGAAGTGCATATCTATGTCTCTAATGTGTAAATTCATAATATGAGAGGACTCATACACCATCAAGCAAGTGATATGAGTGTTATGCACCAGTGTGACCATGCTGTGAGCAGATTTGGGGAGGCAATGCAGTCTGAACCAGTATTTTCAGTGGTATCCATGCACTGAGCACACTGTGCAACACAGGTGCTAGTGCTGGCCTGTGTGGGTAATGCATGGGGGCAGGCAGTGACTGGGGTCCTGAGGCTGGTTACAGCTGCAACCTCAGTAGCCCATACCTCTGAAAGAGGCAGCTCTCCAGAGGTATTGCCAGGATTGTTTAAGGCCTCTGAAACTCTGGAAGATAAGGAGTTCTGTAGATTCAACAATTATTAATAGCCACACAAATCTATTTTTACCACTTGTCCTTCTGCAGGGTCATAAAATCTCTCCAAGAGCTGAATAGATGTGCTTTTGCCACAGCCACTGCTTCCTACTAATGCCAGAGTCTGTCCTTTATTAACCTTCACGGTGAGTCCTTGCAACACTTGAACTTCTGGCCTTGTTGGATATACAAAATTGATGTTTCTGAATTCAATGTTGCCTTCAAAATTACTCTGAAAAAAACAGAGTTCACATGATTGTATTAGCATTTAGTAGCTTCAACTAAAATAACCAAAGTGTTAAATGAGAGCTGATATAGAATTTTGGGATGATGTTTTTTAAATCACTTTTGATGCTCTTTGCAATTACATATTCCCCTGCTTTCAGTATTGTTATTTATGATAAAACCTCCAAAGGATCCAGCGATTTGCATCTGGATTTTTCTGCATCTCTCTCCTGTATTTATTTTTCATTTCAGCTTTCAAAGGATTATCTTTATTTCACAGAAATAATGTTAATATTTTTCATTTGTGATGCAGTTAGTTGAGGCACTTCTACTACGGCATTTTCTTTCTTGACCTCATGATGTGGGTAGCATGATCTGAATGAATAAACTACAAGGTCATGATCAGATATTAAGGTAACAGAGCTAAACTCTTTAACAGATAATTTACAAGTATGTAGGACAAGATGTGTTTTAAAAAGTAACAGCAGTTATTAATTAGCTAGACAGATTTCTAAGCACAAGTGGAAGAAAGGGGGCATGCATTAAGACTTTGCCTATTGTTTGGGGCAGGAGCCAGCCCCCATTAACAGCAGCACTAGCAAGCACAGCAGCTGAAGATCTAATTTAAGGGCCTCAAACCTTTTCTTTGCTGAAGTCACAAGTGTTGCTCATATTTGAGTCTGGTCTATAATAGAAATACTTAGTTTCAAATTTAATTTTACCAGGGACCTTCTACCAAATCTTTTCAAGTCTGTGCCTGAGGGCTCTGTTCAAGAATATAAATAAGCAGGATCCTAACTATAAAGGTTGAAAACCTTTATAGTTAAATAGTAAGGGCTTAAAATTAATGAAACCAGATTACAGTTGCCTGAGTAGTGGCTACCACATAACATCTACAAGGGGGTTCATTTTGAACTGGATGTGCAAACGTAATCCTTCCAGATCATGTCAAGTTTCTGCATGAGATGCTTCCAGTTTAAGTGCCAAGATCAGTTTCCTTAATGATGATGTTGGTTTAAAAATGAGATATTTTAAACCTCTGGAGTAAAACAGATTATTCATTAAGTTGGTTCTGAATTCTCAAGAGCACATTTTTACTTGTGAGAGTTTCAACAGTTGTAAGAGGACAGATTTTGGCAATATTCTTCTGTCTCTGAAAGAACTACTCTCACTTATCTACAAAAACAGCAGTAAAGTGCATTTGGATTGTATTTCTCCCATAAACCCTTACAGAGACAATGCAACTGTGAGTGGAACTGGTATTATCAGTGTTTTCCTGAAATGAGTTAAAATGTGGGCCAGCTGAATAAAAAATCATTTTGAACTCATTCAGAGCAAAGCTTTGAAGGCTATACACTTTTGACCAAAAAACAGGAATAATATGGTCCATTAAAATACAAAAGGCAAAATAACAAGGCAGTACCACTATTTTATAGTGTCTGTCTTTAATGACACCCTACAAATATGAAACTGTGTAAATACAGTTGTAGACAATAAAGCATTACTAAGTAGTTATATAAAGGTTTTTCTGAAAAATCTTACCAATTTTTCACCTTCTTTGCTGTAACTGTCTATTTGAGGTTTTCTGTCCAAAAGATGAAAGATTCTTTGAGCTGAAATTCTAGCTTTACCATAATCTGGTGCCAGGGAAGCAGACTGACCAACATTCATAGCTGCAAATATGACAGAAGAGAAGACTCTGAAAACAAAAGAAAAACAAACATCATTTGCTTCTGGTGGAACATTCTTTTTTTTTTTTCTTCACATGTAAAACAAAGCCTCAAAATAAAGTTTTCAGCATCTTTAGATTATGACATTTCTAGAGCTCCTTCTCCTCCCCACCCCCCCCAAATGTCATAGAGTATTGGAAAAATTGGAAAAAAAACTATTTTTTGTTATTGTATAGGTAAGTAGTATAGGTTAGTGTCATGTCATTTATCTGTGTAAAACCATCTGCCTGGAAGGAATGTCAAACTGCAAAGACCCCTCCAGAGATGGTGCACTGAGCACAGTCACATGCTTGCTGCTTTACTGCCCAAATACACACCTTTCCCCAAAACAGCCCTTCTGCTCAAACTGCACTCCCAACCAGACTGCAGATTCCTGAGTCTCCACACCCCATTGCCTCTGTAATTAGATTAAATTTAGCATGCATTTAAATCACTGTCCCATGTATCCATCTTTACCTTCATGAACTATACTCACATAAACACATTTTCAAAGTTGCTCAAACAGTGGGCAATGAGCCATGCCCCAAATCTGAAGACTGCTGCATTAACAAAGTAGTTTGCAGACTGAGCTATTCCATAGGTAAATCCATAGAAAGGGGCTTTTGTTAGAGAATCTCTGATAAAGGAAGAAGACTTTCTGTAAATAACTCATAAAATAGGAACAGCAGACACTGGCTAGGGGATGGCCAACTTTCTGGGTTAAGGTTTCCAAGGAACACAGCTCTAACAAAAATCTGTTGTTTGAAAAAACAACAGATAACCCAGAACACGCACCTACTCACAAACCACCCCTGCCTGACCCTAAAAACACCATGCCTTGTGACACAGAACTACCCTTAGGACAGAAAATTAGAGCAATGAGATCCTTCTTCCCCTGTTATGCTATCCTGAATCTCTCCCTTTGCTTTTCTACAGCAGGGCAGGTCACTGGAGCAGATAAAAAACACATTTTAATAACTACCACATACGACCCAGCTTATTAAGAAAACAGGCAGGCTTCAACCCAGCTTTAAGAGGTGCCTGCGGGCTTCCGACAGGTCTTCCCATCCAAGCAGAGACATCTCATCTCAATTTGAAGCAGGGACATATTGTAGGGTTTCCCGTCAGGGATTTAGACTAAGCCCTCTCTTTCTCAGTCTGTCCTTCTGTAGAAGTTTCATTTTGTGTAGCTAATTGAATGCACAGTGAATCAGAGTCAGGAGGACTCTCTGCCCTTGTGGTTTAGGATGCTCTCTCTGAAGGAATGGAGATCTCCTTTCAAATCTGAGAAGTAAATTAGAGACTTTTGATAGTCTAGGCAAACATCCTGCCTATATCCTGGGTAATGCTAGCTTACTAGATACTGAATTTTAATACTGTTTTGTCTGAGGGTAATTTTTTTTCATCTTTTTCCATCTCTTTTTTTTCTTTCTTCATTTCCCATTTTTTACATTTTCACCTTGAAGGAGGAAGGAAACAAATCAGATTTTAGGCTATTTTATTTAAATAAAATGGGGTTAGAAAAACCTGGCAACCAGGGTGGTTTGAATGCATTTCAGCAGAGACTTAAAAAGTCAGTGGTAGATATTGGGTCAAATAAGGGAAATGTATGAAGTTCATTTTGAGGTTTCGATATCACATGAGTGGAATCAAGCTGGTTTACATTATAGTGGGTGTGGTATGGGAGTTAACTGTCTGTTCCTGAGTTAACAAGTACTAATCCAACATGCTGAAATGGAGCAAATAGATGTCCTATATTCTATGTATACACAAGCAAACCATGTTCTGTAAAATGAGGAAAATGAATTTTATAAAACATTTGCATAATGAAAATGCAATTCCTGTAGGTGTGTTTTTTTTTTTAATTTCCTCTAAACTCTGCATTCAAGAAAGCATGTTAAAATATACTAAGTGAACAAATTTCAAGCCTATGAAAAAGGTTATTGATACTCTTCCTAATCTTGTGGGTATTGGACGGTTTGCAAGAAGTGTATTTACAATAAATCTGAAAGACTAAATTGTTTAAAGGACAGAATTAAAGAAAGAAGATCCTACCTATACGGACCATTTAAACTTGTTACGTATTTTTCATAAAATGCTTCTTCCCTTGTCAGTGAAGCTACAGTTCTTATGTTTTCAACTGATTCTGTTGAAATCTAAGTTGGGAGATAAAAAATAAGAGGTAATACATTACTCTTGAAATCTACAGCATACCTTCTAAATGCTTGATATCTTCTCTAACATTTATTAGTTTAGATCAGAAAGCATGTACTTAAGAAAAGAGATTGAGGTCTATTGTCTCTGGGAAGGGTAGCCCAGAATAATGAAGTTACCTCAAAGTCACAAACCAACAAAGTATTTGAATTTTGAACCTTTCCGTCAGGATGTAGAAAGTGTCAACAGTCCCTGCCCTATCCCATAGGTTGAGATCTATATAAAATACTATTTAATAAAATAAGAACAAACTTCAGTCATCTAGACACAGCTTACTCTTTTGCATGGTTTACTTCTGTCTCCTTGAAACACAGTATCAGGTAAATGAAGGCAGTACCCTAACTCTTGAGCACATTAAGAATTTGCATTTTGTGACAGAATGAAGAAGCAGTTGCGTCAGGGCTTGGTGGCTCAGCCCTGAAACACTTCTGGCTATAGCACAGGCCCAGACCATAACAGTACTGTTACAGCTGTTGCTGCCCAGAAATCTGCTACAGAGGTATTCAAATGCATTTTTATAGCCCAATTTACAGATGTTTTGTGTTATTTATGTTTTGCTTTTCTTGGGGATATATAAACATTTCCTTCATCCCCCCACCCTGTCCTGTGCTCTCCCCCTTTCATTTATTATGGATAATTGAGTCAGCTGTAATGTTGTCCTTAAAAGTGATCTCACGCCAAAACCCTGTAGTTAAAATTGGAGAACTTACTCTTCCAGCCTCTTCCAAAGCTTTTTGATCTTTTGCTGCATGACCAGACACAGAGCTAACACTTGCAGCATTTGTAGCAATAACGAAAGGAATGCAGGCCAGGATAAGCAAAGTCAACTGCCAGCCGTACACAAAAGCAATAATGATGGCAGTCAAAAGGGTAAAGACCGTCATAGTCATCAGTCCAAGTCGGCTTCCAGTTGCCTAAGAAAAATCCAAAAACCCCAAAAATATCCATCATTAGGTTTTCTTTTTATTAGTTATATCACCACTTGAAATCGCTATTTACTTGAAGCCAACAGTTCAGTCGAAAACTAAATCATGCATGGTCATGTGCACTGACATTGTGCATGCACTTATATAACTGTTCCTTGACATTCCTCTATCTGCCAGTGTTCAGGCCTTGAAGTGAGGTTAGAGATGTCTAAAAAGTTGGTCATGGCAGTTGTATAACATATCTGAGACTTTGCTATCTGAGGCACATGAAACTGTGGCCACTGTTGTAAGAAGGTAGGTTGGGTGCACAGCAAGAGGGGCTTCGTTCTAATGACAGCCATCCATTAACCCATCCCACCAACAGCAGTGAAACCATACATCTTCCTAGCATTGCCTGCACAAGTCCTTGCATTGCTCCATCTAACATTTTTCTGGGAACGCAACCCCAATTTGGCCACCCTGCAAAAATGCTTCATCTCAGCAAGGCTAATGAGTGGAAAAGATTAACTTGTACTGAAGAACTCCTATCTCCTCCCAGCCTGTATAACCTTTACATTGAGAGCTTTCAAAACAAGAGATGATTAGTATCCAGCATCAGGGTGGGCTCTGACGTGCAGTAAAAAAGGTCTGAAAACAACCCTGTGGAAATAGCTCGTCTTCCAGCATTTGGCTTGATGGAAAAAACAAAAATCCTTGGGCAGGAAACAAAATTCCTCTCTTTTGCCAGAGACTTTCCTGCCCTAAAAAGACTTTTCTTGTTCAATACAATTTAAAATAGTAATAATTAAACCAATGCCAAGGTGAATTGCTGCCATATGTTCCAGGGGCTGCACATAAAGATGAATTTGGAAACTTCAGCCAACACAGCGTGAGGCATGGCACTTACTGACATTGTAGCGCTTCAGAGAACACAATAGCCTTGGAGAGCAATTCATGCCCTTGCATGGCTTTTATAGTTAGAGGACCCAGTGCATCCCCTTTTTCTATTTCTGCCCTTAGTTATGATGTAGTTCAATGCCACTGAAGCAAATTTGAAAGATGCAAATGATTAATTTTTTTCAAAGACTCTTTTCTCACTACCAGCCCATAAGAAAGGAGGAGGACAGAGGACTGAAAGAAACAAACAGTATCTACTGAGAATTAAAAATGAAGGCATTAAAGGATTTTTGATTTACACATCTGAAGGAAACAAAACCACCTTAAAATGAAACAGCCAACCTTTCCCTTCCAAGTCCTTCAGTATTTTTCTTTGTTGTTTGTTTGTTTTTCAAGGAATGCTAATGAGATGAGCAGTAGGTGGAACCGTGCACAATTTGCCATATTCTTCTGCCACCACTGAGTGGCCACCTCTCCAGTATCAGCCCCTTGAGTCATCTCCTCCCTTGGGTATTGCCCTCTCAAGTGTTCTTTATTAATGCCATAACATTTCTTTCTGTTTGGGCTTCTTGTGTGTGAAGCACATTTGGTAGGGTGATAGGAAGAATTCTCTTAATTAAGGCCAGTAAGAGTCTGCTTCATCTGTGGATGCAGCTTTCATGGCACCCTGATGATACACATCATAGGGTGCAAACACCTGGGGTCCCCAGCACATAGACAGATTCTATTTTGTATAGTGACATACTCCACAATTAAATGTTTAGCTTAAAGACTTGCAGAGAGAGAAATGAAAGGTACATGAATATCTGCTGGATTTTCTATAGTTTTCAAATTATCAGCTGGAAGCCATGCTCAGAGTGTCACCAACATCCTATTTAAATGCATCCGTCAGTCTGTAGGGGTAGATTTACTACCTGTCTTCTGAAATAATGTCAGTCTCCCTTGCAAATGGCTTTTATATTTCTAAAGGAAAATATTTTTAAAAATAAACACATGAAAACAGTCAACATACCCCTTTGACTTGGGAAGCATCTGTAGCTAGTCGAGTTAACAGAACGCCAACAGCATTTTTCTGATCATCGTACCATCCAATCTCCTGTAAGAAAAAAGTTACAAATTTTTGTTTTACAAAGTTACATGTTCTTATATTTCAGATTTATCAGGTTTGCTAGTAAGATGAATAAATATTTCCAGATCAGATAGCATACAGGGAAAAGGAAGTACAAGTCAGTGACAGCTAACTGCATTATTCTTCCAAATAAAGTAAAAGAAAAAGCTTAAAGAGTATGAACAATTACATGTTCCAAGCAGAATAACAATAAAAGTGTTATTAATGGTAATGTTTTTCTGAATGTGCCTATTTAGGCAAGTTTTATTATAATCTGCTTTTACCCAGCCCTCCTTTGGGCCTGAAGAGGTTAACCATACTCTTTTTAGAAGTTACCTATTTATTTCTTTAACTACAGAGAATGATTTACTCATCTCTATTTGTACATAAAAGGGCCTTACTCTCTCTCTGTATCTCCAGAGACAAAGTGAGTTACTTTTAACCACTTTTAATTTTCCCTCTCCTAGTTCCTTTCAGGTGTTTCTATGAACATCTGTGCTGTTGCCAGTTGTCCCCAGTGGGTGCATGGTATAGTAAGTCATGCATTCTTAAAAGTCCTATGCAATTAACATGAAGTCTCATGAACTGATTAATAAGAAATATTTAATACAAGTAACTTCACTCTTCTGAAGTAATTCTTGATGCAATAGGGCAATTTGAATTTTTGCATTACAAAGTTACCAGACTGTCTATTTGCTATGGATTGCAGTACATATATTTAAATTGGAATAGCCAAACAGATAAGATTTAAGCAAGTAGAGATTAAATTTTTGGTCATCCTGCAGGAATCTGGGTACACAGAGACAGCTGCAAGACATGTGCATATTAGAGTGTCAGAAATGTGCATGTTTGCAATGACACTCCTTCAGAATTTGACTGTTTGAGCTAAGCTGCATGTGTCAGGAGATTTTCAGACAAGTTGTATTTTTTTTCCTAAGTTAGTCGTAGAAGAGAAATGTTTTTGTTTTTCTTATCTCCAGATCACTCAGTTGAAATCCAACATGTACCTCGCAAGGTCTGCAAAAACCATCTGGCTCTCATGACAACCTCACTGCATAATTCATACCTGCTGAAGTAATGCTCTGAAGGACAAAGAGCGCAGTCTCATTGTTAGTATTTCCCCAGACTTCCCAAACATGAATCCCTACAGGGGAAAAACAGTCACATTTTCTCATTTGATGCTTCATCTCTGTTTATAAAGTCACACAATATAAGCAATTACACCAAAAAATCCCCTACAACCCCCTGCACATATGCAAGTTTTGGGAGGAGTGTCATTCACATTCCTGGAACCTGAAACTCTCTTTTCCCACACAAAGGGAGCAACATAAAGAAGGCAGAAGCTTTGTTGTAATGCCCTGTTCACAGGCCGATTTATCCTCTAAAACTGTTGAGGCATATCTAGCCATTGACCTCTATTCCAGCCACTACCAGAGGCATCCACTTGCAGCAGTTATACCAATGCATTTTATGGGATGGACATCAATATGGAATATTTCCTGAAAGCTGCAAAACTGTAGTAAGGACAGCAAATGATGGAATTTGTTTAATGGCTTGATGGTATGGCCCTTTCAGAAAGCCATTATATATTTCCTTTGGCAAGAGCCTACAAACTGTCAGTTAGAAATGTTGTTGACTTTTATGGTCTGACTCTCAGCCTTGGTTTCAGTCATGCTGAATCCACATTGCCTTCAGTGAAGCTGTGCTTATTTAGACAGATAGAAGACATGGCCACATATTTAAGTAAATACATCAATAAAAATCAGGCATCTCAGGAGGAACCCTGGCACTTGTGCATGTTTTTGTAAGCTCTGATTGGTGCTTTGGCTTCTCAAACCGCACTGATACAAGTTATACCTGCAGCCTGCTCGCAAGTTAAGAACTTCCAACATTTCAGTGTAGTGACACTTACTTGAATTATGTATGCAGCTAAAGTAATCACTCCAAGTAAAAGAAACATTAGAGAGAGAACCAAAGTGTTTTTACTCCTCTTTTCTGCATCTGTTTCTTGAAAAGCCTGGGCAAGGAAAAATAAATAAATAAATAAAAATGGAGTATACAGACAGTGACTGCCAGCTGCATAAACCAACTTTCATCTCAAGAAACATGTCTACTTTGATTTCTCATAGCATATATTCTGGATCCTGAAACTAGCCTGCACTCAACTTTCTGCTGAAAGCCAGAACGCAGTCCAGCTTTGTATTTAGCCTACCTCTTACTAAGTAATTTCCCCAGGTCCAACTATTCCTCCTTTCCTCTACTAGTCAGGTGCAGTCACACTGGTTTCTACCTCTAGAGGGTCTCTAACATTTACCCATTTTTCATTGGATTTGGCTGATGGAGAGATAGGATCCATCACTCATCAAGCTGCTTGGAAATCCTATCACCCTCCTTTATGATCTCATTCCAGTCTTCTCCAAAATGATTCTCTGTCATTCTACTTCTGTGCTGACAACTTTCAAACAGTTTGGGGTAGAAAATGCATGGGAGACTCCTTAACCCTTATAACGTGGGAAATACCAAAGCAATTGGTTACAAAGTCTGACTGTCAGTGCCTTTCAGAATTATTTGATCTATTTTTGAAGAATTTAAGTAAAAAAAAAAAAAAAAGAACAACAAAAAGCTCTAGGGGCAATCTTAAATAGGGGGTATGTACACAACTGGAGCAAACCTGGTGAATTTTTAAGACCCACAAGACAGATATTTGCTCTACCTATAAAACTATGGGGATGAAAAATAGACAAAACAGTTCAGTTGGAAAGAAGTTCTGATTGAAATTACCTTGATGAGAGAAAACAACAACAACAACAACACACCACAAAAATACCAGCATCCAGTCTCCAGAGGCAGTAAGGGATGCAATTCTGACATGGCAGGGATGTAATTCTGTTGTCTAAACATGCAGCTAATGCCTTTCTACATGATGTCAGGCATCTGAGACACCCTTAGAAGTGTCAGGAAACCTACACTTATACAAGTGAATCCCACCTAATCTTGCATAGAGGTAACTGGCTGAACATGAATGAAGCTCAGGGGTGCAGTGTCCATTTATGAAAAAACTCACCCCAATTATTTTTCCAAATATAACAGCAAATGCAGGATGGACCCCACCTGAGATGGCAGCAGCAATCACTCCCAGAAGTACATACAACCACTCAGGTTTGTTCAGAGCCAGGATTCTCGAGTAAGGCACAGCAGGGAGATTTTCTTCCTACAAAAGAAAAAAAAAAAAAAAGGAAGGCTGCAAGTTTTCCTTGGAAAGTTGCAAAACATGAAAATCCTCAGGCAGCAGGAGTTCATTAGGCTTTGAGTAGTGATCTGTCTTTGGAAACTACTGAAAGCCCTCTCTGTGCACTCCAAGTGAGCAAACATATTGGAGAACTGTAGCTTTGCTGTCCCATACTCCAGAACTTCAGCTGCACTGTAAAGGTTTGGAGGCGAAGATTTAATAAAAGACTCAGTCGTGAGGGGTGAATGAGGGACAGTGCACTTCACTGAAAGCTGGACAGAGCTGGTCACCATGAATGGTAACTTTAACACTTGCATCATTATAAAGAACTGAAAGTCTCACTGTTTAGAGCCTAGAAAAAAATATCTCCAGTTCAACTAAATGCTAGTGGGTTGGCAGTAATATAATTGAGCATAGATGTCATCTTTCTCTTTTGCAAACTATAGCTTATGCATTGTTACCAAGAGCATAAAAGAGGTTTATGTAACAGTGAGTTAGCCTTTATCTCCTTTGAAATTACAAAAAATGTCCTGTTCTGCTTTAATAATTTATTCAAGTGTCTGTGCCTCCACAGAGGGAGTTCTGGAAAAGCAAAAAATGAAAACATTGGAAGTGAGACAAAATATTAGGCAGGATTATAAGTAAATTGCTCTTGCTTCCTGGTTATTTTACCCCATGCTTCAGATGCTGAATTAGGGTGGCTAAGCCTTAGCCATAAAAGTGGGTTGAACCTTTTGAAATAATTACAAAAGCCGGACACTTGATTTCTCGCCTTTTTCCCCCCAAGTGTATGAATGGAATGAATACTGGTCATAAGCATAACCATTCACTACTTCCTCTAACTAACAAGGTCTTAAACTGTACAAATACACAGACAAGAAGTATTTTTTGAAGTTGTGTAACTTTTAGTGATAACAGGAATGGATCCAGTTCCTTCATACTGTTCAATGTATTAGTTGGAATCCGTATTCTAGTGAGAAGGAACATAGATGCAAAGTACACTGAGGTTTCCACAAGTGTGTTTAATCTGATTACAGATGAAATCCTAACTTCCACAGATTTCAAAGAATCCATGATTTGTATTTCAGAATTTACATTTTATTTCCTCACTTTGATGGTCCTGAAGTCAGGTTAAGAAGAAAGAAAAAGACACACACACACCCAAAACGCAACTCTTTCAATACATTTCACACATACACACATTGCTCCAGTTCAAGCAGTACAAAATAGGAAAAAAAGTTAAGCTTCTTTTGACCTACCTACCCAAAATCTAATCAAGTCCACTAGAAGTCTTCTCTTATGGATTGCAGTGAGCAAGTTTTATTCAACTTTGACAAGTCAAAGTTCTGTTTTTAAAACTTAATTTCCTATATGACTTTTATTCCTATTTAGTATTGGTCAAAGTGTATTATGTGAATGAAAAGCTCCAGAACTTAGTGTTTTAAAGCATATACTAAGGCTGAGAGGCTGCAGGAGTGTGGGGCTGTGGGAGACAGATTATTCTGTTATTTAGGTAACACCAAAGCTTCAGGGTTTCGATATGTTTTCTTCCATTTGACACACAATATTCTAAGTGCCATAAAGCTTGGTACGCATGGATTATATTGTCCACTAGTATTTGCAACAGTGACTACCAGGGAGCAAAGAAAAATCCTTCAAATGAAATTTCACAGTTTTAATCAGATAGAATTAAAATTTCAGTAGCAATGAATAATATACCTAATTTAATGAAGTATGATAAACCAGCAACACAAAGTATTTCCTAACTCACTTCATTAAGTCAATGGTGCTAATGAGTTTGGTAACATATGACCACACTTATCTTCTGAAGGCAAATACTCAACCTGGTGACTACTGCTTCTGATAGGACCAGAGAAAGTGTTGCGTAACAGTCAGCTATCCCAAAACAATTAAAATGATTTGTTTTGTGATTATGCTTACATCTTATCACTAAAATTCCAACTGGAAGTTTTAATACCAACCTCTACTTCCTTTTTTTTCTTTTTTTCAGATGACTTTTTCTTAGAAGAGCACCTCTTGCTCTTATATCTGCTGGATCTTCTACGAATGCTGCTTCTCCCAGAGATCATCAGTTCTTCAGAATGATCTTGAAGGGTCTGTTCCCCCACAAAACCACTTCTGTCATTTTCCTCATCTTCTGTCTTTTCATCTTCTTCTGATGCACCATCGTCTTGAACATTATTGCTACAGCCCTAGTGAGAATTCAGAATACAAGGTCACAAGACATTTTGAGCAGGGAAAAGAAGAGTGAAAATTGTTTCTCAAGATTACTGCTGCTTCAGTCACGACTGCTGTTACTTATGGGCCACTTGTTTCAGTATATAATGTCAAAACAGCCAACTAGTATCCATAAGACATAACACATCTTGATGAAATGGATAAATAAAGAAAATAACTTGCACTTACTTGCTGCATTACAAGAGAATAGTAGACTCCCTTTTGCAACATGAGTTCGCTGTGTGTTCCTTGCTCAACCACAACACCCTTCTCAAATGCAGCAATAGTGTCAGCAGTCCTGATGGTAGACAGTCTGTGAGCAATCACAATAGTGGTACGTCCAGTCCGAGCCTTATAAAAAGCAACAAAGCAGTTCACATTAAGATGCATGACAACATCAGAAATAAACTAAAAATAATTTAGGCATTTATAATACAAGAAATGCAATCTTAAAAAAAAATGTCCATGCATATTTTCAGGAGGTATAACATTAGCATGGCCTCCAATAAAGCTTAACGGGAAAGTGTAGGAGTGGAGCACATTTTGAGTCAGAAACGTGTTTTACCCATTCCCTAAAACTCTCCCAGACCATTGAAATAAACTACAGCTCATGTGTTCAGAGCTAAGACATTCTCCACAGGAACGTGGTGGGATTTTGCTGCTAGATCCTCCAAAGCCTCAGTCTGCAGGTTACATGCTCCAGTCCTCTGCAGTTCCCACATGCAGATGTGTTGCTGGTACAGTCCTCATGCAGTGACTGAGCACATGCACAGGTCAGCTTGCAGCTGCAGGAGAAAGTGACCCCCCTCCTGGCTGATAGCTGGGGCACACAGTGCCTTGGTGTCAGGAGGAGATATTCAAGGGGACCTCGTGCAACCATTATATTCTGTAGTCAAGGAGCTTGTTTAAAGTTACTTTCTACAAAAGTTGTACAGTGTACAAGCACTGGAACAGGGGTGTGGAGATGAGGACAGCTTTGGTAGATGAATGCTTCCATGCAGATTTGGATTCTTGCCCTACCCTGGCTCACAGATCTGACAAGAGTGACTCAGAGCCCTCAAAGGAGGTCAGTCTTGGTAGAGTTTCCATGCCTGTGCCCTAATATGCAGAGGTGCAAAGTCTTCATCACTGAAGTTGGGAGCTGTGATAGAACTTTTCATCTTTTTAAAGCATTTTGCTTATCTGAAAAAACAGACCATAAGGATCTGCACATGACCTCTCAGAAGAGGTGTGCATTTGTGAGGTTAGTGTCTTTGCTCCCCAATTGTAGACAAATGACTAATATTAGCACCACTTTTTCCACTCAGAAATGTGGAGAAGAAATGCGTAAACCTCATTTAGAGAGACTACACATCAAAAAGTTGTGGAAAAAGGGATTAAATTATGATTCAAGGTTCATCTTGGCATGATCTGGGAATGTGCTGAAGCTTGAGGATAAAGTATATATAATAGTTGCCTTAATTCACTGTTCTCCCTGTACATTAATCACTAAATGAATCAACAAGCTTCTGAAAAAAAAAAAAAGTATGGAACCATGGAATTAAAGAACATGCAAAAGAAGGCTAAATTATGGTTGAAGCAGCAACCTTCTAGTTCTTGACTTTGCAGTGATAACATCACTGATATACAAATATTACTTTGACATCTTTGTATTACCTTAGAACCAATAACCAGTGCAGTCAGGTGAATGTAACGGACAGCTACATTTTACCTGAGATTTAAACTGACTGGTGGAAAAGGTGCTAAGTTCTGTATTTCCCTTGAGCCATACTTGTAATTCACACCTCTGTTCATAGTTGCTGAAATGAAAGGCAAGTTTTTTCACGTAGCTTTTTAAAAAACACATTATGTATTAGATATGTGAAAGATCATTCCCATTCAAACATGTTTAAGTCTCTAGGTTCCACTGCATCTTGGTGAAAACTGCTGATGTAAAAGGGCAGTGAAGAAATGACCATGAACTGGAGGGTACAGAGGCACAGGTAAGAGCTACAGCTCTGCAGCACTATCTGCCCCAGAGTAGTGAGGCTGAGAAAAAAAAGAGGGGAAAAAAAAAGAAAAACAAGGGAGACAGAAATTTAACATTTGTTCCACTTTTTGTTCTATGTGGGTTCTGATTTGCATTCAGTCTTTGTAAAGAAATAAAATGGCTAAGTTCCAAAATTTTTCTGAAAATTATGAAGCAACTGTTCAATGAAGAACCAGTGCAACAAGTATTATACTATACTTTGCTGTTATTCTACCTGAAGATAGTCCATTGAGCTCTCATGCCTTGTCTTGATAACATGCTACCCATAGTTCACCAGCAAATGAACAAATGATTTGAGAAGAAAGCACAGGAGACCTAATGTATAGTTGTACTTATGTATAAATGTCTTTGTTTTTATTACTAATTACTAACTGAAATGATTCCTAAGCAAAGTTTTGATTGTTTTAAACTCAGTTTTAACACTGAAATTGAAACATCTGTCCAAATTTTACTTTCTAGTGTTCTTGATTCCAGTGGATACCCCACTGAAAACAGTGCTAACTTTTCTTAATTGCTATTGCGCCTTTTCATGGTAACTGATTTCAATAACACAACCCTTACCTTATCAAGAGCTGCTTGCACTATGGATTCACTCTGGGTATCTAGTGCAGATGTAGCTTCATCCAGAAGAAGAATCTTAGGATTTCTTGCCAGGGCACGAGCAATAGCTATTCGTTGTTTCTGTCCTCCACTCAGCTGAGCCCCTCTCTCCCCTACCATGGTGTTAAATTTCTGAGAAAAGAGAAAACGAAACAGAAGTTGGGTAATGCCTCAAATGAAATCCCCACTTCTCTGTGCAATCATAAGCACTAAGTTTCTAGACAAGAGATATCAGGACCAAAAGGAAGGGCATACCATCATCTGTTCCCAAGGATGTATGTTAAATGGCTGATTATTATTATTATTTTCTTGAAAGGTGTAAAGCATCTACTGAGTTAGCTCAAAGCTGTGAAAGCTGAAACTTCCTGATGCTAAAATAGCCTTGGTTCAGGTGATACTAATTCACTTTCCTCCCTCATTTTTTACTAAATATGCAGGCAGCTCTGACAATGCTTTGGATTTCTAGGTCTTCTCTTTTAAAGCCCAATTCTTCTCATGCTACATTAAATCAGTATGGATGGTAATACAATTGTGTAGCTTTCTTTCTCCTGAGTTAAGGCAACAACATTTTTTTTTCCAGATTTAGGCAGAAATCCTTTGAAGGCAACCAAGCAAAAGCACAGTATCTAGCCTAGAGAGTCCCTGAACTGAAAGCTTCTGGAGGCTATGAGTATTTTAGGAAGTTATAGTATAACTTGAATTCCCATGCTATCCTTGTCAGAAATGGGACATCAGCTTAAATGGACCTTTCATTCTTCTCATAAAACTCACATCAGGCAGTCTAGATATGAAGTCAAAAGCATTGGCTTCCTTGGCTGCTTGCTCAATTTCAGCATCAGAAATATCTTCTCTGCCGTAGCGAATGTTCTCAGCTATTGTTGTTGCAAACAAAACGGGCTCCTGGCTCACAATACCAATATTTTCTCTTAGCCACTTTACATTAAGTGTTCGAATATCCTGACCATCTAAGGTAACCTGAGAAAAAAAGTGTATGTTAGAATTTGAGGAAATGCATTTTGTTTATAATAAATTCATTGTTATTACTTAAGTATCATCTACAAAGACAAAGAAAGAAAGAAAAGAAAAATAGTGTTCTCTTTAATAGAAAACTAAGCCAAAGAAGTTAAAACAGTAATTTCTCCATCTACTACACAAACTAGAAAACAGTGAGGAACAGCATAAACAGATAAATCGGGGTTTTATCCAATAACTATGCTGTCCAAGAACAAACCCAGCTTAAGAGTTTTCCAACTTCCCTACACACTATTTACTATGTTTTCATGCCCTTGTGCCATAGTTTGCGGTCCTCTCAGTTGTGGCAATGTTTTTACACCACATCAAAGAAATAATCGAAATGGACTAAAGTGAAGTGAGGTCATTTTTCTTACTCATTTGCAGTGTGACCATATGAACATTAGGAGAGAAACAAACCTGTGATTGTTCATTCCTGTCCCCATGCCTCAGAAATGGCAAGTTTAAAAAGCAACTGTGCTGATAATTGATAACCTTGACATGGAGTGATGTTCAATGGTTAATAGCACTCAACTATTTAGTGTTAATAGCACTGAACTAGTGTTAATACATAGTTCCAGCTACCTGTAACAACTACTAAGTGCAATTCTTTGACTATTAAATATAAAAAGAGCATTATTCTCAAGCATGTATTGTTTTTTTTCCTACATTTTTTTCACCCCTTTGCAAATTTGTGATCAGAAAAATTATAAATATTTCTCTACTCTAGTGTTGAGTGTCAGTAGAGCAGACGTGTAATGATGGGAGGTTTTGCTCTGGGTTAGCAGATACAAAAAAAGCCAAAAAAAAATGACCACTTAAAATAGGAAAATCTCTCTAGTTTATACTCTAGTTTAAAGCAGATAAAAAGTATTGTTGGATTATTCTTTGGCTAAAAAAGTTTACAGTATATTAAAAGACAATTAACGAAAATAAATTTGAATAGAGAGATGCAAGGACATAAGTTTACATACTTGTGATATTTACTACTTTTGGCATCACACTTGGAGGAAGAGGAGAATAATGAAGTCAGGCCACCAGAAGAAGATAGTACATTGGAACTTTAAATCATGGAAATACAGATCTATGAAGACTAATGCTCAAATCTGATAATCAAAGTTCAGTGAACATGGAAAATTCATGCTTATCTTAATAGCTTTTTTTTTTTCCTTCTTCAAAGGCACTCACTTCTCCTTGGTCAGGATCATAGAATCTCTGCAGCAACTGAACACTAGTGCTTTTTCCACAGCCACTAGCACCAACTAAAGCAATGGTCTTCCCAGTTTGAACTTTCAAGTTTAGACCTTTGAGAATCTAGAAGAGATACATCTTAGTTTGACAAATTTGGTTAGAAAACAGTCTGTCAAGGTAATTGTAGCAATAATCAAGGTAGTTGTAAGGTGCGCAGTTTAAAGGCTGGGCATTATCAGTAAATTAAGTATAGTCAGGGATATTCTGGGGGCACTGTTATGAAAGAGCCTGAATCTATGCTTCTGAAGCTTATTAGATTTTGAAACAGGATGACTACATACAACCTGCCTTTTGGGAATGGTCTCTGGATTCTTCTGGCTACCAAGCCAAGCCTGGGAATTATTTGAGAAGATTGATAACTGGAACAGGCCAAGCTCATGCCAAGAAACATTTTAAGAGTTCCCCTACATAGACCATTACATTCCAGTGCCTGGGAAAATTCCCAGTACACTCAAATCAGCCGCAGTATTCTAAACGTGATAGTTCAGTTTATTGGTGTGATCTGGTAGCAGGCTCAGGGTCCTATGTTTTGCTGTCCCATTTTGCAGTGCTTAGACAGTGGCATAACAGTTATGAATCTCAGAGAAAGGTATTTAGCACCTTTGAAATATTATTGCTGAGAAACAAGTTTGCTTTCTTCTACTTTTAGAAAATAAATAGTTGTTTTGACAAGGTAACTGTTGGAAAGTCCTTACTAAAACCCAATCCTTATTGTTAATAGCCTCAGAAATCCAGGGAGGGAGTAGTTACAGATAAATGGTACCTTTTTTGCCATTTTCACATTTAGGAACATTTTACTTCAAAAGATGTCCATTTCATATATGAGTAATGCTGTGTAGTTGCCAAAATATTTGGCTGCTATGGGAACTCTTCTTGTTTATACCAGGCTGATGTACAATTTTGCCTACACATGTTTTTGCAATGAGAGATTAAAATAGTTGCAATATTGCTCTCCTCTCCCTATGTTACAACCAGTGTGGCTTGTATTTAAAGAAGCTGATATCCTGATGTTTACATTATCAACCTAGAGCTACATTCTGGATACCATAATTTCTCCAGGTGCAAATAGTCACAACCACCTAATAGGCTATTTCTAACTCTTTTATCAAGTAAGCTATTGTCAAGATTAACACTGACAATAGCTAGACTCCGATCTAGTTTAGTCTACATGGGAGAGATTACACTGTGTTGCATCAATCACTTGGGAGACTGCGGATAACTTTTGTACATCTTTGCTGATTCTTTTTGGCCCTATTAAATAACCAATACTATTAGCAGGGAAAGCTGCTGACTCAGTAGACTTGGGAAGAATGACAAAATATTTATTTCCCTCCCTTTTGGCTTGCAGGCTCACAACACAGCTTATCTGCCTGGAGAGAATTTCTAGGAAGATGGATTAACAGTCTGATGAAGAGTCTGCCCTGTCACTTGTGATTTCTCAGCCAAGAGCTGAATAAGATGAACTAAACTGCCTTCAGTTAGGCAGAGAGCCCAGCTCTGGGCCTGTCCTTCAGCAGCCTCAGTGTCCTGGAAACAGATTTGATGCATGGTGGTTTGATACATGATGGGACAGACATCAGAAAACTGAAGTGAGATGACCCATCTGAAGTAACAGCCACAGTGATTCAAACTTCCCCATTCTCAACCCTTTACTTGTTAACACTTGAAATCTTTATTTCTACCAATTTCTTCAACATCAAAAGGCAGTGACAAATCACTGTATTTTACCTTTGAATGTCTGTAAGAGATTACTTGCTGAATATAGTAGAGATAAACCAATAATATACAACTGTATCACCACAGGAGCAAATCACCATGGCAACATAACACTGCACAATAAGGTTACTGAGGAAGTTCAGCTGGCAGAAAATATGGACATCTGCTTATTGAACAGCAATTTTAAAATTTTTCCAGAATAACATTTGATTTCCAAGGTAGGTAGGTTTTAATTCATTTGAAGTCCTATTGTTATAAAGCCTATCTCACCTTTCCTCACATAGGACATTGCAGCAACTCAGGACAACCGAGGGACTGAAAAGAGCAACTTCATGGATTAACTGTGTAACGTCTAGAAGTTTTAGTGACAATTTTTGAGGGGAAAAACAAAACAAAACCAAAACAAAAAATCTTATTTGGTTTATCATAGATCTTGTTTACAGAAATTCAGACTAAGAGCAACACATATCCTTTCTGAGCTTTGTCAAAGAGAGAAGAATAGTGAGCAGGTAGCCAGTGGCAGTAGATCTAGAACTTTGTCTCTTGACATTATGGATTTATCCCCAGCACTGCACAATCCCCCAAGATAGGATGCATTTTGCATTTAAGAACAACATCATCATCGACAAGATTGAAGAAATAATCTTGGACACAGGCTTCACGATTTCAGGCCAGCAGGTGCATCTAGTATGAACACTTACTTTAACATCAGGTCTGGATGGGTAACTGAAATGGATGTTTCTGAATTCGATTTCTCCTATGAGCTTGTCAGGTTTGTAGCCTTCCTTAGAACTGCTATCTATAAGCCGTTTCTGGAAAGAGGTTTTAATATTTTGCTTGTTACTACACTCGTGGAACTGCTATTTCTGCTGGTTACATACAGTGTGGAAGCCATTTTTCACAGCAACATCAGCATGTAACTTTACACTAATATAGCTTTCAATAGCACTATTCAATCCCACTCTTTCTTTACCCCCCCCAAAAAAAAAACAAAACAAAAACGAAAAAAAAGCTCAGCTGAAATTGTGCATACATGCATTCAAGAAAAAAAAAAAAAAAGTATAGTGCCTTACTACATTCCCTCTGGAGTTGCAAATCTAATAGTGGAGAAAAAACATATCCATAAATAATTATTTACATGCCAAGTTTCCCAATGTTCATTTAAACAAATAATGAGGCAGGGTGTTTTTTTATATATACATATATATAAACATATATATATATATGTTTATGGTCTAGGTTTTTTTTTTGGCCATTTTTGTTACACATTAAGGAAAGGTGAAAATTTTTTAAGTGTGGTTGAAAGGCTTTTCTACTTGTATTCTTACCTTATTGATAATTCGATATACTTCATAGGCAGCCCCACGCGCATTAGACACACTCTCCAAGTTGGGAGCTGCTTGTCCCAAGGAGAAGGCTCCAACAAGCACAGAGAAGAACACCTGCAAGAGAGAGAGAGAGAGAAGCCTTGTGGTTAATCGTGATTACAGTCACTAGTGCCTGGCTGTCAAATGTCTAAAGCTGTTTTGTTCTTTTCTAGGAAAATTAAATATGGAAGTGAAAGGTATATTTCAGACATTTGTGTCCACTCCCATTTTCCTGAAGTGAATAGTAACTATTTGTATTGGGTTTACATGGCAAGGTGTTGGCTGCAGGGGTGGCCTCTGTGAGCAGAGCCCAGAAGCTGCCCTATGTCAGGTCAGAGACAGCTCCAAAGGGACCTGCGACTGGCCAGAGCTGAGTCAGTAAGTGGTGTAGTTTGTACCTCTGTGAGAGCAGATTTAAGAAAGGGAGAAGAAATGGCTGCACCACAGCAGATGGCAAGGAGTAAGAAGCAGCCCTGCAGACCCAGTGCAGCAGGAAGTGCTCCATGCACAGAGTAGAAGTTCCCCTGCAGCCTGTGGAGAGGCCCCAGGTGGAGCAGGCTGTCCCCCTGAAGCCCATGGGTCCCACACAGAGCAGATCTCCACGCTGCAGCCCATGGAGGAGCCCCCGGTGGAGCAGGTGGATGTGGCCTGGAGGAGGCTATGGCCCGTGGAGAGCCCCTGCAGGAGCAGGACCCGGGCCAGAGCTGCAGCACATGGAGAGGAGTCCACGCAGGAGCTGGGGGTCTGGGGGGAACTGCCACCCATGGGGGACCCATGCTGGAGCAGTTTGCTCCTGGGGGATGGACCCCATGGTACAGAGCCGTGTGGAAGCAGTTGTTGAAGAGCTGTTGCCTGTGGGCAGCCCCTTCAGGCTCAGTTCAGGAAGGACGGCATCCCGTGGGAGGGACCCTGTGTGGAACAGGAGTAGAGTTAACCGTGAAGGAACAGCAGAGATGAAGCATCATGGACTGACTACAGCCACCATTCCCTGCTCCCCTGCCCCACTCGGGGAGAGAAAGCAGTAAACAGAAAAGGGTGGATAAGAAGGAAGGTGATTTTACTTTACTGCTCTGGCTTATTAGTAATAGGTAATAAATTACATTAATCTCCCTATACTGTTTTGCCCATGGTGATAATTTGGGAGTGCTCTCCCTGTCCTTATCTCAGCCCTTTAGCCCTTTCTATCATATTTTTTCCCCTTTTACCTTTGAGTAGGGGGAGTGAGAGAGCGGTTGTGGTAGAGTTCAGCTGCCACAACCAGTGAAACCACCATGCCAAGTAAAACCACCATGCTACTGACATGCTTTTTTGGCATAGTGAATTTTCTTTTTGATGCCTTTTAAGTTTGTTTTTTTTTTTTTATTTATTTTTTTAAGTCATCTACAAACGGAACACATCTTTCTCTGTTGTTTTCCAGATGTCACCAAAGTTAAGGGACCCTCAAAATTTAATCCACAGTTTCCTAATTGAAGTCCCACATGTGGGATCAACACACAATTAACTTCACTTGTTATGAGGAGCCATAGTCAGAGAACTTGTCAGAAGTCACTTGGGTATCACAGCCAAGCATGTAGCTAAGTTTTTGATGACAAGATAACTAAATATTCTCAAATCAACACTAACTTAGTCATATTAGTAATGGATAGTAAATCCTTGCAAGTAAACAATAACAGCAGACATCGCGGCTAAATGAGATATGGAATATTTCACAGTACACATTCAACACACCATTGAGATTCATTTAATCCTACGATCTAACTACAATTTTGTTGGAAAGCCAAGTAATTTATCTTTGCCTCCTAACGATCAACTCTAGGTTGTTTATCATGTCCTGTGCTTAAGACAGGGGAAATAATAATAATAATAAAAAAAATGATCCTCTGCATATAATTTTGCCTCTACATTGATTAGAGTGGGAATTCAGGTGCCCTGCTCAAACCTGTAACATCAAAGGCTAGGTAACATGAATGCCTTCTTTCCAGTTATTTTACACCAAGCAAGTTTGTAACAGCTAATTTAGCAAGCACTTAGGAGAAAATAGGGATAATCATATATACTACTTACATAACAGTATTTTCTTGAATTTGCAGAATATTTTTCAAAGCTGCATTGCCATACTTACAATTAACACATGGCCAATGTCATAATTTTCTTTCTCCTCAGCAGTGAGCTTGGTTCCATACCAAAATGCAAGAGCATAGGAACCAAATATAAGAAACTGTGAAACACCTAGAGATATGTTGGTGGTAATGGATTTTTTCACTCCAACACTTCTAGCCAGCTCTAGGTTAGCATCATATCTGAAAATGGATGAGGAAACAATTAATTTGATATGCCAGATTGATATTTCCCATGTCCCTTTTTAATTAACAGGTTTTTCTGCCATAAAAGCAATTGAAGTCTCACATACTGCAGAGAATATTTTTGACAATGGACTAGTAGCTATACAATTCCTTTTGAGTAAATCTGTTCTGACATATTCTGACAATATCTAAACTTATCATTCACAGGTTTAGATGAAATCACTTCTGAAGACATCCTTTGAAAACAATTGAGTAGCATGACTTCATTATCATGACAAAAGACAAGATACCACTCCTGAGGAATTTGTTTGCATTAGTCCTGAGAGGAAGTCTTGAAAAACATTTATCAATATTACCTATCAAAGGCAAGGTTTAGTTTTCCACATTGGAAAAAAAAAAGAAAAAAAAAGAAAGAAAACCCAAATAAAAATGGGTTGAAAGCAGGTAAATGAATACAAGCCAGGGCTTCTGATGCCAGAACAGATGATTGAAAGTCCCTTGCAAATATAAACATTGTGAAGTCACTGTGCAGTGAAAGGTTGCTTTTCCTAACTCTGAGGTCATCATTCAAGAGCTATGTAGGAGTCACAATCCACAGTATTAAAAATGGTCTACTCAGTCCCTAGTGATCAGCCATATCTGATTCATAAAAGGTAAGTCATTTGATACATGTGACTAGGACATGCTGGATTAGGCCAACAGTTGTTATTTGCAAATCAAAGTAATGAAAAGCAGTGATGTGATTTTACTTAAGACCATTATCCAGTGAAGCTTAAATATAAGTCATTAATCAAAGATAAAAAACAGCAGGCACATGCTCCTCTAGAAGTTAGTTAATCAATTACATGCTTTGCTGCATTTGACAACTAGGTAAAGATAACCCTCTCACTGCTTTCATTTCTAAATGAGACTCCAGATCTCATTCAGAAGAGAAACCTGGAGAGTCTACGATGCTGTCCTGGTTTTGGCCAACCCTCCAATAAAACAAACAAAAACAACCCCCACAGTCAAACTCAAACTCACTTTAAATACAATTATTAATCCAAAAACCTTACTTTGCTAAGGCCTTCTGCTGTCCATTGAAAGCCACAACTGTCCTGATTGCAGTCAAAATTTCTTCTGCCACAGCTCCTGCTTTGGCATAAGCAGACAGCTCTTTAGCAGTAAGGGATGCCAGAAGCTGGAAAGTTGAAAAAAGGGTGTTATTGCAGCATCCTGAAAGGATATGCATGCTGTATTGGTGAATAATGATAAACAGTCAAGGTACAGGATGACATTTCAGGAAAGCTAGGGTCTGCTTCTTTGGGCCCTGAATTTCTCCAGACTCTAGCTTCTCTTATTGCATTCTCATTACAGTGAACACCTGCATCAGCATCACAGGGGCTGCATGACTTACCACTTTTCTCCCAATCTAAGGACAGCCTATTATCTGTCCATACTGTCCCACACCGTTGTGTGTGTGGGATCAGGGAGATGTGTTGCAGCTGCTCTGGTGGGTGTCCCTGGCATCCCCATGAAGAGGTTTGGGAATTCTGCTTCATAGGAAAGAATTTAATGAACTTCAGAGATAGCGGTGTTCTCTAAATAACGAGAACAAGCAGCATTTTTACATAACAGTGCTCAGAGCATAGAAGTATCACCTACTGAGGTGGTTCAGAAGCTAGAGCAACAGTAAATTTTAAGTATATATGGTAGTCACACTACAGCTTCCAATACTCTTCCTACCTTATTTATATCTTATATGCTTTAAGAGGAAAAAAAATATACAAGTAACCACTCAGAAATATAAGCAGTACCCATTAATGTGGCTACAATGGATCACAAGGGAAAAAAACATTTCCTTGCCTGAAAGTGAAACCTGTCCAGCTATTTCATTAATTTGTTTCAGTCCTGTCTGTGGTAGCTGTATCTACACCCTAGTGTCAACTGTACACAGGATAAAACTTGGTAAAAATCACTTGCAAGAAATGTAGTGTCCTGCACATATAGATGGAAAGAGCTTGAAAGGCACTTGTTTTAACAGGGAAGAGTGAGGATCATGAGCATGTGCCTGGGCTGCCCCAGGCAGTGTTCTGCACAAGGAAAATGCTATGTGAGGAAGATGCTGATGCCAATTATCCCCTTGCCACCTGGAATGAAAAGAGAGTAGAGGAATGAGAGGAGTATGACATGCAAGTACACGCTTGGGAACTCAGAAAAACTACAGAGGAAGCAGAAATCATGAAGGAAGTGTGGAACAAACCTCCCAACTTAGAAACCATATTAGGTTTCTCCCATTCTCTCCCCCTTTCCTGTGCATGAGAAAAGTTGTAATGTTTTTCTGGTTTGCTCTGTTTGTTAATCCCCAAACACTTACAGTTGACCAAACTGCTGCTGATGCAGCTAGCAGAGGGCTGACTGACAAAATCACCAGTGTCAGCTTCCACCCATGGATGAATCCTATAATAATCCCCGCCAGAAATGTGGCAAAAAACTGTACAAATATACAGATTTTGTCTCCGATGCCTTCATGGATGGTGTTGATGTCACTTTAAATAACAATAATAAAAAGAAAGATTTGTTAGCTTTGAATGGATTTCATTCTACCTCCCCCCCCATTTCATGCTGTGTGGTCTAATGTCAGAAGTTTTGCCATTTCCTAACTGGCATAGCAAAATTTCTAACCACAGCTACTGTGCAGTACCACTGGTCTCTTGTGTGGCCAAAGCATAGCAGACACCTTTTTTTTTTTTCCTAGCTTGATGTACTTTCCATCATTCTCTGGTGTTTCTATACACCGTTACTAGGTCACAGATGACCTAGTTTCCTTATCCTGTATCCAAATGGAGAAGTAAAGGTAAACAGATAAATGGCCTCCTCACCTCCTGTGACCCTATCCAAATGACTTTCCTTTGTGTTCTCCAATGCATTATGTTCCTAATTTTGGTTACAGCCTCAGATCAAGTGTTATCTTCACTCTATCAGCAAAACATTATTTGGAAGAAACTTTGTTTTTCCATACACATTTTCCTTTCCCATTTTCTCTTTCCAGCAAGTACAGATAATAGATCTGAGAGGGATTTTATTTAAGCTTCTCTTGCACTTTTCAGGACACAGCTCTTTTCAGAACTACCTCAAAACCCAGGAAAGTCTGTGCTCATGCATATAGTCTTCATACCTAAATCTATTGAGAGATATGGAAGAGGACCAAAGAATAACTGACATTGGACTGAGTCCAGTCTGAGATCTGGCTAGATGTAAGCACAAGTTCACTTCCATTCAATAAAGTGTCAGAGCTTTCAGTGTTTGTAAGCTAGCTGGAGAAAGCAGAGCTGTTTATCTAGTACTGTCTGCCATGTACTTCATAAACGTTACAAATGTAGTGCCAGACAACTAGAATACTGCATTTCGCAGCATAACCCCTTCAAGTGCATGTATCATAGAAACTGCACAAAGCAAGTGGAAAAACAATAACAATTTTCTCCCTCAGAGCTGTAAAATTTCAAGTCAGTAGTGTTTTTTTTTTTTTTCCTTTTTCATAAAAAAGTAAAAGCTCTCTATAGGTTATCCCATAGATGTTTAAAAGATAACTGCCATTTTTCATCATGCTTAGGAGGTCAAAAAAAAAGAGTTCTCACTCCGTCAGTCTGGTGTTCAGTGTTCCTATCTGGGTACTATCAAACCAAGCCATCTCCTGATGGAGCACTGCAAAAAAGAACTTCTGACGGATCCTTGCTGACTGCCTCGTAGCAGCAACTAAAAATGTCCATACTTGGATCATGCTCAGGATCAACACAGCAAAGCCAATTCCCACATAGTAGTAAGCAAACCTGCAATAAGGAGACAAAAGGCCATATAATCACAAGGTATTTTGTGGGAAAAGTTACACAGAAAGCCACAATCAGTCTTTATTTACCCTACCACAGTAAACATGGATGTCTGTGGTACATTGTGAAGCCTTTCTTAGGAGGTAAAAATTTGGCTTCTGCTCAAAGGGATAACACAATAAAAGAAAATCCCCCAATACTCTGTGAACAGAATAACTACAAAGATTCTTACTTTGTCATTTCAGCTTCTATATCTATACCTGGAATTGAGGGACAGATGGATCTATTTACTGAAGTATCTGTGGGGAAAAACAAATATTTAAGAAAGTATCTTCTAAGTATGATAAATCATGACAACACAGGGTCATCAGTTTTAGAATGATCTGTATTTTGCAAGTAGGGCCAGACATTTGGCAGATGCACATATATTTATTCCTTCAGAAATTCTAGTAACAGTAGATACCTGATAAATCATGATACAAAAGGTGGTTCATCCTCCTTACTATGCCACCCAAAACAAAGTTCATTTATAAAGAGCACAACCAACACACTGCCTTTGTCCTGTTCAAGCCATTAAGGTTTAATATGATTGGGTAATTTGCAGCAAGATGAATTTCACTCTTGCTCTAATAGGTATCAGGTGCATAGTCTGGAGAACAATCTTAGACCCTGTAGCAAAACATAACAGGTACACAGCCAAGTCTAATTTTAACTTTACCTTTTGACGCATTTGAATTCACACCACTTAGCACAAAGCTGTTTGTCATATCTCCAAAGACAATGATCATAAGTGGTAATCCAGTACCATTTGCAGCAGCTGCGATCAAGCCAACTACCATCAAAAGCATATCCAACCAATCAGCATAGCGAAACTATGTGAACATTAAAGAAAGTAAAAGTTATGCCTGGCAGTTCATACTAGTTACAATACAGCAGACTTACAGAATACACATTTCCTAATCAGAGAATGGTTTGTATTCTAAAAAGCAGTGATACCACAGCTAAAGGCAAAATCAGACCACAAGAAGAATTTTGTAGTAGGTTCCATACATCTTTAAATCACTTATTCAGTAAGGTTGCTGAGGGAATGTTGGCAAGACATATGGTTACTCCCCAGCTCAGCAGCAAGTTAGAAAAAAATAAATAAAAATGTATATCGTACATGTTTCTAAGTGATGGACTTCTCTGCACAATATATTACATTTAGCATTCCAGTAAGTTTCATATTTACCAAGATAACGCCTTTGAAATGTAAACAAGAGTGAGTTATCGATCAGCACCTGACTTATATCTAACAGGAGAGAATGTTTGCAGCAGTGATTGTATCTTAGGACTTAGCTATCCTTCAATGTTTCTTTGGTCTAAAAAAGGATGCAAATTTAAATTGCAACAGCTGTTCTTGGATGTGATTCATCCGAAATGAGACCATTTTATTGCTGACTGCCCTAGCACACTTCCAAAGTGTAAACGGACATGGAATAAACCAGAGAAGAATAAAAGTTCTCTTATTCCAGATCACATGTCAGGTTAATAGCTATTGTATAGAAAATGGAAACAAAAACGTACCCCTGGTTCTTTCAGACTGCACATCCTTCAGATACCAAATGCAGGATAAATCCTTTATTAAATATCACCAAGGGGAGGAACTGCACAGTATGTGTAGCCCAGATCAGCCCAAGCATGGGTGAACCTCATTCTCCAAAAGCACTAACACTGAATTGCTTTAAGTGCTACCAAAACACTAAGATGGGAACCTGACATAACAGGTCAAATTTTAAGAGAGAGCTATCATCAACATTAGCATTTCATAGGTCTCAAGATTCTTCTCCTTTTTTGGATTTATGAACAGCAATTAATAGGCAAAAAATTCACAGTGACAAATAAAGAAAAGGAAATCTAAGGTAGACCATCAACCTGGACACTAACCAGTTCAAAAACACCAACCACTTTTTTCTCTGGCTTATTTTCCTTCCTAGAAAATACAAGATACAATTAAGATAAGCTTTTTGTAGGAAAGCCATATTAAAAATAAACCCATACACCCAACATACCCATGGCCAATATGTTCAGTTCAAAGAATGCCTACCTTTTTTTCTTGGTCTTTAACTGGTCAATTTGTTCAAGATCTTCATCATGTTGGAAAGAAGGGTTGCCATATCCCTTACTTGAAGATTCTGTGGAAGAAGCAGCAGACTTTGTTAACATAATATTCCATATTTTTTTCCAGTTTCCTGCAACTTTCTTTGCTGATTCTTTTGCTTTTCAAGCTTAAAAATTATTTCTTTCCCTCATATTCTTGAAATAGCCCAATGATATTTTTTGAAACTTCCTTTCTCTTCAGTTTATTTCCTCCTCTTCAGAAGAAGCTTCCAGCTCCATTTTTGAGTTGAATACAATTCAAAATATACCTATACAGAAAAGTTACTAAGGACTAAAAGCAGGACTTGAGCAGTGATTCTGCAAACACCTATGCAACTGGTTGAAAAAAGAGAAGTCCTAATGATATAAAATGAATTGCTTATAAACCTATAATTGACGTATTTAACACTGAATGCATGCTAATTCACTGAACAATCATGCCTTTGCCTGTAATAACCCTCATTATTTTTTCTTTGTATTGCAGTAGTTGCCATACACCCAGCTTTCTTTGTACTAAGGACTTTAGAAGTCTATACAAAAGAGGAATCCTACCCCTGAAAGCTTATAAATCTAAAACACAGGATGTAATAAATGGATAAAGAAACTGATGAGCATCCACAGTAGGGAGACAGCTGTCAATTACACCAGGAGAAGAGGGTTCAAAACATCAGCTGTCTCCCATCTGTACTAAGCTGAGTGAATATATGGTTTTTCATGTACCCTCATCAGTCAGTCCAGAAAGAACAATTTAGAGAAACATTAAGGTAAAAGCATATTACTGCCTTTGAATTTATCTTAGAAACATTTTCTGCCCAGCCTAGGGCCGACCTAAATAGTTTTACCCATGTGAATGAACTTCGTTGAACTTGGTGGAATGACTCATGTATAAATGATTTCTAGGTGATGGCTTTAATTCACTGGAAACTCAGTAGAAACTTAGGGAGCTGGAATCACTAAGGAGAAAATCAGAGGTGCCCTGAAAGTCACTACAGAATACAAAGATTCATATATTGCTAACATGTTATCTCCTCTAAAACCACTATGAGGACCTGGAAAGACTTATAATGGACCTTCAGATTTGGAGCTGTGGAACATTCTCCTTAAATGCACATGCCGTTTTCATGTATGTGGCTTACCAGCATCAGAGAGGTCCTTTTCTGTTGGATTTACAAAATGGTCCTTCATTTTTGGTCTTTGTTGTATGTTTCTGAGGTGAAGATAAAAGTCATATTAAGCAAGATCTGCACAGGCAACAAAACCTTTGGAAATAGTAGATATTTAAAGAGTTTAAATTATATTTGCATTTTTTTTCATGAGTCATATTTTGTTACCAACATTGTCCTATTAACAACAACAAAAATATAACAGCACAATAAAAAGTCTACTTTTAAGGAGACATTATAAACAGTACAAACTGGAACAGTAGCACCTATTTCAGTAGCTTGTTTTAGTAGTCTTTGGTCTTTTTAGTAGTCTATGGCAAAGCCCTGGATCATGCATATTCAGGTTATGGTGGATGATCTATTTCAGAACAGATGATTTCCTTCACTATCTTGAGTAAAACTTACTTAACAGTTGCAACAAGATGATGATTAAAGACTACAGATACACACATATATGTTATGCCATGCACCAGCTAAGCAAAATTTAGAGGTAGTAAGTGACTGATGCTCAGTGTCCCCAAGCTTTTCTTCTTGATGCATCACATATAGCAGCTTAAAACACACAAGCAGAAACACGCATTAATTTGATGCAGGTTAAAACAATAACGAAAGGAAACACAGAATCAACCTGACATTAACACTTGATGTTAAAGCTTGTATATTTATATAAAAGCATCCTTTCTGATAGATTCCTGGCTGTGGCTGTCCTCGTATTACCTCAGCTTACCTTTACACCCAGCGCTGTGCCCACACGCGGGGGTGTCCGTGGGGATCAGTCCCAGCCGGGCCCCTCACTGGAAGCGAGGCGAGGCCCGGCCCGGCTGTGCCCGCCGCCACCCGGAGCCTGCCGGGCGGGCCGCTTGCTGCCCGCCGTGTGCTTTATAGCGCCGGGCACCGCCCGCCCTCCAGCGGCTCGGGTTTCAGGTGAAGGTCGGTGTCGCAGTCCGGCGGGGGGCAGAGTCTGCGAGGGGCCCGCAGGCATGTCTCGGCTGGCTGGTGGCACACGCACCTTTTCCTGCCCTCAGAGCCAGCCCGGGTGCTCCGGCCCTGAAAGCCCCACGCAGCGAGCCGCTTGGCCCTGCTGTCAGGGTGGACCTTTCCGACTTGGTTCTCGCCGTTAATAAAGCTGGAAGGATTTTACCTGGGAAAAGTATCACGGGGACCACTTCTGCTCCCTCCTGTCGTGTGTTCTGGCAGGCAGAGGTTGCAGGGGGTTGAAGAGTCACTTGTCCATGGGGAGGGGAAACTCATGAAAACTAATGCACAAAAGCATCACGTTTTGCTCATGTAATTCTCACTCCTTCCCCACAATTTGTGTGGGGTTTCATTTTGGCAAAAGTCAGACTGTTTCTTGCTTTGGGTTAATTCAGAAGTTGCTCTCTCAACCTTCTCTTTAAAACAAAACAAAAAAACAGGTACACAAGCTGGACTTTCTGCACAGCCCTAAAGACAGGGATTCTTCAGCTCCTTCACCTGCAAATACTGCAATCTCTATAGTTTGCTTCCAGTAATGCCTTCAGAATTTATGAAAAACAAACTCTAGTTGTTTTCCCATACACTCAAATACCACTGTCCCAAAGCTGAGTCCCAGTCAATTAAGCTAGTCAGTCGGATAGCTGAATTTGTTCTTGAGTAACTTGTTCAGAACTAAAACAAAATTAAGCTTCCCTTTTCAGCTGGCCCCATGGGATTCACATTACATTTTACATATTTGTTGTGATGCCCTGAAAAAACCTCAGAAGTAAAGGCATTTTGCTTGCTGAGCCTTCATTGCCTTGCTGCCCACTGGGACCCTCTACGTTCACTTTAGAAAACTTAGAAACTTGTGTCAGACTTAATTACTTTTTTTTTTTTTTTCTTTTCACTTTCTTATCTCATTACCATTACCCAAGTCTTATATTCCAGACTAAAGTTAAGCCCACATAACCCACATCAGCAACTGTGTTTTCTGTTCCAGAAAGCTTACAGAAAGCTTTAACTTCTGCAGCCATCAAGAAATCTTCATTTACGGACTGACAGAAGGGAGAGTGGCAAGCTGAAATACCTTGCTGCCCCAGCCCCAAGGTTCACAGCTGCATGCAGAGTTTTTATCACTAAAGACAGCTTTTTTAAAATTATCATTATTATTTATTTATCTCACAATGAGCAACAAGTTGGAGGGGACCCACAAGGATCACCAAATCCAACTCTTGGCTCCACACAGCCTACAGATTGGACCATGTGTCCGATAGCATTGTCCAAAGACTTATTGAACTCCTGCAGACTCAGTGCTGTGACCACTGTCCTGCGGAGCCTCTCCCAGTGCCTGACCACCCTCTCGGTGAGGAACCTTTCCCTCACACCCAGCCTGACCTTCCCCTGTCCCAGCTCCATGCTGTTCCCTCGGGTCCTGTCGCTGTCCCCAGAGAGCAGAGCTCAGCGCCTGCCCCTCTGCTCACATCATGAGGGAGCTGCAGGCTGCCATGAGGCCCTGCCTCAGCCTACTCCGCTCTGGGCGGGACAAACCAAGGGACCCTAGCTGTTGCTCATATGTCCTGCCCTCCACACTCTTCACCATCTTCATAGCTCTCCTTTGGACGCTCTAATTTGTGCTCTTCTTAAATTGTGGCACCCAAAACTGCACACAGTACTTGAGGTGAGGCCAGCACAGAGTAGGGTTCACTTTTCAAAGCCTCATTATCAGTCATTCACACAAAGTAGCACTGGAATGTCAATTACTATTCAGATCCATTGCTCTATGCACTGCACACCTGGTAAGAGAAAGCCTCAGATCTCCCCAGCTTAGAAAATACAGACCCCAAAGGGTGTGAAAATGATGAGGGCAACCATCCCATAGTGCAATGAAGAGAATCACAGGGTGTTCCAAAGAAAGTTATTTCTTCCTTTGACCTCCCCAATCCCCTTATAATTTTTCCTTCAGGAGTGATATTAAGTCCCTAAAGGGAGACATTGACCCCAAACACAAACAACAAAAACAAACAAACAAAAAACCCTACCAACCACAACAACCAACCAACCAAATAAGGAGTAGCCTCTTAGCAAGAATCTTCATTCAGTCTACTGAGAAACATGGACCCCTTCCTCATTGAAGTGTAAAAACAGTAAACTATACTTCAATCAAAAATAAGTCAGCATAATTTGACTTTTATTTTTTATTTATTTATTTTTTTTTTTCAGAAGCAGAAGTTCTGTACTAAAACATTAATATGTCAAGGAGAAAATAGTCTGGTTTGTAGAGAAACGCAAGGAAATAACGCAAGAAATGGTAGCTTGTAGTAATGCCTCTGTAACTTTTTGGGGGACTGGTACAATAAAATACCATATGTGATTTGGAGGGGACATACTGTTTTATGTTTTATCCAAAAATATTTTTTAACTTCAGAAAACACCTGCTACATCTGAAAAACACCCTTCTAATCAAAACAGAGCATTTGGTTGATTTGTCCAGAACAGCTAGTAACAGGAATTGAAGAAATAAACACAATCAAGTAGCATTAATTAACACCTTCCATAGCTGACTTAACTAGAAGAGATACCTGCTCTGAAGATCTATTAATCAGAATCACAGCATTAAAAACAAATAGAAAAACAAAATAAAACAACACCAAAATTCCCCCAAAGCACAGGCTGGAAATGAGCACTAATGTCTCTAGCAAAACAGTAGTACTAATGAGAATGCAATGCATGGTATGTGAAAGCAGAAGACACCCAATTTTACTGGAACATCTCAAAATAATAATCAAACAGGAAGAAGGTGTATTGTATTTTACATGCATTGTAACCACTTACTGCTTTTCAACTTTTGCAACAGCCCAGAAGAGCATCAGCAAGACACCTGGTCTGCACCCATGAGCTGCATATGGGCAGTCATGTGTGGTATTTGATTCATTACCTTAATTGTAGCTGATCCTATGTGTCCCACCTTTCCTATGTAACTGGGTCCTAATTAGCAAGATGCTATAAAATAATTAGCAGGAGCTAATTATTAGGAGCTAATTATTAGGAGCTAATTATAAAGGCTTTATCTTTCCTTACTGCTATTTGGAATACCTGCTTTGTGATTCTTGCATCTTTGTTATGCCTGTGATTCAGCTAGAAAAGACTTGCCATAATCAATTAAAATATATATTGGAAAAAAAAAAAAATCTGTTTTCATTCTTATTTCTCAGAAATATGACTAAACTGGAATGCATGATGATGCAGGTACCTTCGGCTTTATGAATTAGTCACAATCAACTCCCACATTTCTACAGCAGTACAGAGGCAAACTAATTGTTCACATGTTCAACAGTAATATTATTAATAACCAGTAGTAGTAGCTGTAGTCATGTTACAGTACTTGCAGCCTCACTCTGGAATAAGATCCTATTTTGGTGAGCATATAAAGAATAGCTCATTATTCCTAAAATTTTCACTGAATTCACTGGGTAATAGGTTATTTATGTTAGCTGCTAGGGTTATGAATATGGAATTTAAGAGTATATCCCACATAGTTAACTTTTGTCAACGTATGTGAAAATTAACATAAAGAATCTTCTTAATCTTAATGTCTGGAGAGGGAAAGTATTTTCTTTCTCTGTCACTATCTGATGGATCAAGGATGTACAAACCTGCAGTACCAAATACACACAGGAATGAAAAGCACTGTTGTGGAGCAGTTCTGGGCTTCTGTGTCTTTTAGAGGATGCCCTTTTTCCCTCCATTCTCTGTCACTGTGGTCCATACTAAACCTAGCTAGGGTAGTACAAAACAGAAAGCCCACCATTTAAGAATACCAGCTTGGGCAATGAGTTGGAGTAAACTATGTTGACTAAGATTAGCTTAATCATACCACTGTTTAAGCTAGTTAATTATGGTTATAAATACAAAAGGAAAGCCTCACCTTTTGACAGCACTTTGATTACTTCATTCTTTTTCTGTTGCCATGAAATGTTCTATAATGACTAAATGTATGAGGTAGCCCTGTAGCTGCATTGCTACCAAGTTGCTCCTAAATATTAAATCAAAAAGTTTGGGATATTTATCACATTTGAAAACTGAAAGTTAAGAAGTTTTCTATTTTCTTTATAGGGAGCAGCTCATTAAAATGCTACAATTGTCCAAACTAAAACCAAGCCTTATATATACTCCTACAGTACTTGCAAATGTAAAGCTCTCAGAGATTTGATGCAATGAATGGAGGGACATAGAAAGTTTGAGTTCAGGTGAGTGTTGGAGAAAGAAAAAATCAGGTAGAGCGGAGGTAAGAAATAGGTCACAACACTTCCCGAACGTTCTTGAAAAGACTGAGCTATGTTGTCCAAAAGTCATAGTTCTGTGACAAAGGAAAACAATTATTTTTGGGGTTTCCAGAACTGGGGAGTGGGAACATATCTGTTTGTTTTAGCTAAATAGAGTTATGCCACAATGTCTTTTATCTAGACCAACTTGCAAGAAGTTCAAGGAAAGGTTGGACCTGGTGCTTATGGACATAGTTTAGTGGGTGACATTGGTAGGTGGGTGATGGTTGGACCAGATGATCTTGGAGGTCTTTTCCAACCTTAATGACTCTATGATTCTAAGGAAGAAAATTTAGATGAAAATGATGGTGAAATAATGAAGCTCATGATTTTTTTTTAGGAAGAAATAAAATGCAATAAAAAGAGGAATGACAACAGAACAATGAAAATAAATTGGAGTATAGGAAGATTATTGTGGACTCGGATGAGGGTGGAAAGGCCTTGCAGAGGGATCTGGATAGGTTGGAGAGCTGGGCGATCACCAACCACATGAAGTTCAATAAGAGTAAGTGCCGGGTCCTGCACCTGGGACGGGGAAACCCTGGCTGCACGTACAGACTGGGCGATGAGACGCTGGAGAGCAGCCTAGAAGAGAGGGATCTGGGGGTCCTGGTAGACAGCAAGTTGAATATGAGCCAGCAGTGTGCCCTGGCAGCCAGGAGGGCCAACCGTGTCCTGGGGTGCATCAAGCACGGCATCGCTAGTAGGTCGAGGGAGGTGATTGTCCCGCTCTACTCTGCGCTGGTGCGACCTCACCTCGAGTACTGTGTGCAGTTCTGGGCACCACAGTATAAAAAGGACGTGAAACTGTTGGAGAGTGTCCAGAGGAGGGCTACGAAGATGGTGAAAGGCCTGGAGGGGAAGACGTACGAGGAACGGCTGAGGGCACTGGGCCTGTTCAGCCTGGAGAAGAGGAGGCTGAGGGGAGACCTCATCGCAGTCTACAACTTCCTCGTAAGAGGGTGTCGAGAGGCAGAAGACCTTTTCTCCATTAACACCAGCGACAGGACCCGCGGGAACGGGGTTAAGCTGAGGCAGGGGAAGTTTAGGCTTGACATCAGGAGGGGGTTCTTCACTGAGAGAGTGGTTGCACACTGGAACAGACTCCCCAGGGAAGTGGTCACTGCACCGAACCTGACTGAGTTTAAGAAGCGATTGGACTGTGCACTTAGTCACATGGTCTGAACTTCTGGGTAGACCTGTGCGGTGTCAAGAGTTGGACTTGATGATCCTTAAGGGTCCCTTCCAACTCAGGATATTCTATGATTCTATGATTCTATTGTTATTCATGTAAAGTCAGTCTAAGAGCAAAGGGGATAAAAATAGCTGACAATTAAAACAAACTTGTTATGGACTTGAAACACAAATAAGAGGCCATTCTTTCAATCAGAAGCAAAGAATAGTATTCATGTATAAGAATAATCCATCAATAAGTTGAGATAGGGAATTACTGTAGGCATTTTTTCTGAAGAACAGTATTTAGGAGGTATACTGCATGAAAAATAAATAGAAGCCAACAATTGCTGTGGAAAAAAAGAAAAAGGAAAAAAAAAAAAAAGAAAAAAGTAAAAGAAAAAATCACAGGAGCACAAGAGTCCTATGTGAAACATATGGAGTAATGTTTGTTCTGCTTAGCAGTGTTAAATCCTCAGGTGGAGTGCTGTGTACAATTTCAGTTATTTCAAGAAAATATGAGTGAAAGGAATTATGGAAGAAAGCAAAACTAAAGGGGTATAAACGACAAGACCTAAGAGAAAAGACAGGTGAAATTGGTTTTGATGTAGTGGAAAAAACATACTACTTTAAAAAGAGAGTGAGAGAGACAGTATTGCAAAAGCAATATAATATGGTGTCTTAATATAATATGGTGTCATTTGCTGTGGTACTGAATTACAGTAAGAAAGTCAAAAGGCAGATACTAGGAAAATGTCATTAAATCTATGGCTATTTAAGCACTAGGCCAGATTACTAAGGGAGTTGGTAGAGTCTAGACTGTTGGTTCTATTTTCAGGTCTAATCAAACAATTATCTACAAGGAAAAGTTTGGCATAGATGATTTTGCCTTGAGGCACAGGGAAAGATTTAGATCATCTTCTGAGATCCTCATCATCTCTATTTTCTCTGTTGTGCTGATAAGCATAACAAAGGGCAAAATGGAACAAAGCTGGTATATCTTGTGTTTCGGTGAAGGACACAAGGTCAGATATAAAAAGTCTGCGGAACAGCTAGCAACAGTCTTGACAAAAGTTTCTGCTAGTGAGAGATATGAAATTGGACCAATGTCAGAGCACTTAGAAAAAGTAATAAGGTGTCCTTGGAGGACATTTGGACCACTGGTGACTTTCAAGAGCAGATTCATAACATCTCTGCTGCTTCTTTTAATCTACTTCCTTCTGGTGCCATCTCAAACACTGTTAAATGACATAGCTTCCTACTCCATATCCTGGGGTGGGTCATCGACATGGCATGCAGATTAGATAACTTCCAGGCCTCTTTTTGGAATGAACTAACTCATTTTCAGATGAAGGTGGGGTTTGGTTTTGAGAATAGTTTATTCCTGAGTATGCTGCCAAAACCTAGATTATGTAGGACAATGTTGGTTCTTTCCATCTTCTGTTGTTCTTGGACATGATCTTTGTGCCCTCATTTCTGCACACCGTCATGCCATATCCTGGAACATGCAATGCATATCCTTCGTTTTGGACTCTAAAAATATCTCTCAGTGTTTTTGCTTTCTGTGTAACATCACTGTGACACAGCTCAGCACTTTTTCACAGCACTGTGAACTGTTAAAATACAAAAAGTAATGTTTTAGGTGCACCACATGAGGCACAAAGGAAAATCTATCTATGGTAGGCCATAGATATGAGGCTAGTCCTCCCCAGATTATTTTCAGAGCAGAGAGGATAAAAGCTGTTGAAATCTGTAACTTTAGGGACATAGACCTCTCCTAATGCTGGATACTTAGACCTCTCCTAATGCTGGAGACATAACCACTGAAAGGGTTTGTTCACTGGCAGAATTTCATAGTGATTTCCTAACATAACCCTGAGTGAATGAAGTCCTGTGGGTAGAAACCACATATCCTGTTTCTGAAAGATCTTTTTTCAGGGAATTGGTCCTATCTCACATTAAAAAGTTAGGTGAGGTAGAATTATCAACACTTCACATATGAAAACGTGAAGGAAGTATCAGATGCTGTTAGTGCAAGTTTAGCAGTAGCCAAGCCCCTTGTTTTGACCTGAAATACATTTTGAATGTGCTGCACAGCCCTAGCCAGGGTGCAGGCAACACAGAGAATTTAAGTTCATTTATTACGTAGTCCCTAATTTTATTAGTTTAGGGAGTTACTAAATGACAATTACTTTTCTTTAAATACTTGTATTTCTCAATACAAATCTTGTCAAATCTTGAGAGCAAAGACCTCTCTGTTTTGGTCTAGTCTCTCCTCCTCTAATAATCCACAGTTTTGTAGATTGCGTGTATTTATATATATATATATATATATATATATAAAATAACATTACTGAATCAAGCAGGTGTTATTTGTATAATTAGAGCATGTTTATGACTGAATAACATTCCGATGGATTGTTTGCATACTCCCAAGGATCAATGAATGCTGTCCCTTTCTTCTAAACCAGTATAAAATTTCCTGCTCACTGAGGCTACTTCCATGCACCTCGTGAGTTTTATGAGCACATCACTGATTTTTTTTTTTTTTTTTCCCCGGACAGACCACAGTGAAAATGGAACTCCAATTTCAAATATTCTTCTATTAAGAAGACAAATAAAAATGAGCTCCCTATTTAAATAACATAAATAGATGACACATAGTACTGTAGCACAGTTGTTTCTTAAATCACCTTCTACAGCCCCCCCCAAGCAAGTGCTCCACGCCATGGTTGTCCTCACTCCTGAGAGCTGCAGCACCTCCAAGTTAAATGATTCCTAAGGGCATGAACAGGGAAAGACATCCTAGTATTAATTATCTTGAAACAGGGGAGATGGAGCAAATTACTGAAAGTAGCTGCCTTCTAAGGTGTACAAAGTACTATGGATCAGCAGAAGAAATTAACCTGGTTGTAAACCTTGCTTAAAGCTTGTGTTAGAGAATTTGCTTCTGCTTGTAAAGTTGGACTTATATTATATGATCACAATAATGTTTTTCCTTGGGGTAGCTGGATTTTTCTGTGGCAGCCCATTCACATGTACTTGGCTTTATTCTCCTCTGAAGAAATGTGTTTTGGCACTCCAGGCAGCAGCTGCAGGATTTCTGCCAATCTGCTGTTTGTGCTTTTCAGACTTTTGTGCTCGTGGTGGTTAATCCTTGTGTTGGGTTCTGTGGGACCAAATTCTGGTTAGGATGGAACATATCTGATTGCCAGGGCTGAGGGGAGGTTTGAAGTATTACATTTGTTATTGATAGTTTGTTATGAGAGGTAGGTTAAGAAAGCCATGTTCCAAAGTAAATTTATTCAAACCCCAGTGCTTAAAAGGCAGACACAGGCATCTTCTAGTTATCCACCCCTTTTTAGTACTGTGTGATAGGCTCTCAGTTGTCACTACATCCTCCTTTTTCTACTTCTTCCTCATTTCATTTGAGTAGTAACAGTATTTGCTGACCTTCGTTTCTGATGTCTTTTGCATATTCTGCTGATTGATATCTAAACTGCCTCCTTTTCCCATAAGTTCACAATCCTGTTCTTCAGCTGAGATCTGAGCAGAGTTTAGAAACAAGTTTTGTCCAGTGTAGTCTTAAATGTATCAGTAATAATTTACCATCAAAGCAGTGAAAGAAGCCCTTCATATGGAATGGGGATTGCTGAGGCAACTTGGGGCTAGTGAGATCCAGATCCTGTTTTTTGTCCTGTTCCTGTAAACTCTAGATCAGGACTGTCTGTACAGTTTTCATGCAGTGCTGAACTTTTAGCTCTAAATGTGTTTGCAGTATTAAATAAGTTATGTAACTTTACATTTTTGTATGCATCACTGCACAGTCATGCTTAGGCAAAACTTTCCTTCTGTTGTGCTACTTTCCTAACAGATAACAAGACCTCTAAAGTACTTCTGGTTGGACCTAAATTAACATAGGCATCATAAAGGTCTAATGAAGGATATTTCCTAGCTCCTATTTAGGAGCTAGTGCTACCTATGTATGCACAAGAATATACCTGAATAACTTTTAAAGATTCAGGAAACAACTGGGCTTTTCTACTGAGCAACAGTTTGCCAAAAAGATTATAAGACACTAGCCTTTGAAATATATTGATCTTCCCTTAAGCCTGTGATTATGAGAGAAAGGGTGGGAACACTTAAAAACAACTATAAGTGGTGCCATATACTTTAAAAATTCTTCTTTATTCTTTAAAAAAAAGAATGCCAAATTATCTGGACTATATGACCAAAATCTATCTGAAGCTTCTAAATCATCTGATAATAGTCTAATCAATGATTTACATGGGAATGAATCCAGATAGCACATCAGTTAATTAACTGGCCCACAGTAAACAGTTGCTCAGAGAAGCAACAGTCTGTTTTGGGGGATCTTTAGCTGCATTGCAGAGTGATGGGAAAACAGAGCTTCTAAAAATAACAATTTGGCATCAATTACAAAAAAAAATAAAAAAAATAAAGAAAAAGAAACAATTCAGTTTTAAAAGTATTGTTCCTCAAATTTTATTTTGATTTATTAATGGGTACAAATTTATTTAGGTCAATAAAAAAGCAGAAAAAAATATATATATATTTTTCCTCCTCATTGTCCCTACTACACTCTATGTCATTCACTAGGACCTAGTTGTACTATTCTGATGAACTGATACTTATGGAAATAATTAGAAGATCCCAGCTGTACTACTCATTACTAGACATCCTTGAAGTCAATATGCACTATTTCCCCTTTTGATGTCATTCAGAAAAAAACTTTTAATGAATTACAAGTAAATTCATACCATATGTCCAAGAAAGCAATCAGAAGAGCTTCCAGACAGTATCATTGCATAGGGATTAAAAAAAAAAAAAAAAAAAAACCCACAACTTTGTTTAAATTGGATGCTACCTTATACCCAATAAGACACAATCTGAACATTTATCATTTACACTTCAAGCCCATTTGTATAGTAATGTTGTAGAACAGCAACATTCTGCAATGCTCCTCTATTATAAACCTAGTAAAAAAGAATATAGGCTCAGAACCCAGTTATTTCCCCTGAGAGCTGAAAGATTCATTTATTCTTTAATCAAAAAAGCTATTATTGCCTGTCTTCCAGCCCCAGATTCCAGTGTAAGCTTATGATAACTTTCAGCAGAATCCAAGAGGGAACAATCCCTCCCCAAAAGTACATAAAAGTGCTGCCACAGAATACGATAAAGCCAAGATTCACTGAAGTGCTAAAAAGGATAGAGAGGGAGAGAAACACTTCTCTGCTGTTAGCTCAGAAGTCAAAGCACTCTGACACCACAGAACACACAACATTTAAATTAATTCTCTGCTGGGTATAGGTCTGGCTCTGAGCCTCCCACAGGAGAGGCATACCCCAGTGCCAGGACACAGGTCCCCTTGCAGCAGGAGAGAGGAAATGAGGTCTTGCTGATGGGATGCCCAGTAGCTGGTAGGGTATTTGAGTCCTGCTTTTGGTTCAATTAATACTGAGTTATGAACACAGCATGAAGTGATTTTACAGGCAAGATTAGACATCTTATGATTAGCAAATTCTCTTTGTTAGTGGAGTGGTATTAAAATTCTCTCTGGAAAATTACAGGACTGCACTTAGCTCTTCTACAGCCTCCACTGGGAAGGGAATTGAGCTGACAGACTCAGATATCAACCTTTAAGTGACTAAGTGTCAATGCTTGCATATCAACTGTGTGTCCAATTTCCCATTACAGACAATAGAAGTTCAGTCAATATTTTAGATATCTACTTTAGGGTGAGCTGACCAGATTTCTGCAATCTGGATATCTCATTTATTACACAGACTAGATCTCCATTGGCAGTGATGTGAGCAGGACATTTTTACACGCAGATACCTAAAATGATGTCTGAATATGGGAACGGTATCCCACCTTAAATGTAAAGGATACATCATGGCATTTTTGCAAATGTCAACCCACTTTTTTCTCAGGTGAAAGCCTGTAAAGAAGGTGGTTCAGAACAATCAAAACTTTCAGTAAGTACATTATTTGCTTAAATAAATCAAATCCAGAAGTCATTGAGCTCTAGCACCCTCTTGAAATGATGCACTGGAGGAATCGTTACTGATGTTCTTGTGAAAACAAAAAGTTATGTGGATTTCAGCTTAACTGCTGAGACTCAGCACTTAAGGCCCAGTGATTCAAAAATAAATAAAAATAAAAAATAAAAAGTATCCAATATGATTAAACCCTGCATGGTAAAAACCTGTACATGCAGTTTTTTTCCTTCTGATTACTTTCATTTCACTTGCCAAAGTGTGTTTTGAAAATATGATAAGAGTTTACAGTAAACAATAATGCTGAAGAAGGGTGGTGACTGGTAAATACCATACGCTTGCATATATTGATTTGAGTATTTACAAGCAGAAAAGTCATGCACTTTACTGTGTCAGTGGTCACGCACATGAAAATAGTTTAGCTAAGACATACAGTTTTTAAACCATATGTATTATTTTCTCTTGCTTTCTGGTCTATTTTATATGTGTTTGAAGCCAGGAATATTAATGTGGTAGATAAAATACTGCTTTTATTGAAGTCCTCATTAAAATGTCTTCATTGGAGAAGGAAGGCTGCAGTATCATGGGTAAGACTTAACGTACTAATTAAGGCCCACTTAATACAAGAAAATAAAAATAATAATGAAATTTATTTACTCCAGTGTTGCATAATTCTGCTTTGTTAACTAGCAGGAAAGAGGTACAAGGGAGAAGGAGAGGGAGTCAAGGAGAGACATATATCTTGCTTTCCTTTGCTTTATTTCTAAATGTCACAGTGATGGAACAGTTTGCCCAGAGAAACTGTGGATGCCTCTTCCCTGGAAATGTTCAAGGCCAGATTGGATGGGGCTTTAAGGAACAGGGTCTAGTAGGAAGCGTCCCTACCATGGAACAGAGGCTGGAATTAGATGATCTTTAAGGTCTTCCAACCCAAACCATTCTATAATTTGATGATTCTCTGTTGGAAAGGACGTTTTATTTTTTAAATTCCATATAACTGAATAATAGGAGGGAGAAACCATAAAGTATTTCTAAAATACTGATCTTATGATAGCCTCAGTGTTTCTGTGGTGTTGGATAGAGCTGAGGTTATTTACTGGTGGTTAACTCTGAAGAAGGAATCTTCCTATGGACTTCAGCAGAAAGAACACCTGACATTAAATATTGCAGTCAGGGGAGTTTTCAAAATGTATTTGAAACTGTTTTGTAGGAAAATTAATTTTTTAAATATCTACAAAAAGACAATGGCTTTTCATATATAATTTTATTAAATAATATTCTCAAAAGAGATAAATTATTTTTGTACTCTTCAAAGTATTACACTCCAAAAGCTTTCTTAAAATATTACAAAATGAAGGCTCAAAGTAGCTTCCTTAACATATTATTTGAAATTTTAAGTACAAAGGAGACATGAACATGAAAATTAGGGAGTGTTTTGCTGCTCTTATGTGCATATCCTGAATTAAACCAGACTGAAGTTCTATCACCAGAAGCCAGAGGTTTATGAGAGGCAAATCAGACACCAAAGTGATTGTTTCAACCTTCATTGAAGTAAATGAATGTGGGGAATTAAACTGATATTCCACACAAAGCCTTCCTTATATTATATCTCTTATTCCTGTAATTATGTCACTCCCCTGGGCTTTTAACAATGGGAATTTTGCTATGCAGCTTTAGGCTTGTATTCTGCCTTTTGGAAATAAATCTTAAAGATCAGATCTAGAAAGCTAAAATTCATTTATTTTTTTAACTCTCATCACTAAATGAATGACCGAGGACAGTTCATTTTCTCCCAACATATATTTAAGAAAAAAGAAAAAAAAAGTACTTTATTGGAAATATTAAATAGTTATATATTTATGAACTTAAATTTAGGAAATTTACCTTTCCTAATCCACAGAAATATGAGAATACAAAGAAAAGGTGAAATGCTCTAATTCGTCAGGCAGGAAAGTCAAATACATGCCTGATACTGAACAGGTCATTAGGTTCTAAGCATGATTGCTTTAAAGATTACAAAGCTGTATGAAGGAAATGCAAAGCAGAACAGAGCAAAAAGAAAGAATAATAGGGAAGGAAGAAAGGAGGGAAGGAAGGGAGGAAGGAAGGAAAGGAAGGAAGGAAGGAAGGAAGGAAGGAAGGAAGGAAGGAAGGAAGGAAGGAAGGAAG
>CM021732.1:32946723-33021147 GCA_011075105.1 Heteronetta atricapilla | reverse complement strand
AAGGAAGGAAGGAAGGAAGGAAGGAAGGAAGGAAGGAAGGAAGGAAGAAAGGAAGGAAGGAAGGAAGGAAGGAAGGAAAGAAGGAAGGAAGGAAGGAAGGAAGGAAGAAAGGGAGGGAGGGAGGAAGGAAGGAAGGAAAAGAAAGAGAGAGAGACAGAAAGAAAGAAAGAAAGAAAGAAAGAAAGAAAGAACGTGAAAATGTAGTAAAAAAAAAAAAAAAAAAAAAAATCCAGTAAAGTTTTGTTCTGTTCTGAGGGCAAATGTGTGGGTTAAAGGTCTGAAATAAAAATTTTTAATCAAGAATGTTGGTTGACCACAAGGCATAATCCAGCATTTTTGTGATGTTAGCAGACATGTTGAAGCCAAAGTTAACTTTCCCATTGAGCAGAACTTGTTAATATGATGTTACACTTGTTCAGATCTTGCTGATGTTACAGTGTATGGAAGAAGCAGTTGACCTCTCCCATGAAAGCATGGAACTGTAAATGGGCAGGCCAAGAAAATCTTGGGAAATCTAGAAGACTATAGCAGGGCACGCTTTCTGTTAAAGTCTCAGGCATTTTGTAAGTCCTTGTGTATAATGTAAATTCCACAAGAGTGACTGACTATTGCATTTTATGGAAAAGTCACTTTCCATCCTTCATGCGCTTTCTTGTATATTGAATTGTTTATTCAAAAGAAAGAGAAAAAATCACAAAAGCTGAAACCAAAAGTGTTTCTACCATAGTAATAACAGTGCCACAATAATGAAATAGTAAGGACACACCAGTGCAAGCACTGTAAGAAAAACATGAACAAGTTGGTGAATTATCAGTATTCAAGAACACATGCATGTAAGAGCACACTCAGCCTGACGCTGTAGCAGCCAGAATTTGCAGTCTGGGTTCTAGCTGAAATATGATAGCAATGTGAAATGTAATCTAATTAAAAAGCTCAAAACACTGCACAGAGGTCATTCCTGTTTACCTCCCCACCATAAAAGACTGTCCTTCTGATGCATGCTATATAGCAATAACCCTTCCCAGGGTTATTCTCTCTCCCCAGTGTCCTCCTCAGCCTCAGGTAACTGTTGCTTTCTGCCACCACAAGCCTATCCAGCTTCCCAGGGCAGTCTGGGGCCAGGCTCAGCTGTGCTTGTTCCTGTTTCATGCCTCCCAAAGTTCACTGAGGACAGGCGCCCTTACTGCTGCTCTGTATGCTGCCAGTGGAGGAGAAGCTGTCGGAGGCCAAATCTTTGCTGTGTAAGAACTTGCAAAACAAACAGAAACATCCCTGGGTGTCAAAGGAAAATCGAGACATTTCCCTTCCCTCTCTGATCATTCTCAGTGTTCACCCACTAACTCCTCACAGCTGGAATAATTTTGTTCTTGGAGATGCTGTTACTTAGCATGCCAAAATTAATAACATCTCACATTTTGGTAATGACTTTATCAAGAAACTGAGGAACAGCATCTGAGTAGACTATCAAGTTAATCATAGTAAGCAAATCTAGCCAAAATACAGTGAACCCTAGCACTGAGCTACAGATACAAAACCAGACATTAAAATCCAGAAAATTATGGTAAAAAAAATATAATTTGAAATAGACAAGCAAGATTTTGGGATACCTTTCTCACCACAGGGCCATTGGGTTTATGGGCTAGGGTGGGATATGCAGATGAGCCATATTTGGTTACTGGTTTGACCAATGCTTAGACAGAATTTTGCTACTAAATCTTGTCTCTATTTAATGCGTTAGATGTTATCAAAATCAAATTACACTTAAAACTTTGGATAACAAACTACTAGCAAGAGACTGGGAGTTTACCCAGTAGCAGATATAACTGGATAAAACTAGCAACAGAAAGAGAGATAAAATGCCTTCCTCCACTAAAGGGGCCATAAATAGGCAGAAGGAGTCCTACTGACTTGTTAGAGGAGTCAGAAAAGACTCAAACAAGACACAGTTCCCGTTTCTTCTTATAATTTAGAATTCATAATTATTATACAAGATTTGGTACCCTACACCTTTGTTATCTCGCCTATAAACTAATTTTGTATACATGGAGCAGGAACTTTGAACAAGTCAGAGAGAAAAGTTTAAGTCAGGTTTCTTAACTCTTATCTGTTCTATAACTCCCTTGCAAAATGCACTCTCTCTGCTTATCAGAGAGTAGTTTATGTTTAACATTTTCAAGAGGTAAAAAGGTTATGAACCAGGAACCTGCCCCTGACATTCATAAAAGATGACAGAAACGGGAAGGTGTGGAGGAGCTAATTTCAGCTTACCTTTCATTATAGAAAATATACCTTTTGCCATGCACGTTGTAAAACAATAAGCAGTCATAGCAAGGTACTGGGATGAGTAGGACACTTCACTTTCTTATGTTAACCCATTAATCCAAACAAGTAGCATTGGTATAGAAGCTAGTCAAGCTTCTGTGCAGAAGGTGAAAGAGTCACCCTGATGCACAAAACGAATATCTAAACTGGTAATTACTGGGTAAAGGTCATCAGATCCTGTATTTTACGAGTTTGATGTATGCTAACAAGCAAAAAACTCAGAACAGTCTTCACATCGTATTTGATTTTGCTATATTGTAAGTCATCTGTTTATCTTGCGTGCCACGAGGAAGTATGCTACAGCTTTGTAAGCAGAACAAGGTCTAAAACATTATAAAAAGATGTCAAAAGAATTTGCTATGACATAAGGATGTCATAAATTGAGAGGTATAATAACTGTCTATCCCAGTTATTTTCTTTCTAAAAGCACTTTTCTAAGTTTGTGCTCATCTTATTCCACAGTTTTAGCTGACACAAGCACACTCTTGTCCAGGAACAAGCATGGGTAGGGGCTTTGGGAGGTGGGGAAATCAACATTTCAATTTTTTATTTTGGAAAGATATCTGATTTCTTGAAAGTTAAAAGAAAAGAAAACAAAACTTCCTAGGGTAACTCTGAAAGGTTATGATTTTCTTCTTACCAAAATTATACTGCTTTCAAGAGAGGTCATAAATAAAATTGATAAGTTGCCATACATTTCATACCAAAAATTATTTATTATTCCATGTAGAATATGGATCATTTTCAGCCTGAGTGATAGTTTTTTTTGTGGGTAGAAAAATACTGAAAATTATAAATTACTCTCTGATTAATTGATCTGCCACAACAATTAACTTTGCCAGATGTTTTAATATCTATAAGGGTAATGATTCTTATTTACTTCTGCATGAACAAATATTCAATATGTTCCTATTTGACTGTGCTCAAGAAATGGGAGTCTGAAATGCATAATAAATATGAGTTCTCTATGATTTCCTAAGACATGGGGATCCAAGACCAGAAGAATTGGAATTGTTCTGTGTTGGTCTAGAAGTGATCCAAAAAGCTGTGTCTTCCACTCCTTAAAATATATATACATATATATATATATATATATATATATATATATATATATATAAATTCCTCTAGTAGTCCTTCTGACCTATCTTCACTGATAGAAAATCAATGAATATCTTGTATCTTCACCAGATTCCAGCCAAATTTGACGTCTGCTTTATAACACTCGAAATATTTTTCCTATCAGTGTGGCATTTCTGTTGGAGTTTTCCAAAAGACATTAACATTCCTTTCTCAAATTATCCCAATGGCTAATCTCCTTGTAATTTCCAGTGATTGTGTTGGCAGGTTCTTACCTGTAAGACAGTAATTTTGACCTCACTGTCAAAATAACTCTGAAACAACATGGTTGATAGACAGAAGGTTTCTGAAATGCATGATGCTTCTTGAAAAAGCAGATATCAACAAAGGCAGGTTTATTATTTTCACCTCATAAAGCAGAAAGACATCTTTTTAAAGTTCATGGCTTTTCTCAGCTGGATTACTGATTTCTTATGTGAGGAAGATGTATTAGTTCCAGAGTACCTCTTATCCCTTAATGCATTTGCTAAGACACTACATGGAGAAGTACAAGTCAAACTGATTCAGATTTGCACAAATATTTTGAAGCAGTAACTGTGCAAGCAAAGGGGATCAGCATGAGGTTTTGTTGGAAGGAGAAAGTTTACTGTGAAGTGAAAATATTTTCTGGGATCAGTTTTGCTTTATGGAAGCAGCTGTTCCCCAAAACTACCACCCTGACCTAAGCACAGCTGGATTGCAAATTGACATTACATCATGCATAGTTTGGGTGAGTGTTTTCCTGCTGGTCAGAAACTTGCTGTTGCTTTAACATCCTTTTCCAGGTGGCTCTTTAAGCTCCAAATATATATATATATATGGATGAGTGTGGCTTTAGCTATAACTTTTAACTGTACTTATCAGTAGTACTGTGACAGCTCTAAACACCAGTGTAACTACTCAGGAATTACCCAATATCTGCTGAGTCCAGCTTGCTGGACTAATGGAGGTGGCCTTGATGTGTAAGTGTAACAGAATGGTCTGCCTTTTAAAATAAGCTTGAAACTTTTTATTTGAAAGTAGAAAAGGACTGTATGTCTTTTTCTTTCCCACACATGTAGTTTGCCTAACTTTTTTGCCTGTAAGCTGTTATCAGCAATTGGCATTAGTGTATTTATCATTTTTAGCATATAAACAAAAAATAATAAAATATTCATGTACCCTTGGGAAAACAAAGCAGAACCATTCATATAAAACATTAAAACATGGTTTGCTCCATTTACCATGTGCAGTTCCTGTCTTGTGGAACATTTGTTTCTTAGGGTTTCGTGCACTACTCAGCAGGTTAATCACATGAGAGCTCACTGGCACTGCAAACCCCCTTCCCCCCAAAAAAACAAACAAACAAACAAACAAACAAAAAACCCTCCCCCCCCCAAAAAAAAAACACAGCAATGTAGACCTTTCTAATTTAGAATTTATTATATGTGTAATGTCCAAAATAAGATATTATAGAAATATAGAAAATATACTCAGTTGTGTAAGTCACATGAAGGAGAGAGACAATTCAGATAACTTTCAGACACACCGCACACTTTCAGGAAACTAATAAAAAACTTATGTAATCATAGGAGGGGAAAAAAAAAAAGGAAATAAATCAAAACCAATGGTCCAGAAATGCTAAAGCAGATAGTGCTTTTCCTGAAAGTTAACTATTTACTGCTGTTGCCTTCACTAAAATGCTTTTTTTTTTTTGCTTTTTTTTTTTTTTTTTTTTTCTGATGCACCATTCAAATGTCAGATAATTAAACTGGCTGACATAAAAGAAGGCATTTGTTTTTGTCCCAGACTCAGTTTCCAGCATTTTCGGAGGTTTGTTAAAGCTGGCTCAAGTTAGCAAAGTTTATTTTTCATATCTGCTTATCTCAGAATCAAAGGACCCAGCTGGGACTGCCAGTAGAAAAGCCAAAATTCTGTCAGAAAAAAAATATGCTCATAGTATTTCAAAATCAGGGAGTACATTAAATCTCTAAAGGAAGATTGATTTGGAAAAGTATACCCTCCATTTTTGTCTTGAAGATACCCAGTCAGAAGTGTTTTCCAACTTGCACCACAGTTCCCAATACAATTCCGCTGCTATATTATTTAGGATGGATTTCTCTTTATGCTGACAACAACTGAACTGGAACCAAAAAAATATAAAATATTCTTAAAAAATGAAAAGGCTTTTCTTCCTTCTTTAAATGATCCAAGCCATTACAGTTCCTGCTGGCCTCCTAGTTACATATTTCTGAGAGGAAGAGAAAACCAGCTTTGCAGATATCCCCAGGAAGCATCTTGCTGAAAGTTCCTGGGTAGCTCAGTCTAGCAATCCTGCCATGGGAGTTGCACCTGAAGAGACAACTGCATCCAAAACATTTTTTTTTTTTAATTACATCAAATTAACAAATAAAAAGGCATAGTACATTTCAGCCAAATGCCAGTGTTGCCTCTGTTACTGTAGAAAAAATGTTAAACCTACTTGCATCTGCACAGTGATCCAGCTGAGAGCAACGGGGGTATTAAAGGATACTGTGCACTATATGATTAATAAAAGGTTATTAATACTATTGGAAAATATTTTGTTAGTCAATGAGCATTTATGAAAACTTCATATGTACCTTGTCTGGACTTCTGCTTCTATAAATGATTTTTTTTTAAAGGAAACCACATAATCCAACAAACATGTAGGGAGCTAGTACCATGACTAGCAGCTGAAGGGGAGAGAAGAGGAGCACTGCCTCTGTGCAGAGAGAACTATATAGTTTCAAGGACAGTGGCATAAGGTCAGTATAGCAGCTGTGCTAGGGCAGCCTTTTGATAGTCTTGTCAAGTTATGCATTTTGTTTTACAAACAGAAGATGCTTGCATGCTCTACCTTGTTTAGTGTAGCTTGAGCATTTCCAAATGCATGCTTCATAAATTTTTCCTTACATATTTGAAACATCATTAAATTGACCAAAAATGTACAAAATACTGTGATCTGATGGCTCTCAGAGCTTGCTCAGCCCAAGATAATATTTAGTCCATGCTATCTGATCTGATACAGAACTTAGCAAGAAAACACAAATTAATTAGTCATGAAAATATGGATGAATTTAAAGAAAGTAGCTATCTTTTGATCAAATCAGTTTGTCTAGTACCTACTGAAAAGTTTCTGCAGGATCCCCAGAAATATAGGGGAAAAATAAGGTTTGCCATAAATAAGGTTTATCTTTTCATGTTGAGTTAAGAACTCAAGAAATACAGACTACATAGTATGTACAAAATATAGAATTAACTAGTTTGTCACATTGACTAGACCTTCGACTGTAAAAAATTATCCTATAATTCACTGAAAAAGCATGCAGAGTATATACAGAATTAGCCAGGCTGCCTAACGTAGCTTGTGCTAGATGAATAAGATAGGAGAAAAAAAAAAAAAAAAGGAAGGTTTTGGGAGAAATTGTCCAGCACACTTGCCGTGGAAATTTCAGAAAGCAAACTTATTTTCAGTCAGGAGTTCCAGTGCTGTATGAACAAACCCACTGCAATAATCAGGCACTGTGACTTGAAAATGTGAATGGGACTACATTTGAAAAGGGGCAACACAACTTTTTACCCATTGTGGTCGTTTTTACTTTTGCATGGAGTGAATATTCATGGCATGAAGCTTGGAGTTTTCCCAAAGCCTGCCATTTCCTCCAATCCATGTCAGGACTTGTTCTCTTTGATGAATCTGGTTCAAAAGCAAGTGGCAAAGCTGAGACTTGAGAGGAGAAACTCTGAGTAGGTCAGGACTGGGTGGCACTGAAGCACTGGAGTTTTGCTGTTTCAGTCTCTCCCTATATTTCATCTATTGATTGAACTTAAAGTACAAATGCAGTTCTGAAAGTAGAGGATAGCCTCTAAGACTCTCTCCTTATATATCCTAGTGGTACAGCTGGAGATGATGGTCTTGTTGCAAGCTGTAGTTCACATGTTCCTCTTACTAGCGGGTCTGGCCAGGCATCTCCCTCAGCTGGGATCACATCCAGATTGAAAACAACCTTACCCTTTCAGGGAAAAATGTAGCTTCCTGCTGGCCAGTTTGCAAGCTTTTAACAAACACTATGCATACTTCTGACAAAAGAAAGAGAAAAAGAAAGAGAAAAAGAAAGAAAAAAATAAGACCAGAAGGGGAAGAGAAAGGAACAAGTCATAGAATCATGGAATGTTTTGGATTGGAAGGGACCTTAAAGGTTATCTAATTCCAACCCCCTCCCATGGACAGGGAAACCTCCCACCAGGCCAGGTTGCTCAAAGCTCCATCCATCCTGGCCTTGAGCATCTCCAGGGATGGGGCAGCCACAGCTTTTCTGGGCAACCTGTTCCAGTGCCTCACTGTGTGTCCCATTCTTTACCCTCTGAGTAAAGAATTTATTCCTAATATTTAATATAAATCTACCCTTCTTTAGTTTAAAGCAATTACTCCTTGTCCTATCCTACACCACCTGACAAGGAGTCCCTCCCTGTCTTTCCTGTAGGACTTTAGGTACTGGAAAGCCACTATAAGGTCTCCCTGGAGCCTTTAATTCTCCAGGCTGATCAACCCCAGATCCCTCTGCCTGTCTTCATAGGAAAGATGTTTCAGCCCTTTGATCATCTTTGTGGCTCTCCTCTGGACTTGTTCTAATACATTCTTGTCCTTCTTGTGTTGGGGGCCGCAGAGCTAAATGCAGCACTCCAGGTGGGGTCTCACAAGAGCAGAGGGGGAGAGTCACCTCCCTCACCCTGCTGGCCACACTTTTTTTGATGCAGCTGAGGATACAGTTGGCTTTCTGGGCTGCAAGCGCACATTGATGGCACATGTCTATCTGCTTGTCAACCAACACCCCCAGGTCCTTCTCCTCAGGGATGCTCTCAGTAAATTATTGTAGAAAACTTAAATCTAAATAAATATTTTAACCCACCTTGAGGCAGGCAGGAACACGTCTAGTCACTGACAGCAAAGCCACATCCATGCAGCTAAGCTTAGAGAAGGGTGAGTTCTCGAGTACATTTCCATTGCTCAAGTCACAACTTCATTTCTGCCTTGCCCTAATTTCCATATATCCTCTCCCTAAAATTAAGCACATCCTTTTCCTATCCTTTGTTGACAGAATTATTTAAGCCATACAGCTTCACGCATTACATCTGACATAAAAGACTGGATGTCAGCTAAGGCCTCTTGGTGCCACTTGAACAGAAATAAAGAAAATACAGTAACAAAATTCTATTGTCCTCAACAAAAGACAACTGGATTGCTAAGCAGAAGCATTTAATCTGGTGCTGCCAGTTTCTAGAGGCTGCCAGCAAACACTCAGCAGTAGCCTTTGTTCTATTTTTTTTGGAAAGAAATTAAGGCAGCCTCTTAAAAAATAATAAAAAAGTAAATGAATGACCAATAAAGTCACCACAAGTTTCTAAGTATGAGATTTTATCTTGGAAAAAAACTGGCAATGGTTTTATGACTATTTTATTTTACAAAAGGAATTTGGAATTAAAAACTCCTTTAGAATTGACACAGTCGATTTTTTTCAGGGAGCAAACTTTCAGCCAAATTTTGTGCAACCTACTTGTGCACACGCGTTTTGCTCATGCTAGCATCTCCAAGCATGTGCAAACTGAGCCCATGATGCTGCTCTGCCCTGAAGCTTTGTTTTACTGTCCCAATGCTGGCCAGAAGGTCATGTCTAGCAATTTGACTGTGACCAATGTTAATTTACAGGGTCAGGGTGAAAAGTCTATCTGGACAGAGGAGCTCCCTGTGATTTAGAAGGGAGTTGCAGAGAGTGTGGCTTCTCTTCCACACCAGTAATCCAGCTTGCACAACCACCACCTGGCTCCATTCACAGCTGCTCGTGCCAGTGAACATCTGCTCCACAGCTGGGCTCTCTCCCAGCACACTGCTGCCCACCATGAACCACACCACTTGCCTGTGGTTTTCCCATTCCTTGGTGCTTTCATGCTCTTCCTTTCTCAAACTGCCATTGACATATGCCTTGTCCTTGCTTCATTATTGATTTTATTTCCCAAAACCTCAGGGGAAAGGGGTTGCAAGAAACATGCTCATTTGCATGTCATCACTTCCATTTTAACAGGGTGCAGCCCAAAGAACTGCTACTTTATAGGAAGAAAGTGATACCAACTACTCTTTGTCACTGGACACCAGCCACAGGAAAATAACCTCTCCTTACCTCAATTTCGAGCACCCAGTTGCCTTGGTGCTGACATCTTTGCTGCCCACTCCCCGGGCACGCAGCTCACTGAGCCCATGGCTCTGCTCCCAGGTGGCCACAGAAGCCCTGCTTCTACTTTGCTCATCTGGGCACAGGGACCTTGTGGAGGGTTGTCTCCAAGTGGGACAAACTATTTCTACAAAACTCTCCCATAAGTCATATGAAATTGGAGAAACTCCCTAAGAACAAAAGACAAGTCAAAACCACCTAAACCAGTAGTTATTCATTAAATCAGCCAACATCAGGCTCTGTGAGCTTTCAACTGGAGGAATTCTTTCAGAAGCCATGAAAGCTTCAGCAGTGCTGAAGCTACTTTGATCACTAATTTACACAAGGTGCAGTTGTTATTAACACTGACTTAGCATGATCTCTTCCAATTAGAGTTTATGCCTCTTGCAATCATTTATAATCAGTTGCCTTATTAGTAACACCACCTGTAACAAGGAAATGTGTATTTATGACGCACTGTGGTTAGATATGTACAAAATACACACCCTGAGCCAACACTTACACACCAGAGGTTATCAGGGACAGAAGAACAGTTTTGAGGAAAGCCATTTTAAAATATCTCCTTCTCATGACAGAAGAATGCCAATGATGCCAGATGTGATGGGCACAAGCCTATGCCTTTCAACGCTCTTAATAGTTTTAATAGTTTACGGATTGTCTACTTAATCATTCTGCTTCCCCAGCAGAACATTAGTGATGCTGCAGATGTGGAGGAAGACAGAGCAAGTGAACATTAAGTTACAGAAGCAGCTTCATGAAAGATTGCAGTCAGGTAGCCTCTTACAAATTAGGACTATCCTGCAGGTAGTCTGCTTTTCTTCATGGTTACAATGCAAGATAAATTAGCAATCACAGTGAGAGAAATCATTTTAAGAAAATAGGAACATTGGAAAGAATCTGGGGAGCTGTGGCATCTGTGAGAGTCCACACCAGCACTGAAAGTGGGCAGTGATGCTGATGGGCTCCTGAGCTTTTGATGCAACATATTACTGAAGGCATTTAAAATGAAACCATAACTTTTCTAAAAATGAACATCAATTCCTATGACAAGGGAGTCAGATATGAAAAGTCCACTGGAAAACACAGTGGAAAAATGACACATGGGACCACAGTACTACAGAGGAGGAAAAAATCTATTTGCCATAGCCTCAAGTGATGAGAAAAGATGAGTGCATATGGGTTACTATGTAGCTGTAGATCTGGATGTAGACATGAAACAGCACAGCTGAAAGTAAACTAGTTGCTGGATTGTAGTAGTTTATTCCTGATGCTGCCACTGTGCCTGAAGTTTCAGAAACTGGAGTTGCAATTTCTACACATGCTCATTACTTGTGACTAATGAGACAGCAGAAAAGGAGGTTGGACACCCTCCCCTGGGTGGTAACCACTCAAGCTAAGAGTGGAATTAATTATCGAGAGCAATTAGTGTCAGAGAAGCTCACAAATAACTACTGCTGCAGAAGAATTTGTAGCCAGAATGCAGAGAATCTTCTCTGACAATTGTGTTTGACTGAGTTTTCCTTACAGACTTGGTATCACAGTGATTGCTTTTTCTAATAAAGATGAAAAAAGACCATTTAATAAATAATAATTAATAATAATAAATGAAAAAGACCATTTAATGCTGTGCTAATAAATGTGTCCTAAGAGAGGGTGAGGTTTGGCTGTTTTCTTTTGCTATAGATAAGCCATTGGTGGGGCCAACATACGGTCTTGCAAGGCATGACTCATTTTTTGTGCTTTTACAAAGCAGATTCTGGAAGATGGCCAGGACATACAAAAACTATCAGAGTTTAACTTTAACTTTAACTTTAACAGGGGTTCATGCCTGCATGGCTCAGAGTGCCCTAGGGAAAGCAGAGGAGCTGCCAGGAGCAGAGGGGTTGTACATTTTATGTCTGAACTGACATCTACCATAGGTGCTGTTGCCTCAAACCTGGCTCTGTATGTTCAGGTTGCAATGTGGCAGGATGTATCATGGTCTTGCTGTAAAAAGTGCTGGGTTTCTGGGGTGTGGGTGGCTTGTTCCTGTGAAATGGAGCAAAAGACTTGCTACAGATGCTTTGAAATCATTGGGCCTTGACCAGTGTTAAGGAACTGCATTGGATGAGCTGCTCTGGAGGAGTAAGGCTTTGAAAACCACCAGCTATCACTGAGGGACCAGCTTTGAGTTTCTTCTGGTTAGCAGATACCATGGGGAAATTTCCAAAACTACAAAATCCCTCATATGCCTATGAAAAAATCTTCCCCACCAAATCTACTGCTCAGAAGTTTATGCAAATTGGGAAGATATTGTAACAGCCTCTGGGAGGGAGACCTGCTCTATCAAATCATCATGGCCTGCTCTCCTTCCTGCTCAAGTTTGATTCAAAAAGCTGTGTTAAAACCCCTGGCAGTGCTGTGAGAACAGAAAATCCCTACCAACACCTCTCTTCATTTGGCTCAGTAGTAACTACATGGCCAGAGTATTAACATTGCTAAGTACTTCATGTTAAAATAGTAATATCGCTTTCTTCTCTTAGTGTTAAATAAGAGGACTGCAGCTTACTATAAACTCCAAAAATATCAATTTAGGCTGTAAGAGAGAGTTAAGCTTTCCCAGAACACATTAGGTAATCTATCCAGTAAAAATTCTTCAGTAAAAATTCAAAAATATTCCTTCAAGAGGGCTCAAACTGATCACTTTTCTCCTTTGATCAGAACCATGGCAATCTCAGAACCACTGATCTCAGCCACAATTTTGTATCGACACCTGCCCCCAGCTTCAGCTGGATTCAGTCAATGCGGCCTGTGCAGGAGGGCTGATGGAGATTTGCCCAGCAGATATATGCTCGGTGGGAGTGAAATAAAGATGATGGTTAGCACTTTCCTTCCTCAAAGAGCCTCAGGACAGTGTATTCTTGATCTGTCTTGGGCATCTGGGTCTTGCTGTTGGGGAGGAATTATTTGTCACAAGTCTTCAGAAATGTCATTTGAGCTCCTTGGGATAGAATTTTGTTGCTGAGGAGGTGATGGTACCTCAAATAAAAATAGTGTGAATGTTCTTTCCAGGCATGAAGGCATAGTGTGGACTAACATTATTTTGTAAATGTGAGCTGTGTACATCGCAGATAAAATATCTTAACCAACATTTTCAAATGTGACCAGCGATTTTGCTGCCTTGATTTTAAGAACCTTGCAAAATGTTGGATTTTTGCCAGGTGAAATATTGTTTTAAGTCCCTCTGAGACTGACCCCTAGGAATTGAGACACTCTCTAAATCTTTAGCCACCTTCAGGCCAAGATACAATTTAATTCAGATCAAAGACTTTCCTTATATGAGAGCCTTCCTGTGTCTCTGTAGCAAAAGGATTATCAGCGTGCTAACCAGTCTCTTATATCACAACATGATGGAGTACATAAGGCAACAGTGTGCAGTGATTCACCTCCCTGAAAGGCAGTGCAGAATTTCACAGAGATTTCCCTGGAAGCCCCACTTGGCATAGGGGAAATTGCTGCCTGTGTTCAAGAAAGTATCTATTAAATTGACTGGGAAATACTTTCTCTTCAAGGAATAGCACTGAGATATAGTCAGTCACACCCATGTTGGGAACGCAGGGGAGGAGGGAGACAGGGAGGTCATGCCAGGATGGGAGCTGCGTTGGCTGCTTTACCTGCAGGCAAGTGCTCTATGTGGGGTAACAGTGTATGGCTATGCTCCTGGAAGGGCTCTGCAGCTGGACTGTGTGCAGAACCTAAGAAGCTGAAAAGCTGCAATTAAACCCAAGTGAAAATAAACAGATGGTCTTTCTGTTAAGAGTGAGGCTGTTGGGCATTCCCCTCTCACTCATTGCCAGGGTCATGAAAGTGCAGGGCTCTTGTACAATAAATAACCAGGCCATAATTGTGCGATGGGATTGTGAGATTTCCCTCAGTGAGCCATACCCACAGCACAAGGCCCTGAGTCTAACAATGCACTTTATCTCCAGGTGACAGTCCTTGGGATATGGAACTTCATCTGCATCTGGATGGTATTTCAGTTCTCAAACCACAGAAATAGGCAAAAGAGCTAGAATAGTCCATGAAAATGAGTTTCCTTTCCTCAAAAATTGATTTTAATAATGGTATTAAGCAGGTCTGGGCCTCTTCCCTTGCATTACTTCTCCCCTGAGCACCTTCTATTTGAGTTGTTTTTGTCTAAACTGGAGACTTCACTTTGATTCCAGAAACTTAATCGGTGTTGTGAAGCTTTCCCCAAAGCACACTTGTGATTCACCAGTAAATGTTTCTTCCTCAGAAATGATCACAGTTGGATGTTGGGCTGGAGATGAGGAGACCTTCTTATTCTGAAGGTCTCATTTCCCATTCTGTTTAGTACAGATTCATGCGAGGAAGACCAGATCTCACGTGTTCCACAGCATTACTATAGAAATTATGGTGGTGAAACTAATGAGACTACTTATAAAAGAATGTAATCACACTGTATGATTTTTTAAAATCATTCAGTCCATCCCCTCTGAAAAAAATAGTGCATATATATAATATATATGTATAATAAATATATATTCAGTCACAGAGATATTTCACAAACCAATTTGTAAACTTAATTCCAGTTGTTATTAGACAAGTTGTATTAGGGACACTTCTTCAGATCCTCTGCTATGGTTCATGGGCACGTAGGCAAGCTGAGATCAAGAGCTATGTTTTTCTTTGGCCACCATTGTCAGTGGTGCCATGGAAACAGTAACAGAAGCCAACTAAATGGTAAAGTAAAGCTGGAAGCAGAAATCAGTCCAGCATCTGTTGTAAGATAATTGCCTAGGACCGTTGTTTCAAACAGATTGGACTGATGATTAATTACATGACATATGATGATAGGATGTGCAGTAACCTGTAATTTATCTGTAATTAATCCATAATGATTAATCTATGGAACACCTTTCTTCTTTTTTTTTGTGGCTCGTGTTTGAATACAATATCAGAAAAAAGTTGCAAACTGCATTAACATTTTTATTACATGTATTAATGGGATACAGTAATGGAATAAACACTGAACATTACAATAATTACATATTTTAAAATAAGAAATAAAAAATACACAAATGATCATATGGAAAGAGAAAAGATAAATTAACCTAGCTAACCACTGGATGGCAGAATTGCTCTATTTAACTATTGCAAAACTAGGTTCTTTTTTCTTCAGATGCAAGAGAATAAATAAATTAATCTGGATGAAAAGTAGTTATTTTATATGCAATCTAATAAACACAAGTAAGCAAATTCTTACAGCAAGTAGGAAGCATGTTTTATTGTTGCACAATTTATGACATCCCTCAGACAATGCTAATTTAATAGATCAAATAACCAAAACAATTATTTGAGAAATTACCACAATACCAAACTTTGCTTTCATTCCTGTTTATGCAGCTCCATTATCTTCAAATTCATTAAAAAAAAGAAGAAAAAAAAAATGAAAACAGCTGAGAAAGTAGAAATATAGAGGTCTAAAAAATAAAATTAAGCTTCTTGCCCAAATGCTTTCAGTTTTTAAAATAAGTAATAGCTCCAAACATTGAAATGTCAGAAATCTCCATGATTTCCTAGTCAAGTTTTTCAGAACCTGATTGCCCAATTTGCTTTGAGGCCTCTGGTTCATGGCACGTGGCATCAAGTGTACTTAAATTACTTGATTTTTATTTTATTTTTTTTCCTGATGTTCTTTGGGTCTGTGCTTTTTCTCTTCCATTAGGGGAAAATTGGGAAAGATTTATATGTCATAGCCCGGAAGGCTATGACATACGTTTGCCTCCAATTAGGTACCAGTTATGAAAGTAGTATTCCAAGGAAAGAGCCATCATATAAGACTAGTATGCAACCTTGGTAGTACCATAGCAACATAGCAACATAGCAACAGCAGTAGTATCCTTTTGATAGGCTTTACTGCTTGCTCATTAGTGACCTCTGCTCAGGACTCAATTTTCAGTTGTGAATTTGACTTGTTTTTCAGGGACAGATATACACCCAATGACAGCTGCAAAGTGGGTGGCCACCATTTTTTACCCAAATCAAACAAGGAAGAAAGTTTAAGAACTGCTGATTTAACTTATCATGGTTTCCTAAAACAAACACACAAACAAAAACCAACCAACCTACCAACAAAAAAACCAATAACAATAATAATAGTAATAAAGCACAATAATAGGGAGAGAGATTTGCTCAATCACATTATTTTACAGTTGGCTACTTGCCTTTAATAACTCTGAAAGATGACAGCAGCCTACAGTTCTTAAATGAAGAAATTTCTCCCAGTTTTAGGTGGAATAAAACAGTATGTGGAGAAACAAGACATGGAAAGAGTGGTGTCCCCTTGCCCTTTCCAAAAGCTGCCTGTTGCTGGTTGGGGCATCAGCCTGCTGATGTGCACATGCATTGCTTCAGCCTCTGATATGCCAACCAGCCACACGGGGACATAAGAGAGGGTTTGTCACAGAAACACTGGGAGGCTTGAGGGGGATGGAGAGCAGTAGTCTGCAGGCAACTGGACTTCATCGGGATCCACAACTCCTTTTTTTTTTTTTTTTTTTTTTAATTTGCTTTAAAGTCTAAAAGGTGCAATCATGTTTCAGACATACACAAAAAAAAAAAAAAAAAAAAAAAAAAAAAAAAAACTAAAAATAAATAAATAAATAATGATACCCATGAAGGCTGTAGAAACCTAGAGCCATGATGGAAAGGCTGACAGCAGTAGCTCCAAGGATATGCATGTGGAAACAGTGGCACAGGGCCAGTACCAAATCCCAGAGACACCACTCTCCCAGCAAAGCAAATTCTTTAATAGGCATCATTCAAAAACAGAGGAATAAACAGTATTTGTATGAATAACTGACCAGTTCATGTGTGGAGGAGGGATCCCCTTGATGGGGAAAAGCAGTAGTACTCTTGAGACCTAAAACCACTGGAAGAAACCGAAAAAATGCATGTACTTAATGTTACTGAAGACTCCTACACACACACGAGGCATGAGCACAAAGGAAGAGCTTGCTTTTCTGTTAGGAGATGAGAAATCCTGGCACACCACTGGTAACTACAGTGCAGAAGTTAGATTTCCTATAGAAGGCATATAGGGTATCTTATTTTTTTCTCCTCTGAGTGTTGAAAAAGGCACAGAGGGGCATGATTCACTGACAGAGAGGGCTGTAGCTGTGCCATGTATTCCCCACTACTATAGAGCAGAGAGCTGAGATGTTGGAGCACAGGACACAATGCCCAAATCCTGAGCAGGATCTGGGCTTCTTCTGAGCTGGACCCAACTTGCCCCGGCCCCCAGGGATGGTGGCCCCGCAAGACTTTTGTTTGGGGCCTGCCTTGCCTGTGGCACAATGGGTGAGTAACTTCTGGCTACTTCTGTGGGGTAACAAATAACCCCTTTTTGAACCCAGTTACAGATACATGTGGAAATACTTGGACCTATTGAATCCACAGGCAAAATCAGATTTTTGGTGTCTCTGAAATAAAAGCTTTGAGGATAAAAGGCTTCCATTCTGTACATTTAGTGCTTATTTCTCATAAAGAATGTAAAGCAATTGTCAAGAGAATAGAGCACATAGAATAAATATACTGTAGGCCTCTAATTTATTCTCAGAGCTTTATTGATGCCACAAAACCACAAACAGCAACAGATCCCTTCGTGTGAAATAAAGCTTATATTCGGTTACAACCATCTGTTCACAATGCATAGTTTTGAGGCCAGATTCATTATGGCCTAACTCCAAAGTTATAAATGGCATTTACATTAGAGTAACATTAGAACAATGCTTGGATGAATCTGGCTGTTTAATGTTTTAGTAGTTTGTTTTTCTTTAACTATCTGTGTTATTACCTGTTGGAAAAGTAAGAGCTGAATGCAACTTTCACTGCCATGACTCCACTAGAGGTAACGTGCTGCAGGTCCTGTACAGCTGTCTAAGGAAAAGACTGTGACTGTGGGCTAACCATTGGAGTATGTTATAAAATGCCACTGTTGGGCAACATATTTTGGGGGAATTAATGTTTTTCTTGGTGTGCTAATCTGTCACGTGAAAACTCAACCATGTGGTATCTTTGTGGGATGTAAATATGGTATCCATAGGAAATCGTTGTATGCATCTCTACTGGCAAGCTCATGTCTTTCATGTTTGGCTCTCAAGTTTTATTATTCTGGTCACCCAAAGGGCACCTGCCCATATAAAAGAAGCCATGGAGCTCCCCAGGAGGGGAGACAGAGCCTTGCTCATTGTACACTGTTTTTGCCCTTCCTGCAGCACCAAAAGGTCTGTGCTACACATTTTATGCACCAGAGACTCACATGTCTTGGGCTGAAGGACAAAGGGCTCTTCTGACATGGACAGCAAAACAGAGTAAAGGAAAAAAGTTTGAGCTGTCCTTAAGGTGGCTGCCTGCCTGGGTTGCAACATTGACCAAGTTTCCTGTAACCATGATGAAAGCACAGTGTTATCGATATAAACAATCTGCTATTGACTTAAGTAATCTGCTATCGATTTAAGGCCTTTCAGATTTTGCCTTTTATTATTTTGATGCAAAATGAACAATGCAAATAGCAGACCCTGGGTCTTGCTAATGCAGAGAATGCTGGCCTCAGGGGTGATTTGCAACCATTTTTCCCAGGTTAGTATATAACCTACAACACAATTAAGTTGTAAGTATTCTTTTTTATTTTATTTTTTATTTTATTTTTTTAAGAATACCACCCCATCTCCAAGTATCTCTTGCAATCTTACATTTCCTTATATTTCCATATTCATTGAAGCAAATAACATAGACTGCGAGCATGTGGCTTCCCATCCTCATGACCTGCTGGGAAATATGTAGGCCACTGGTTAGCTCTCTAAATCTCATACCTGTGGACCTTGCCCAAGAAAGCATACATTGATTCATTAGCCAGGAGCAAAAGAGACTGAGTTCTCGTTGCAAACAGACTGAGCTCTTTAAGATGTAGCTGTTTCACTCATGCTTGAAAATGTGGGAAGACATAAGACAGTAAGTGAATAATATGTTTCTATAAATATATAACCCATAAAGTAACTGAAAGCAGTTCTGTTTATTTTAGCTTTAAACATTGTAAAGTTAATTGTAACGCTATTTTTAAAATTATTATTATTTTTTGCCTGATTCAATTCCTACAGGTATATACTGTACTGTACCTTGAATTTCAAGGTAGTTTAAATGCTATGCTATGTTTTAGGATTTCTTTTAAAGATTCAAATAACATTTTTTATTTTTCTCAGAGCCATAGAAATACATCCTTTACTAATCAAGCTAATAATGAATATATTTGGAACATATTCAGCTTCTGTCTAAATCTTGGATTTCAACCTTACTCTTTGTATATTAAGCAAGTTATAAAGCAATCTAAAACCATCAGAGAAGGCACAGATGCAAAAGCTAAGTTAATCTCAACTCATTCTTAATATTTTTGTACATAAAATGGCAAATTAACATCAGATTGAGGAACCATATTTTTTTCTTCAATATATCAAAATTAATGCAGTCTCACTTTAGACTGTCAAATGGCCCATTTTGGGGGGGGGGGGGGGCGTAGGAAAAGAAAACCATTAATAAAAATATACTTTTTATCATCTTTTTATCATCTATCATCTTTTTTTTTTTTTTTTTTTTCTTTTTCCTATGAAATCAATCTACCTTCACTGCTGTAGAAAGAGTCTGCCTTCCTATAAGATACTGTGAGTGGCATTATATTCAACCTTGTTTATATAATCCCTTTGTTATATTTCTTTTGTTAATATTTAAAATAGCTTGAAGCCTGCAATTTGATTCTGAAATGTAATAAAATATTTGACAGTGGATTAAGCTTTCTCATAACAATAATTTTCCCTGCCAAACTCTATTTTTTTTTTTATAAGCTATCACTCAGCAGTTAAGGGTTCAAGCCTCTGCCTTGGTTATAGCTATCCTTGCAGATGTTTTCACCTCAAAAATTTATGAGAATTTTTCATTAAACTGGATCCTGCTCCTCAGGATTCCAGTTTAATAAGAAAAATGTTACTGCTGTATCACCATAGTTTCAGTGATATTATAGAAACCCAAAGGGGGAAAAACAAAGAAAACAAAAGCAAAAACATTTTTGCATGACCTTGAGCAACACGTGTACCCAGTTCATGGTTTCTATTGTGTTGGTTCAAGGTTTTTGCATGAAAAACTAAATTGCCTTTTTCCTGGTCTGTTCAGTGTGTGTCAGTAACAGCTTGTGGCCATACAACTTCAGGCTACTTTTTCATAATATCTTAATGTGTTCATGCCTCCTCAGTGCATCAGTGTGAAACCTCCAAGGAAAGTGAGTATGTGGGAGGAGGTGACCCTGGGGTTGGTTCAGCCTGGTCCCATCCCTAGCTAAGCAGCAGGGACAGTGCAGAGAGGACGTGAACCAAGCATTTGCCACTGGCGCTGGTGCGCCTTGCCCTCTGCTTGGCTTTTAAAGCTGGCATGTCTAGCTTTATATGGTGGACATCATTCAGTTGTGATGTTTTTCATACATAAATCCCCCTTTCATACATAAATCCCCCTTTCATACATAAATCCCCCTTTAAATTTGCTCTGAATTAACAATAGCCTACACAGTATTCTAAATTACAGTGAACCAAGTTATGTTTTACAACTTTGTGGACATAAATGATTGCCCTGGTGTGATGGACAAACTTTAGCTTTATATGGGAAGGGGAAGAGAAGGGACATTTTCGATAGGAAACGTGAATATAAACTATATGAGGAACATTTGGCACTTCTTTGATATGTCATAGATGTTCCCCAAGCTTTTCAAATCCAACTCATGAGTGGAAAGAGAGCATGAATTACAGAAAAATTTCATAATATTTGGTCTATTATTGCTGTGTGACTCTTTTGGCCTGAAGTGATCTTGTGAATTTCTATTTCAGATTACCATGGTCTTTCTCAAGAAATCTAATTAGACTTCAGAGATGTTCCCACTAAAGTAAATGAAGTCTATAATTGCAGCAACAGGAATGACATCAGAACCTTTGGAAAGGAAAAAGATGAATACTACAAGGAAAAAAATGCAGGAAAAAAAAAAAATAGGAGAATGTTGACCATGGGCCAAACCATGCCCTCAGCTGTGTATATTATTCCCATTAAAGCTAAAGGGATTTGTACATGCCTCAGAGCGGGACATAATCCCTTGCTTTAGATGGCAAAACTCTTCCATGGCCATATAAGAAAGACACATACAAAAATCAATGTCTGTGATAAATTTCACTGTACTGAATTTCTGTATATAGCTATTTCTTTAGTGAAGATCTGTCTGCTTTGTATTGGAGTTTGAAAATGGCAGCTTTTCCTTCCCAGTAGACTCTGAGTAGATTCATTGCTAGCAGTACTGCTTATTCCTTACATACAGCAGACATCTTGTAGTAAATGCAGGTAATACAGAATAAGAGAACAGACCTATTCAGGTTGGAAGGAACCTTGCAAATTGTCTAGTACAACCTCCTGCTCAAAGGAGGGTCAACACCGTATCAGATAGGGTTGCTCAGAACTTTGTTCAGTGAAAACACTGAAGAACAGAGACCCTACAGCCTCTCTGAGAAACCTCCTCCAATACTTAATTAACCTCAGAATGAATATTTTTACTTATATCCAGTTTCAACCTCTCATTTCAACTTATGTCTATTATCCACCATGCACTATGGAGTGCCTGTCTTTTTGATAACCTCGCAATAGACCCTGGCAGGCTGCTTTTCAGCCCCCTGAAGCCATTTCCAAGCTGAAGAAGCCCTGATCCCTCAGCCCCTCCTTGCTAAGCAAATGCTCCAGCCCCAACTGTCTTTGTGGCTCCTCACTGAACTTGCTCCAGGTTATCAGCCTTTCTTGTACGGAGGCCCCCAGATTGGATGCAGTATCTAGATGTGGTCTAATGGGTGCCGATTAAAGAGGCGCAACCACTTCCGTCATTTTCTGAGCTATGCTCCTGTTAGTACAGCACAGAATGGTGTTGGCTTTCCTTGGTGCCAGGGCTCACAGCTGGCTCACTCTCAATTTGTGTCCACAAGGACTCCCATATCCTTTCCAGCAGAGCTGTTCCCTAACAGGGAAGACCCCAGCCTGGATCAGTGCAAGGGGTTAATCCACCACAGGTGGGGGACTTGGCATTTGTCCTTGATAAATTTCACAAGGATCCTGTTGGTCCATTCCTCCAGCCTGTCAAGATGTCTACCTTAATCCAAATACTTACCCCATGTGGAAAAGCCTGAGAGATTCATGCTGTGGAAAATATCTTAATAGATTTCTGCCGTGCTGAGTCTTACTTTCAGAGCTATCCCAATAGTCTTTTCTTGTTTTTAAGTTTTCCACTTCTTAGGATTCAACAAACGTAGGAGTGCATTTGGGCCTGCCCTGTGCCAAAAGGAATTTCTGCCAAAATTTTTAAGTTCAGAACTTTAGACTTTGAATGAAGTCTAGGAGTAAAATCATTACTTCCCACCCCAAAAGACTATTTTTAAGGTGATAGTCACTATAGCAGAGGAGATTATCATGTCCATGATAATGGGGACATGATAATCTCTGTTATAACTCTTTTCAGATATATGATTGTTTCTGTCTTATTTTCATTTTGTCTTAGAAACAATCCTTGCCTTTGTCATAGCTGTGTCTAATTAAAAAATCAGTTTATAATTCTGGGATCTTCATCTACCAAATGACCTGGTTATCAGTTTATATCTTTGGCAGCAGGACAGCCTAGGGACCAAATACAACAGCTTCATCTTCTGTGTGACTTGGGCATACTCCCTTAACTCTGGCCCCCAGACTTTGAAAACACTTCAGATTTCTAGGCCCTTTAAAAGTTACCCAACCACAGAATAACATTTGTTGATTTATTTATTTGATTGTTTATTTGACCTCCTAAAAATACTTTTGCAGAAGCACTGAAGATAGGTAGGTGTGTTGGGTCTGTCTGGGATGGAGTCACCTTTCCCTGCAGCAGCCCACACAGTGCTGTGCTCTGCACTCGTAGCTGGAACAGCACTGGTATCATATCACTCCAGTGTTTTGTCTATTGCTGCATAGTGCTATCACAGCATCAGGACTCCCTCCAAGCCCCCAGGAGCCAGCAGGCTGGGGGTGGGCAATTGATGGGGAAGGGACATCATCAGGGCAGCTGACCTAAACCAACCAAAGGGATATTCCATAACACCTAATGTCACACTCAGCAACAAAAGGGGGGCTCTCGTGAGGGAGGGTGGTCCTCCTGAACAACCGGTACGTGTTTTGAGGCCCTGCTTCCCAGGACGTGGCTGAACATTGCTCATTGATGGGAAGTAGAGAATAACATTTTCCTTTCTCTCTGTGCTTCCGCACAGCTTTGCTGTTTCTTTTGTTTCTTTTTCTCCCCATTCCCTTTCATTTTAATTAAATCATTCTCATCTCAAACCTCAAGCTCTTTTTGTTGTCTTTTCTCCCCCTTCCTCTTTGAGGGGGGGAGGAGTGAGAGAGTGATTGTGGTGAAGCTCGGCTGCCCACTCGAGTTAAATCACCACAGAAACTGAATGAAGCAGAGATTGTGCATAGGAATGCAGGTTTAGACACTGAAGGAACTCTGCTGTGAAGCATGGGGAACAGACATAAATTTAGCAAAGAGGTAGCAGATTTGCTGAGAAACTGTTGGGGTTCTGTAGGTACCTTTCCCATTGTAGGAAGTTGTGGACTAGCTGGTAGACAGAAAAGCTAATATGAAGCAGGAGGCTGAGCTAGGAGCTAAAGAACTAATTTCTATTATAGGAAAATTAAAAAGATTAAAATTAAAAGAATTACAGTCCTTTAAGTTAGAAATTTTATCATCTCCTTAAACAAACATTTGTTTCCATACCCTTCATATAACTCAATATCCCATTTACAAGATTTTTCCCTTTTCTAGAACCCTCCGTATAGAGCCAAGATGCTAATTAGCCAATCAAGTAACCAAACAAGGGCATTCAAGGACAACAACCCATCTGGGAAGAGTTTGGAGTGGATGAGTGGGAGGAGGCCACCCAGCCACAGGTATAAAGCCAGGGGCAAGAGACACAGGTCTTTTTCTCAATTAGGGCTGGCTCTAGCACAGAGTGAGTAGGAGTCCAGAAGTAAGTAGCTAGGCAAGATTTTTTGCTCTTGTAGACAGACAGGAATAGAAAGGGTTGGTGACTATTTATTTTGTGGGTGTATGCACTTAGGGAGACTAATGGGAGAAAGAGTAGCTGACAAAAGGGACTGATTTAGGAATTGCTCTTGGATCTGTTCAAAATAGATGAAAGGAGGAAAGACCTCCAGAGAAGTGCTTTTCTTGGGGGCAGAGAGGGAGATTTATGTGAGTACCCCTCTGTGAGTAACCAGCAGCTGTGCTGGATGTCATGGTAAGGATACATGACCCAGAGGAAGACAGGCTAATGGAGATGTTTGCTGGGGACACCTTACATAGCTGAACAGCTTGGTCTTTTAAAAAGCAACCGATGTCTACTGAGAGCTAGGCTGACAGAGGAGTTATCCAAGGATGTAATACTAAGAAGTGAAAGGAGATGTGACTACAGTATCAGGCTTCCCTCAGCTAGATTATAAGCACGTGCCCTCTCTTAATGAGGGTGTTGTTCTGGGTGTAGAATGTAGAGAAAGAAGAAAGGAAGATGCTTTCACCTAGCAAACAGATTTTTTTCCTCTGGGGGGAAAAGAAAAAAAAAAAAAGAGACCAGGGCTCTGGGAACTTCCTCGAAATTTCTCTGAAACATTCACTGAATCCTATGCAGAACTGGAAACAGAAGAAAGGCAAAGTTGTAACGGTAGGTAGGAGGGTGATATCTGGAAGAGACTTCTGATTCGCTCAACCAGGGATACTTGCAAACTAAACAAAAGCTCTAAAGAAAAGAGATTTCTGTGAGGAATATTTCAACAGAACTCAAATCTCAGGGAAAAAAGTCTGTTAAGTCTTGCTAACCCTTAATTAGAAAGATTTCAGGTATGTAGCTGCATGTGAATGTTGCTATAAATTTATATCCTATAAAGCTGCAATAATGCAGGTGATGGTATTATAATTTTGCTATGATTACAACCTCTTTGCCAAAGCTTGCTCAAGAATAACACTTCCCTTATCTTGTTAGTTCAAAGGACATTGCAGACTTAATTTTGTTGGCAAGCCCCTGTGTTGGCCTAGAGGAGCAGTGGTAATGGGGCACTAACCAAGTAGGGAGTAAAATTTGGCAAGATAAAAGTACATGGTTTCCACATGAACTAGGTCACCAGATGTATCAAATAGCTTAAATTATAGCAATTATTCAGTAACACATTTTCCTTCAAGGTATTTCAAATGATGTTGACAGCCATTTGTTATTTTTTCAATTTTTTCTTTATGAAATGACAGTAAATTTTTCAGTAACACATTTGACAAAAAGCCAGCTATCCAGACAAAATTCCTGGGTAGTACAGTGGATTCTACGTTGCATGCTTTTCATGTAGTTGAAATCTGAAGAAATTTTTCAGTAAGTGAAAAGTAAGAGGAAAAATAAGAATATTTTACAATAGCTGTTTGCATAAATACCCTGTGATCCAATAGGGAACATCAACTAAGACAATAAAGCTTCTTAAAGCCTAACAAATGGTCCTGTAAGATGCTGGATTTTTGAAGAAGGGAGACAACGTGTTACAAATGTTAACTTTCTTGATCTGTCATACCTGATCTCACAGGGGAGCTTAAGGAGTTGATAGTTAAGGATGCTCAGTATGTTCACTTCTAACACATTCTTCAGCTGAAGCACATGGGTCCAACAATTTCACAGTATTGAAATTCAGGCAAAAAACATTTTTTTAAATATTTTTGTCTGGAAATTAATCTAATTGCTTTTCATTTTTAAACAGCACGAAACATTCTTTGTCATATGACAATGAATCTTCATTTGGAGACTGTCACTATTTTTGTTTTTGCAGAATTTGACGTTACCTTTTTTTTTGACTGAATGATTCTTTTCTTGTTTAAAGCCAAGGCCTCACTCTCACAAGCATGACGAATAAAGTGGCTAAAGAAATATTCACTTGATATTTGTAACATCACAACTAGAACCCAGCCACCAACCAAGAGTCCACTATGTAAGTTGCCGTGTCTGTCTTCCATGATGTAGTTTTAATGCGTAGGACAGCAGCCAACAAAAGATAAACAGGAAAACACAAAGAGTCAAGGGGATTAATACTGGGGAACACTTCAAGTCACGGTTTCAACATCATAGCAACCCAGTCATCAAGGGAAATTTGGATAACTGTAGGAATTTTTAAAGGAATACCCTGTTATGCATGAGAAAGTAGGGAGAAATCCCATTTCTAATCTATGTATATAAAGAAGTATTTGAGACTGGATCTGTATATATAGTTCATATATTTATATAGCATATATATATATATGGTCTGGTCTGACAGGATCTTGAGCAATCAGAAATGAACTTGATACTGAAGAAATTTGATTTGGATGGAATATGCAGACATATAAAGGTATACATGAATAAATATTTACAAATGGTTAAAAATGTAATCAATGTATAAATGTACTTAAAAGAAAATGACTTTTATTTATTTATTTATTTATTTATTTATTGTGGTGTTGATAGCTTGTGAGGTGTCAGGTTTAAAGGTTACAGCTAGAGAATGTGTGAGTATTTTGGGACTGGCTAGTTCACCAAGGAACAGAGCTGACTTCCTAACATTGGAAAGGAGCAGAGAAATGTGAATACATCTGATCAGGTTGAGAGGTGCTCTGTTTAGTTTTGCTCTATAGACTAGAACTTGATCCTGTTTGCCCAAAAAAGCTTTCCTCATGATAAATCAGCTGCTTGCTGATGAAGCCCTATGATTTAGTGTCTGCAATTTTCAAAGAAGTCATGGTGAGGAAAATTTTCTCAGCCCAATTTAGTGTGAAGTATGGGAAGTATTTATTTTTGCTGGCTTTTTATTTTTTATTTATTTTTTTTTTTCCCACAGGAGCCTGGACATAGATGCAGAATGATTCAAGGACAGGAGACAACCACAAGGTGTACACCTTAAACATGAAAGCATGGATGATCTTGGTAGAGAGCACCATGTTTAAGTTGGAAAAGTCTTTAAAATTCCTGTTTTGCCTAAAGGAGAGTAAAGCAAAGGTGAATCTAAAAAGTCCACAGAAAACTTATCCATTGGCTTGTCCTAGCTGTTATACCACGTATCGTGAGCCCTCAGTGATGCTTTCAGAATGGATGTGCTAAGGACATGGTCAAAGGCTGAAGAGTCAGAAGATTTTAAGGGAAAGGCTGATCCTGTGAGCAGTTTTGGGAGCAGAGGAATCCCAGCCAGGAGCAGGTCCTGCACTCTCCAGATTGCGGAGGCATAAACAGAGATTTGGGATGAAATGTTGGTTAGGGGCTCAAAAGGGGAACTTGGCACGCTGCATAGCTGAAGGAAATACATCACATGCCCTGATTTCAATAATGTGACATAACTTGGCAATACCATGTTTTTGTGGTTAATCATTTAGTTTTATCAGCTTGCATACACATCGTCTTTATTAAACAGTAACTGTCCTTCATGAATCATCCAGCTCAAGGTCAAGAAAATAGCCAGAGGCCACGCTATGCTCTGGGCTGAGCAGATGATGAATGGTATGCAGAAAGGAACGCTGCTTTCTGCCACCCACCACTGCTTCCTCAGGAGGAAGGGCCAGGAGATGATAATGTTGGGCCTCTCTAGAGCTAATAAATCAGACTTGCAGCCCTCTAGAGCTAATAAATCAGACTTACCTATGTCTAGGTAATGTGAATTCTGAACACTCAGAATTTGGACCAGCCCAAGACTCCCAAGCAGAAGATGAGCAATCAGAAACCCATGCACTGCAGTGAGCATACCCATGCTCTAAACATAGCTCCAGACAACTTTGATTTTTGTAAAACTAGATTTTTTTTATTTAACTCATACAATATACTTAACTCTTTGGTTTTAAACCCAGGGTAGCAGGAGTGTGTTTCCAAGGTTCTTGTCCTTGCTGTAGACCTGGAAGGAGAACAAACCACCCACGTTAACTCCTTGCTAGTTAAAATCTCTGTTAAAAGAATTTTTATTCATAATACCAATAATTGACTGGCTGTTGTTATGCATATTTGGATCTTCACTCAATCCTTTGTGCTGAGCAGATAACTTACAGCAGTCCCTAATGCAGAACTTTCCTCCTCCCATCCTCTCTGTAAATCAGATCATAGTCTGCACCTACCATAATGGGAAGCATGCAGGGATACAAATTCTGTAATAGTGTGCACCTACATGACTGGTGTCAAAAAAGTGGCTGAAATCAGGATCTCTTTCCTCCTCCAGCTTTAGAGGCTGTAACTTAGATTTCTTTCCTCTTTGAAGAGCTTGAGCAGTAAGCCTTTTTCTTGCCAATGGTATCTGCAACAAAATAGCAGTTGCATTACATTACAGCCAAACTAGAGCACTGTTGTGCCCTCACTGACAGCTTCATGGATGTGAATTCATGGATGTGAATGGAAGCTGGCTTAATACGATGATGCCTGTGTCAAAACCCTACAGTTACCTGGACATTTTAAAGTATACAGGTATGTTTTGATTACCAGATTTCACAGGAAGGAAGACTTCATACAGATCACTTACCATCATTCTACAACATACAGGGTGTGCAGCACTGTTTGGTGCCTGTCTATCAGAGACTTAAGGTCAGTGTTAACACTGACTTTGAGCTTACATATCAAATGGCAAAAAGGAGCAATGTGTCTGTAGCTCAAGATACATGCTTAAGCTTTATGTCTGACCTAGGCTGATGTTTACTTTGAGTTGCTAACAACATTTGTTCCTTCCATAAAGAGCTGTGTGGAAAATGTGTATTTCTCTGTTTGTGGGACTGCTTGCTCTGTGTGTTAGTAAATGCTTATGTGTTAGTAAATGCTTATGTATCTCCTTCCTCTGTGAAAGGAAATTCCTCAGTCTCCATTTCATTGGGTTTATATTGGGTTTATATTCATTGCTTTTACAGAAAAAGCAACAAAGATGCACAGACTGCCATCTATCTATATATCATATAGATAAATGTCATATAGATATGATACATATATATATATATACATATTTATTTTTCTTTCTAGGTTTACTGTACGCCTTTTCCCAGTGTTTTCTTTCTATTGTATTGTTAGGGCATGGCTACTAAGTGGCTCAATAACTGGGCATATATCAGTCATCTCTTGATTCTACTTCTCTTACTCTCCAGAGCAAAACCCATTTCTTCTTAGAAGCATGAGCTTTCCTCCACAGGAGAGAAGTCCTACAGCTGGTTATACCAGTGGTGTCTGTCAGGTGGCCAAGTGCCACAGCTGTCTCTGATGCATCGTGATCTTGCAGCACAAATTTTGAATATCAGCATGTCTGAAGTCTTTTATGAGAAATTTCATGATGTTGTGTAAAGCATACTCTATTACTAATTCTGCAGGAGAACAGAAGGTGTGTCACCCTCCCAAAACACAAGCGTTTTCACAAGTATTCATAAAGCAACTGAGGTCTGCAATGAGTGGCATAGATGAGGCATCTACAAGAAACTGCCATTTCCATGGCAGTAACTCCTCTACCACCAAAGCAGAGCAAAGCAGAAATAAGCTGTACCCGCCTACTAATACCATATAGATCATATTTCTCAATGAAGTATTTTCTTGTCTCCAATAAAGTGGTAACACTTCCTGGTATGTTCACATTTCAGTTGAGTGGGGCAAAGCAAACCAGCTGCACCCCAAACCGCTGACTGCAATCATGTTCCTCCCCAGATTCTCAAAGCCCACCCTGCATGTGCATTAATCTATTTGACTGCAGTTGATAAAATGATATTCCTTATATTTAGACTGATCTCTCCTGACCCAGTATTATTCCATTTAAAAAAAATGTAATCATACTGTATTGTATCAACTGTAATCATTCCTCTTGTGGACATGTACATACACCTTAATGAAAACATTTTACTTCTTAAAAAGGAGGTGAGCATCTCTTTCTTATCAGATATCCTAAGCATTAAAAATATGAAAATTCTGTATGGATTAAATATTGATTTTATTTTTTTAGAGAGCAAGTACAATGATGTTGCATTAAAATAATGCTATGTCATAGTTGTTACAGCTCTGATAGAAAAATAAACATCTCTAAATATACTACAGTGTCAACTCATTAATAAATATCAAAATAGAAGTTAGTAGTCAAATGAAATTAATAAACAGCTATAAAAGTATACTATTTTAAATAATAAAGTATTCAGTATATTTCCAGACAAACAAAAGTAGTGATTTAAAGTATCATTTAAAAGTATCATTTAAAATGGAAAATGGACAGTAAGAAGTTACAAATTTATTTAAAACCTCTTCCCTTACTAATATTCTCTATGGATAAAATCTAGAGAAACACTATCTGTATATACTTTTTACAAAAGGTAGTATAGGTTAAATAGAAAGTTAAAAACTGTAGTATTATTAATAGTTGTCACACCATTGCTAAATAAGACACTTTAACATATCTTTGTGTTCTGAAGCAGTAGTAGGTAAAAGTGAAGATGTTAGCACAGTGAATTCTTCCAAGACAAATGACTTTACAAACAAATCTTTTATCTTTCAACCTCTCCTTCCAAAATATAACTGGAACAGCTCAAACACAGTATAGGTATCAGGATGAAAAGTTAGCATTTGGATAGAGCTATTGTTTTAACAAATGCCAGATTTCAAAACTTTTTTTTTTTTTTTAAAGGAGGTATACCTTTTTTTTTTTTTTTAACAGTATGTGCAGAAAAGGAAAAAAAGAGAAAATGCATTCCACAGCAGCATTTCTTAAACTGAAGAATGTACTACTTTTATGTATTTATTTTGTTTCAACATCTATTTACATATTTGTTTTCAGAAAGACCAATCATTCTGAGCTGGCTTGCACTCAGTAGAATCCCACTGATTTGGTTCACTATAAAATACATTCACATTGGCTATTATTAACTGTTTTTTCCTCTCCATGAATTTCAACTCTCTGCTATCCATGAGATGTCTGTGCGTTGAGCAGTGTTAAGATCATTGAAAAGTAGTGTTGCTCTTAACTACTGCTCCATTCCTGCTTAAATAAATCTTGCTCTTCTGTTTCAAGTGGACAGCAAGAACACTGGCACTACATTTCACTCATAGAGCAAAGTAAACATCACCCAGCACTTATTCAGCATGAATGTCTCTATGAGCAGTGCCCTTTCCCAGCTACAGAAAACCTGACTTAAGGCTGGCAAGTGCAGATCTTGAGGCTGGGCTGAAGTCAATGGGCAGATGCCCAAAGCATTCTCAGAAGCTCTCAAGGTGGCCTGAAGCATCCATGTTTACAGTACTTACTGGCACCAGCTGTCTCTTGCTAGATTACATGCAAGCATTTTTTTGATGAATAAAGATGCAAAAAGCCTGTAGAGCCAAGGACTGCAGACTACATACTATGTATTTCCAATGCGTGGCCAAGCATTGGAAATACAGGAGAGAAGCAGTGCCACCCCTGCCCAGCCAGCCTGCTCTGAAAAGGCTTCATGCTCTGACACGTAGAGCAGTATGGTCTCAGAGCACCATCTCTGTAGGGATGCTACAAGGAACTGTAGGACGCCTTGTGTCTGCTTGGGATGCCCACTGCAAAAGCAGCAGGACCTTTGCATCTCTCTGTCCCGGGCTTCACTATGCCTTATGGACTAAGGGTTGCTTGAAGCTGCTTCACATGTTCACTCCCCAAGTTTGCAACACATGTGCACTTAAGTATGCACACTAGGAAGGAAACAAATATATATGATCAGACTGGGAAAATATTTTTTTCCACTGCAGTCTGAAAAATACTTTACATAGCAGGTTTTCATGACACCATAGAGAGGAAAAAAATAAATCCAGTTGATTATAATGGATAAAATGTAAACTATGCCTATACAAATGTCCTTCCTTTTTAAGATCCACTTGAAACACTGCTTGTGAATGTAAGGGAATTTCAGCTGGGCACAATGAAAATTCCTCACATACCATATGCACGTTTTCTGGATGAAACAGCTATTTTCCCACACACATCTACATACTAACATGCTCATGATGCTTGGAAATAGTCAATTCATAGCATTTCTTCATTTTAGAGTCTAAAAAAAATCTGGAGACGTGTTTTAATTGCATAAAAGTCTCATTTCTAAAATGTTACACAACTGATAAATGGTAAAAATAATGTTGGATTAGAATTAAAAATTATACACATAGATTTTTAACATTAACAAATCTGCTGTGAAGAGTCATGCAGATGCTCTGTCTCAGAGGAAATATAAAACCAATCCTGCCAACCAGTGATGAGGTGCCACAGTATCTGTCTATATATTTTTGGGTATAGGCATGCAGTCACATCATTTTTTCATTTTTTAAAGCAGCCTAGTATAAGAAGTGTTATTTAAAAAGTTTGACATGTGCTATTCTGAGGATAGGTATTTTTCCTTCTATTTTTATGAGCATCTTTGATGCACAATACATTGAAAACTAATCTGAATTAATTTGTCTGTAATATCTCCCATACTAATCACTATAGGAAGCACAGTCCTTCTGCAATTGCTGAGGAAATTCCTTGTGAATTACAGGCTGCTTTCTCATTTAAGGTCATGTGCTGAGGGAACACAGCTCCCTAAATAGTGAGGCTTTTGTTGGGCTATTCATCTCCTGCAGCAGCTCTTCTGAAAAACATGGTCAAAGGCAGAGTGAAACAAGTACCAAGTAAAGCCAGAGTTTCTCATGGATAGATTCCATCCCCAGAAACAAAGCCTCCTCCCAAGGATCCTGCTCTATATAGGCTCCCCATGGGCCTTATAAAAGCCTTGACCTGTCACATTAGCAGCAGCTTATTCTTTTTCACTAGCCCCCTCCACAATACAGCAATGCAATGAGTGAGATGCAAGAAAGGCCCTTCAGAAAAATAATATATATATATTCAATATATATATATTTGCCTTAAGACAGCGAGCAACTTACACTGCAATTTGTCTTGCAAACCTGCTCAATGTGACCAGAGAACATCAAACATTCAGGCAGGTGTGTGATAAGGAAATACTGTCCATGCCCCTTCACAGGCAGCACTGCTATGCCAACAAAGCGCTACAGGAGAAGAATGGCAGCGATGTGAATGATAGGCAATACAGATCAGATCTTTCTCCCCCAAAGACCCCAGCTCCATTGTTCCCTACCCACACAATTAACTCCCTCTAATAGAGAAAAAATAATTTCTAAAGAAAAAACACACTAGCTATCCCTTCAGTAAATGGTTTAAGGGCTGTTATGAGAAACATATTCTGAGGAATCTTTTCTGTTCAAAAAATTGTATCCCATTGTTTAAAGAACATAATCATGTTAGCCTTTTGTTAAACACTCAGATATTCCCGAGTGAGGTTGCATTTCTTTGTTTTATTTTGCTAAGTGAAACAGATAACCAGAGATTTTGTTTTACTCGCTTAAAAATACTACTGAACTGTGACAAGGACAATAGTAAGTAAACCACTGCAGATCTTTGAACTTAATTCCACTGATACCAATGGCTCAGAATCTGTTAATTTACAGGGGAGGAAAATGGTTCTATGCATTTTAAAAAGAAAAGGCAAGTCCAAGGTATAGTTAATACATTACAGAGAAATTCTTCAGACAGAATTAATTTATAACTAAGATATTACAATGTAGCGATCAGTAAATTCAGGGTCAGTGTCAGGACACCACCTTTACTTTTAGCTGAATGGTGGAAAGCTTGGGGACTACTTTGAGGATTGCTTCAGAAACATTTCATAGGCTAATTCACATTTTTTAAAACAAAAATAAGCCCTATAATCTAAAGCTTTTATGGCAAAAACACTGCCTCTGTTTTTATTTTTCTCTGTCCCTCACTTGACCCAAGAAATTCATTATGAACACTCATGTAACATTTGTTTTGCATCCTACCCTCCTGCCACCTCTATATTACTCAGATTTCAATGTGAATTTAAGAAAGAAATATTGAATAGGAAATATTAATATATGCTAATTTCTACCAAACTGCATAGAAAGTGGTCCTGTTTTGTTTGTGTTACTCTTATCTATGGCAATTACAGATTAATATTTCAGTAATTAATATTGCTAAAATTACTGCATAATATCTTGAGATGATTTTTTTTTTTTTTCTGGCCAGCAAGATTTTAGTGCACATTTCACAGACATTGACCAGAATTTCTTAGGGTCATGGAAAATAAATAAGGTAAGTAACAAGGTAAGTAAATCAGATTGTTAGTTGACTCTTCCAATAAGCATACAGCCATAACACATCTTTTACCACTACAGCCAGTTTCAAAGGTAAGAAAATGCTTCAGTTCAAGCTTGTAGCTCAAGTTCTGCTCTCAGATAAGCTTATATTGGTCCCACTGTGTTTAGAAGAGTTTTGGCCACTTCTGAAGGCAGAATCTGATCGTACATTTATGAAGTCAGTTAATGTGTTCTCTTGAGAAAATGACTCCTGTCTTCCTCACCTTCTTTCAAACTGCAGATTCTTTTTCACATCACACTAGACACATTTCTCAATGCACAGTCACAAAAGTTGAAGTGGGTAAGTAAGAATTCAAGAAAACTAATCCTGCCAACTAATTTACATAGAAAAAAGAGCACGTGTGTAAAATCAGACTTATGTCTGACACACATAAAGAGCAAAGCCCTCATTTGGCAAAACACTGACATGTAGCTAGCAAACCAAACACATCTCTGGTGCAGTTTATCTGATTGCAATAGAGTTGATTCTGCTGACTCCAAAGGTGAAATCAGGCCAGCAGTGATGCCATGTAGGTGATGCTGGTGGACAGAGGAACTCTCATTTTCTGTATCCACTCAGTTTTTCAAATATCTTAAAATTCATATAAAAGTTTTAATGTTGAAACAAGTAAAAAAGCTAAAAATTACTCTTTATCAGATATAAATTATCTTTAAGTGACACAATGCATAAAAAACTATATATATTTATCTGTGCACACGTGTGTGTATACACACACAACTGTGCACACACACCAGTAACTAAGCACTCATGTAATCCAGTCATTTTTATTAATTAATGAGGAAAAGCTAAGAGTCTAAAGCAGACAAATCAGTGGAATTTAGTCAACTGAGAGAACTATAAAAGTACCATTTACTCTATTTAAGAGCATTTGAATAGTTTCACCTATTGCTATAATATACAGCAATGTTAATATTTCAGTCACAGCTTTGTCCATTCCCACAGAGCATATCAGTACTAGCTACATGTATAGCGAGATCAGTGCTTTGTCAGACCTGTTCATATCTACATTCTATGCCAGAACTAAATAAATTAGAATACATTAAAGTGCTACATCAACACTAATGTTCCTGAACAGTAGTAACGCACATTCCTCTTTCAAAAATAAAATAAAGTAAAATAAAAAATACAGCAGCTATAGTTCAGACATAGTCACATTATGTGAATATGCTTACATGTCACTTTGTTACAGTATCCAACAAAATGCATGACACAAAAACAAACAGCAACAGTCAAGACTCTGACAGAGTGGTAACTTTTAAAAAGTAGAGAATGATGAAAATAGAATTTTGCAGAAAACACACAGTCTTCAGAATTCACACTTGAAAGTTTCGTTTAATCGTAACTTGCTGATGTCGATATTTATTTCCTCTGGTTTGTCTCGTCTGTATGTTACTGTTCTTGTACAAACAGTAGGCAAAAACATCTTATCCTTGAAGGAGAAGATACAATTTTTGTCAACAATTAGCTAACTTTTATGTGCAAGAAAATATTACTGAATATGATGGCTCGGAAATCAATTACCTTCTTTGTTGCAGACACTCTGTAATCAGCTGAAGATTTAACTTTATTGCTATTCCCCTGCAGAATTATCTGCCTGATGATAAGTACAACAAGCAACCCAATCAGAAATGTAACTATAAAGATTATGGAAAACACTCTGAAGTAGCTTCGTCCAGAGAAACATTCTGCAATGAAAGGAAAACACAAGTGAAAAGCCCAGCATACAGAATAGGCACATCCCTCAAGCACATTTGTATTTACCGCTGCATATTAAAGAAGCATAAATGTGATAGAAGCCTGATAAAAGTTAAGGGAAACTAAGTTGCCATACACAAGCTTTCAAAACAAAGCACATCAAGAACTCCAAGTGTAGGAAAATGGTCAAATGTTATCCCTTTAATCTACAAAAGACTAGGGCTTCACTGTGTTGGCCACCATAAATTCTTTGCAAACTGACGATTTTACAGCTGAAAGAGAGAAGGTGAATTTGTGGAGGTGTGTGGGGCCAAAACAGTTTAATTTTCACAAGATTAGAGCACATATCGTTGGCAAAATATGAAAGAAAACATGGTTTCTTGATTCCTTGTCCAGTACTCTTTTAACTGGCCAACCTCTCTCACACAGTCGACTTTTCTCTAATTAATATGAAGCTCAAGAGAAAAGTATTCTTAATTAGTTTTCTCATTTATGAACTTTAAGAGACAAGAATGTGAAGTGACAAAAGATAGCCATTTATGTCCTTTTTTGTTGCAGTGTGGACCAGTTAAGCTTTACAATGTTTTATCAAAACTATTTTATTCTTTCAAAGTCCTCATAACTATACAAATATATTTTGTACTTGAAAGAAGTATTTAAACATTGCTGAAAGTGAGGTAAGCATTATATTTAATTATTCTTAATTTCTGGTAATTTCAAATTATGTATACATATCTGAAGTAATAAAACACCCAAATGCCATAATGAATATTTATAAATATTTCTTTAAGCATTGCTCAGGCAGGATTCATTATTATTAGATGTAACTTCTCAAGGAGCTGGGAAGTCTATTTAGCAATGCTTGCCAGTTACATTTCCTGTTATTATTTATCTTCTATTTTCCCTGAAGCTAGGAGTGATTGCTCCCTTTTTCCTGCTTTGTTATTGCAATAGTACTGACACACTTTTGAAAGACATTGTAATAGTGGTGAATTCAGTTATTAATCCTGACAGATTCTCATCTCTTATCAAATTACCTAGAAAATATCACATACCTGAAGTTTGGTCAATGTAATGCAACAGGTAAGCACATGAGGTTTTACACTGGTCAAGTTTAGCTTGAGATGCATTGTTAGAATGATGGCACTGAACACAATTCCTGTGAAAGAGAAATGCCATTAAAACCTATGTCTTTCTCTGCACTCTCCTTACAGAGATTGTATCAACAAGCTGATGCATCACTTGCACATGTTTTCCTGTCGTTAGTAAAAACATTGCGACATATATTATTATTTTTTTTTGAAATGTGATGCCTTCCTCAGCATTTTATCCCTGTGATACTTCTCAGAACTGACCAGACAGACGTAATAAAGTAAAGCATCTCACTGGCCTCAAGCCACTTCCATCCGGCCCCTGCTCTGCACTTTGTAATGTGTGTTCTTCAGGGGGGTAGCTGAGAGTCTAGGACCATCTCTTCCCATTACAGACTCTAGTTCAGTCTTAGTCTTTCTTACCTATCAGTGTCATTGGGATACATGCTTGACTTTGGACAAGTTTCAGCCAGCAGGGCTAACTGCATTTTAGCTAGCAGTCACCTTTTCACACATGGCCCAGCTTGTCCCTCCAGCTGAGCTATTATTCAAATGAACATACATAAACAATCGTTTCTACTGAATTTCCCTTTCCAACAGAGGCCTATCTGTCACCTTCTTATCCATTGCGGGATGCAGGAGGTTACATGTACTAACAGGAGAGCGCAGAAGAACCATTCCCAAGGACAGGGTTTCATTTACTCTCTAAGTCAGTCCCAGTGTGTGTGTCACCAACAGGCTGGTCTAACTTCTCTACTCCTTTAGCTGATGATTTTGACCTCTGTCCTTTCCTTATATGGATAAGGAAAAATGACATGGCTTAGAATTAGCACAGCAAAGCCCAAGTGCAGTGGGGAATGCTGTTCTCTGGGTAAGACCAGCCCTGCTCTGCTGAGTGATGGCGGTGATAATACACAAGTACCACTCTTCTTCTGCGCCTCCTTCTGTCAACGGGGAAGCACAAGGAATTCTGTTTGAGTTTCCTACAGCCTAGCATCTAAGAAAAACAACACACATCTAGCCAAGCAGAAATATTCCTCCTGGTTTCAACATTACAGTTAAACATCAAGTCTAGCACAAGAGACATACCAGTTTTCTTCACAGGCTTTGTTACAAGCAGGGCAATATTCACACAAACGGCCAAAGCTTCTTGGGTCAGTGCACTCACACTTTCCACATACACAGTTTCCTCTTCCACTGCAAATCTGGCCCTTTGAATTCAGGCACTGTTTTGCTGATTGTAATGAACACTGGCAACGGTCCCCTTCCCAGCCAGCAAAGCATTTACATTTACCAGCTTCACATTCACCATTACCTACAACATCAGATAATCTTGAGTCATATACTTTTACGAAAAAAGAAAGTCAATTTTTATATGCATACATTTGTATTGCTGATGCCTTGCTGATAAGTTTTTTAAGTTAACAAATCAGGCTGAAATTGTCACCATGATATGTATTTATGGCTGCTGTTGCTTATTTGAGCAAAAGCTGCTACCTTCATCTCATCCTGAAATGTTTTACTAGGATTTTCCCTGTTGCCCTGGATGAAAAAAGCAGCAATTAAAAATTACACAACTTTCAGGAATGTAGTCTTCAAGCAAACTAAACAAACTTCTCTGTAGCAATAAAGCATTAAATTCAAATAAATGGCAAGATTTTGGGAGGAATGAGTATCAAGTTCATGTGCACATGCCATTATTTTTTACTTTTTCTTTTCAGAAGCATGTATTACAACATTGCTTTTCTGCCTTTCTAGAGGATAGATGACTGAGCAGGAGAGGTGGCTATGCTGTATTTATGAACTGTGGGTTTTGTAATAAGAACTTAAAATGCACACCCTCAAGGACTCAAAGGCTAGAGAGAACCTCTGGTGGCCTTTATAATTTTCCAGGCAAAGCACCACTGCTTTAGAGCTTTAGGGTAAAATCCATATGTTTTCCATGTTGCAGTACACTTAGGCAGGTGTACAATTGGCAGGTGACACACTGGTAATGTTTAGCCACAGTTTTACAGCGTGGGAAAACACCTTTAGGAAATACAGAAACAGAGAGCACATAAAGCACTTGCAGGTCTAGCAAATCTCTTGAGATCTCCCCAGCTATGCCTCAGCAGTATGTGTTTCACACGCACTGCAATAGCCTTTCTCGTGATCCAGGGACCTACAGACAAGCTGCAGGGAAATGGTTGCATAGGATCCCCAAAGAAGGGGTGAGGATAGAAGATAGACTGACCCTTCATCTGCCTGGGATGGCCAAAAGGCCAAAAGGGATCACAGGGCATCTCAGTGCAAGGTTCTGCATGGTAAAACATCCCAGTAAGGGGCACATTGCTCTGCCATGGCCCTGTGCTGCAGGTTCTCCTTGGGCAGGAGTCTCCAGCACACATGAGAATCCCCAACACCTCTTAGATAAAGATCTCCCTGTTTCCTCTTCCACTGCTTCTCAGGCTTTGTGAGCTCACAAATTTGAGAGGTCTGCTTAGGTTAATTTATTAGGTTAATAATAAATTCACAAAATTTGTTGGGGCTACAGAAGAAGGTTTGAGAACACGAACCATAATTCTTTGTGTTGGAATGAAGTATTTAAAGAAGTAGGTAACATTCTTTCTCTCCATTTTATGTAAAGTCACCAACAGAGCAAAACCAGAGTGACTCTGCCAAAGCCCCTAGTATTATTCTCAGTTTATCCTACTGTAGCAAAAAAAAAATGGTCCCTCAGTTCACAAATTGGTCAGCGCAGAGTGAAATGAAAGGAGGCAGTACAGCAGAACAGATTTAAAAATACTGAAAAAATTACTTTTGAGGGGAAAAAATATATTCTGGTAAAGACAGTGATACAGATTAAATCACATTTTTCCGTAATAACATTAACTTAAAAGTCTCAGAAAACAAAACAAAAGAGAAAAAAAGCACAGACTTAAATTCAGCAGCTTACCAGAACATAAGTTTCCCTGGTAATACGGGCAGGAAAAGTCATCCATTTCGCAGTACTTGCCATACATCTTGCCTAGCTTGTTTTTGTAGCAGAAACATTTTCCATCTATACAATTTCCTTGACCACTGCAGATGGGCTGGTCCGGGTGTCGCCTGCACTTCTCAGAAGGAACAGTATCTCCATGAGAGCTACAGTCATTGTCACTGCAATGGGGCTGTTTGCCATCAGGAAAAGTTTCATCAGCCCACACTCTTTTCTGCCTTGCACTATCTCCACTCTGACAGGCACAGCTTTTCTGTACATTAATGATGGTGGTTTCATTGAAACCGATAGGCTTAAGTATCGCATATTTTCTTCCTCTGGTTGTGTCACATCCTTTCATTTTAATTGATACATTGAAAAGTACCTAAGAAGAAATATATATTTTACGTCATTATGATTTCCTATAAATTGCTTACATTTTTAAACAAACAAATAAAGCAGAATCTCACATTATGCACGTGCACTAGCTGGTAATAAGAAAAGATTCAGTGCCCATTTGTGAAATATATTAGCAAAGATAGGCATCACAAATACAGTTAAACCACAGCAACAGAAGATTAGCAGCAGTCTATTTCTCCTGTTGCAGAAGACAAGTTTGATACAAGCTAAATACCCACAGAAGTACGATAGTCCTCCTTTTATTTAAAGTGTTCATTCTGTGTAAATTATAGAAACACTCAAGATCAGCTTGAGCAAGATAAACACAAACAGAAACAGAGATACTCATCATAAAAAAAAAAAAAATCTGTAATAAATGTTCTTGTTGCAGAAAGTCTTCTGTGGAAACAGAAAATATACAGACTTTTTCTTTGGGAGGCCTTACCTACTCCAGCTAAAACACAAAACTGGCTCACACCTTAGCAGCAGCTTATTTTTGCCTTTCCTGTGATGGGGATGAAACAAGAGAGTATTGCTGCTCTTGCTGTGGCCCTAGGCAGACCAAGCGCTGCTTTGTGATGGACCCAGCACCCATCTGCTGCCCATGGCATGACCTTGCCACCATGCCCTGAGTCCTTGCCACTGGCAGAGCTGACTGCAGCATCAGCTCCTGTGGCCTTCCAGAGCCTTGGCACAGGGCCCTCGCTCATTTTGGTGGCTGGTGACTGCCACAGAGTTGGCTTTAGTGACTACCAAATCTCTGACAGCTTTGATATCTGTGGTAGTTTTACCATAGCAGTCTTTGTATTTCACAGTTACCTTTACTTTTCTTTTATTGCCCGGTGGGCTCCTGACAGGGTATTCTCACTAAGGCTGTATAGCCTGCTGACTGCGAACAACTCTTCCTGGCCTCCTTGCAGAGAAAGCACCACCAAGAAGACAAGGTGAGAAAAGAGCCCAACAGACACAAGTGCCTTTACTTTTTACTACCAAAGAACAAAGATTTCCAACTCAAAAGAACAGAAAATGTAAGAAACTGATTACATGGGAGGCTGAAACCATCCACAGAGACTGCGAGCATTCATTCCCCCTCCCGCTGCACCCCCGCCCTGCTTGACAATGGCAGCTTTGTGGCCAGCCGGGCCATGGCTGCCTACACGAACAGGAGAAGAATGCAGCGCAGAGCATGCACTTCTTAACTGTCCCATCCAGGGTGCATAAAGGCTTTGTCTCTCTGCTTTTCTTCTTGTTTTTCAAGTGCGCTATTGCGTGCATAACCCCTCAGTGCCTGCAGTCTTTGTGCTTGAGGCTTCTTCCATTAGAAAGTGTGGATATACCCCAAGGATTCACACGGCAGGTGCAGATCGTGTGTGGAGGAAAGGCTGCAGCTAGAGAACGTGCTTTGTGTTCGACACAGAGCCCTGCTAGAAAACATGATCTTCACGTACAACACCGCCAGAGGATCAGCAGGGAGATGGGAGGGAAGCACAAACCATGTCTTGCCTGTGAGTCATGAAATGTGATGGGTCTGAACACAGCAGCGGAAAGATTAAACTTATTACAACTAAATAATTATGGCACTGTGAACACTGATGCTCACTAATTGCCAAAGTTAGTTCTTCACCCTGAAGAGGCCATAGGATTCTTCCCAAATATAATACACTTCTGTGTTTTGGTAAGAAAAGGAAGGAAGAAGGATTAGACAATGAAAGGAATGTGAGAATTAAGGAAAAGCATTTAGCCTGTAAACAAATACTGAAAGGAGGATTTACGGTTAAAAATAAATTAATCTCTTGAGGATGGCTCATTTTCAACCGCAGTAAGCTTTAGGACAACATGCAATCTTTTACAATCAACTGGCTCAGCTTCTTATTAAAAAGAACCAGATATAAATATTTTTCTTTTCATTAAACAGGACAAATTCCAATCCTATTTCTTATGACATACACAGGGAACAACACTGTAGAAGAGATGAGTTAAGAAGAAAAACATATCATATCTCCCTTAAAGAGTAGCAGCTAGTCAGCAGCAAATTATTCCGACAAAATACAGAATAGTATAACACATTTAAATGAACATATTTAAAATTCACACATTTAACCTACTGTATTGCTTTGCTATTTCTACACACAGACACAATCAAATCCCATCAGCTGAGCTGTGTGTACATTGCAAGAAGGAAAGAACTCCTTGACCCCACTCTCCAGAAACACAGACCTCTTCCTGGCAAACCAAAGGAATTACTCTACTGGTCTAAGCAATCCAATAAATATATCAAGGCACAGAAAAGTCGTTCTCAGAAGAAAATTATGTTCTTTATATAAGACAGACATCTTCCCCTGCATTTTCATGGTGCACGATGCTCCAGTTTTAAAATCCATTTCATTCATTAGGTGGCACCAGTCCAAATGGGGATAAATCATTTTATTAATTTGATTTATAAAATAAACTAATTACCCATGATTCTGAGTGTGCAAGAAGGCTAGCAGAGCAAGGAGAGGGAAAGGTGGCACCTCCTACAGATCCAAGTAGCACAAATTCCAATGATTCTTTTCCACTGGGTGATTATCTTTCAACCTCTTTAAATACAAATTTCATCACAATGAACACAGCCATTGTGTCCAGCAAAGGACAAAGAAGGATAGTTTTAATGGACATTAGCTTTCAGGAAAAGCTTTCAGCCTTAGTCTCATGAGATTAGTGAGAATTAAAATCAGATTCAGGAAAAATAAAACCCAAGAATAATAGAGAGTCTGTGATAATTAATCACTAAATCCAGTTTCGGTTTGAGTAAATCCCTAGAAGATTTCACACCATTGAAACCCAACCAAACAGAAAAATAAGTATTCCAGCTCCTTGAAGAAAGAGAACTATAAACATACTTCTTCATTATATCCCACATTTTTACATCCTTCCATGCCAGTTTTTTTACTTCCATCAGGACAGATTGCAGTGATATTGAAATTAAGATCCTGGATCTGGTTATCCACTTGGATTTTCACTTCAGAGATTAGTTTCTGTAACCAGAAAACAACTTTTAGTTGCATTGCATCTCAATATATAATGTGTACTAGTGACTAATACCAAGTACTGCTGCTGTGACTAACTAAAAATGAAGAAAGCTTGTCTGCATGAATAAAGGAATGAATTAAAGCATTGTTACCCATATAAAGACTTGATTACATTCCAAATATACACAACCAGTGAACTCGTAATTCTGATAAAGAGGATTACATTTTCCAGATAAAAAATGTTTTCAGCTTTTCTAAAATATGAGGCTGTATTTTTGGCATTTTGAAAATCTATTCCAGAAACCACGTGTAACAAAAACCACTTATTTTTTGAGAGACTATTCTGTCTTTTAGCTACACATTCAAAATAAAACAGTAAACATACATACAGACATTATTATTCAGCAGAAAAAGTTACTAATGGAATTGATGCTTTAAACTTCGGATGTGTTGCATTTGTCTCGGCAAAGTTTCCTCTGAACAAACCTTAGGATGATATAAAGGCTATTGGGATTACCCTTACTGATTTATTTGGGTCAGCTAGGTCTATGTAAGTCAACAACTGGTTGATTCCCATTAGAGCTTTTTACAATATAAAATAATGAAAAACTACATCGTAACTAGTATTTACTGCAACCTCTAAAATCCTATTTAATAATTATAAAAGGAATATTACTTCTTTTCCCTTTACAAATATATTAAAAATCTGTACAATTCTATGAGATGAAAATTGCACCAAAAGATTACTAAAATTCTTTGCATTTTACTATTTTTAAAATGGGATATTTTACTGTCACAAATGGAAATTTAATTACATGAATCTGAACATATGTTTATCTTAGTGACTTTTTGAAAATTAGTGACTCATCTTTGGCTTTTTAGACAGGGATTTTCACCAAGGGTTTTCCACAACTAAGCCTAAGGCTTCCCTGATTAGAAAAGGAGTGCAAGAGGCTCACTGCCATCAAACATCAACACTAAATTTATTTTCTTATGTAAGTACTTTTGCTATCAAGAAAGCAAAACATTCAAGCCCTGTTCACTGTGTGTTTGTATATTACAAGCCCTAAAATATGCTAAAAAAGCCTCAGAAGTATCAAATCCAATGGAGTTAGAATGGGAAGGAAAATACTGTCAAAAAAATGAAAATAAGGCAAGAATAAACTGGGGGTGGCTGGAGCAGGAAAGTCCCACAGAATGTTCTATTTAAATAAAAGGATTATTTTGTAAATTTTTATTTCCTCTCCTTGAATGTTTGCCCTGTATTATACTGTAAAAACTCTGATTCACTTTAGGATGGACAGTCTAAAAGGGGCAAAAGAACCATGAGTTTCAGTATTTTTTTTTTCCAGCAGTATTTTACAGTTTCCTGCAAACCTCTATATTCAAAATGAAATTTCTTCATTTCATAAGAGAAAGTATAATACCAGAGAGAACTTTTATGCAATTTGATTATACTTCCTCTGCTTTTGAGTGTCTTTGACTTCTGCACAACATTTGCACAACATGAGACTGTGAAAAATGAGCACAAACCCACTCTATTGCTAGTAATAGACATGGGACTTGGCTCTTCACTAAAGCCAATGGTTGCTAAAAGCAACCAAATAGCCTAATTTACATTGTTAACCTAGTACAATGGATGACTTTATTCCATCTCCAAATAATTAATGTGATGCACATTAATACCTTGCATACAGGCTTGTAGCTGATTTTTCAGCTTTTGAATCTTGAATGTTTATGTAACTCGCACACCTTGACAGCATTCAACTGTCTAATCCATCACTTTTATTTTGCTGCTGCTCTACGGGCTCTCTTTACTCTGTTACATCAAATACATACTACATGTTTGTTTTTTTTTTTTCAAAACTGTTTATCCCCTTTCCCACTCACTACCAAGATGACAGTCTCCACTTTCACACTGCTATTCCCTGCCAATCATTTATGAAAAATAACTTTATGCTCTTTCCCATACTATTACTTCCAGCTGAGAACTCCTCCCAGAAGTTCAAAAAGCCATTTCCATTGTTCTCTCTCAAATCCCTCTCACAACTCTTCTTCACTCCAATGCCTTAAAACCCTGAGTCATCACACTGCTTTGTGCTAAGTAAATGCTGCTTTCCACAATACCCACAATACCCTGTCATCAAACTGCATCCTTATAAATTCCCACCTGTTGTCCATTTGCTAAGAATTCATGCTGTAAAACCCTCTACATACCACAGCATCTTTTTGTTCTGAATTTATATCATGTCCTGATAGTAGTATCAGCTTTATAACTAAAGATCTGAAATTCCAAAATACAAATGAGACCGACTTTTCTTTTGAAGTAGCATGGCAAGAGGTGAAAGAATCAAACACCATATTAAGGAGCATCCTTAGTAAAGAAAAAGTGCCAGCTCTTGACTTTGAGATCCCAACAGCCTTTGAGATTGTAATGGTTATTGCGGGACAGTATCACCCACCACCAACCTAGACATTCAGAAAATTAGGAAACCTATCCTGGTGGACTTCAGATAGGAGCCAACATCCTGGAAATTCCAACTTCAGGCTCTAGACTATGAAAGGTGAAAAATCCTGTACAAATACAGCATCCAACACTGTCATTCTGATCATACCTGATAGGCTTCTACCACCAAATCATTGAGATTTGCTGCTTGTGATTCTATTTGTCTTGCAACAGTACCAGGCAACAGAGGTAAAAGATCCTGTGAAAAATACAGTAATTTATGCACAGTTTAAATATTTAATATAAATACTGTGTTTTCAAATTTGGAATAAGAATTTGATTTCTAACCTACTTTATACCAATGGAACTGGCTTCCTTGAACTGCAAAAATAACATTGATGTTATTGTCAATCAATTTTTCAGACAGCTGCCCAAGAGATGGATGCTCCTGCAAAATGCAACAGAAAAAAAATGAGGTTTAGTAGGGGAAAACCTTATATTTTATACATAACACAATACAGGACTCCAAAGCCACTCCAATCTTTATTTCTAAAAGTACAAAGGAATACTGGGCCTACATGCAAAAGAAGGTGGGACTGACCAAATGCAGACCGTGACAGAAAAAAAACAAATCTCCAGCACATCAAGTTGGCTGTGACAGGCTTCTCTGTTGTCATCTAGGCAGTGGTGCTGCACACTGGAAGGACTAACTGGACTCTTCACACAGCACCATTTTGCTGTTTTGAGTCTGATGCTCATGAAACAGCAGCTGGATATGGTGTTGTCCATGGTCTGTCTGGAAGAACAACAGGATTCCTGAGAACAACAGGTGGGTTCTTGCGCAAAAGTCAGGGAGGAGGAATGTCATCAGATGAAGTGTGCTTTTGGGAGTTGCAAGGTGAATCATTAAGTTTGTTTCCAAGAAAGGTGTTTTGGCACCAGGAATCAGACATGTCAGCTAAATGGGTCAGGTTCTAGCAACATCAATATTGTATATATATCTTATAGCTGACACATTTCTCCAAGACTTGCTTTAGGAGTGATGCCTCCAGCCATCACTGCAATGGCCTGCTACAGTTTCTGAACCATGCTTGAAAGTTTCATGAGCTTCACATCTCTCCCCCGTGTTGACATTGTTCTACTTGGTGAAGTGACTATTATGCCATGCCCTGTGACCTGCCTTCCTATACTTCTTGTTGAAAGATCTGATGTGGATTTGGGAACAAGAGGTGTGTGGCTATCCCTTCATCCAAGAAATGGGGAAGCATAGAGGTGTTTCTGTGGTCCCAGTGGGCTTTGCACATCTGTGCTGTGTGGCATTCCTCCAGTTCCAGTACTCTAAAACAAACTGTATCTGAAAGTCACTGCTGATTTCCAATATATGTATCTGTGAATGCTTCCTAAGAAATAATTTCAACATTTAAAATTCATGACTAAGCATACGGAACTGACTGAGGCTTTGCCTGTGTTTACCCTCCCCGAGTTTTCCTCAGGAGAGCAATAGACATACATCAGGTTTTTCAATGTCTTTCCCCCACATATTTCTGCTGTCTTTCTCTTCCTGACATTTTTCATCATCTGTCCCATATTCTCTCTCTCTCCCTCTCTCCTACACAAACACTCTCTCCCTTTTTTCATGCACAATTCATTACTCCTTGGAGTGCCACTTGTTATTCAAGGCACCCTGCAAGTCAACTGCTATGCTAACAGTAATTTGAAAGCCAGGACAGCAGAGACAAAGTTATGCAAGGGGATAAAATCCATTTTTCACCACATTGCATTACTATATATACTATATACTTGTATAGAAAGAACAAAGGAATTCCTTGCTTCAGTTTGATCTTAGCAAGGATCTCAACTTACATATTCTTGATAAGAGATTATATTCTTTAAGATAAGTGATGAATGTTAGGTAATACAGCAATAAACCGGCCTTCCTACAGCTGCAGCTGTGGAGCATGCCATACATGAGGGTCCAGAGTGCATAAATACCAGTACACAGCACACTTACAGGTGAAGTGCAGCAGTGGCCGTGTTGCCATTTTCACAACACAGTATTAAGGCCTCTTCCCTTCTCCATGACCAGAGACTACAGGGACAGGGCCTCCATTGTCCTGCACAAGCCTACATGCCACATGCACCAGGCTGCTGGCAGATCACAGATGCACCAAGTGGTCCCAGAACATGTGCTAGTAAAGCCAGATGTTCTACAAACATCTTCTGCACCGTGGGGTAGTGATGAGGGGTCGTGAGAGGGTGCTCAAATGAGTCAGTCTGCTGGTTAACATATGACACTAGACATGTCCAAATGCCAGCAAAGTGAACCTTCAACGTCTCTCCAAGTAATGGCAAAAGTCTGAGATTAGTGGCATCATAAATGGGTTTCCAACCCCTGATGAAACAAAAGCTTATTCAGATGGAGTTTACTGAAGTCAAGAGATGATATGTGTAGACATGCAAAGGTTGTAGGGAATGGATCCCCAAACCACACAGCATGCTTACAAGTAAAACTGGACTTCCATCTATTTCTTAGCTCTAACTCATTATAGTGTCTAGTTTGGTTAACAGTGCATTAAATTCTCACTTCAGATTAGAAAGAAAAATTTCCTTCTTATTAGAATTGAGTGGTTTTTGTTTTGTTTTGTTTTTTAAGTATCAGAAGAACTATACTATCTTTTTCATTTTAAGCATGTAAGGAGATGACATAAGGGACTGTTGGTCACTCAAGGAGCCTCATTTTGCTTGCTGTAAATGCTGTAAAAACCTTGGTGTACTCTATGCATTTTTATCTTATCTACTCCCATTACTGCTTACTTCTCATTTTAGATCTTCTTTCTTGTTCCAATTCCATTATTCATTTTATTATTTTAACCCACCATATTAAGTCTAGAAGAAAACTAATGCAGACATTAAGTATTTCAGAAAGAGAGTGAACTAAGCACACATCTAACTAAAATGGACTAGATTTCTTTCTTGTTTTATACTTTTTCTGACCTCTGCATGACTACTTAACAAAAGTTAGAAAGAAAGAGGCAGAAAAATTAATAACTGGAAATAATATATATATTTTTTTGCAAATAACTAAAGCAAAGTCCTCTTAACTGGAATAAGAACAAAATAAAGTATGCTAGAATTCAGTCTTCTCTAGACTATCAGGCACTAAGATTGAAAGCAGGAGCACAATGTTATTACAGATGACTTAAAATTACATTTCACATCATAATTGCACTGAGAAAGAAAAAAATGTAAAAACTGCCACTAAACTTTATACATAGGAATGCAAGAATTAGAAAGTGGTTGAAAAAATATATGGACCAGAAGCCAGAGGTCAAAATGTGCCAATCTAGGTGTCTCAAGGTCATTTCATATGGGTGGCAAAAGAAAGACAACCTAATTTCACAAATAGCATCAATAGCATCAAAAATCATAGAGATTTCTTACTCTATATGCGACAATAAAATTATGATTCTACAGCCCAGTATTCAGAAAATCATTTAAAACACTTTCTTCAGTCAGCCATTAATCTGTCATTGAAAGAGATTAATTATTTTTGTCTGAATTTTATATTGGTGAGGTCTTGCAGCCTATAAAGAAGTTAATTTGCCAAGTTGGATAGATTATTATTATTATTATTATTTTGAAACTGAAAATATCTTTATTATCAAAGAAATTCTGAATCCCATGGAAAGATTTGTATCTATAGTAATTGTGTAATAAAGTGGACAAAAAATAGAGATAGGGATGTCATAACATATAAGCATGCTCTGCTTTCGGGAATGAAAGTTTCTGGATTGTTTGCTTTGAGCAGAATAAAGGAAGGGTTGTTTTTATCCCAGGGACGCTGTAAAAATAATGAAACTGAACAGACTAGCAAGAGGGAAATAAATAATCCTGACATCAGTGAGGGAATATCCAAAAGGTGACAGAGGGAGAGCATTAATGTAAGAACATCAGATAATCGGAAATCCAGACGGCCTTCCTGCCAGCACATGCTTAGTTGCTTCCTCCGTTCAGCGAGGTCCCAAACACCCACCTATTCCTGGAAACCTCCCACATTTCACGATTGCACACCATACGGCCGCTGCCTCCTGCGCTGGGAATAAATTCATGGCTAACCTGACCTACACCAAGCCCTCACTGATCTCCTGGCTGGGAATGCAGGCTAGATACTTCAGCTAAGAGCAGTGAGCATCTAGAAAAAAAAAAAAAAAAAAAAAAAAAAACTGATGTGCTCTGTACCACAGTTCATATTTCCATTTTCTGATGCTTACATAACAATTAAGCAATGATTCAAAGGATTCACATTTCTTAAATTAATGAATTACATTCATAAAACAGTGTAATTAAATAGTACAAGTCTTAGAGAAAAAAATATTGTATCTCTATAGCTATTTTATACTTGAAGAAATATTTTTGAAAGCTAAAAATATCTGCTGAAGTCTTATTGTTTTGTTACAGTGAATTTGAAGCAATTTTTTACGTGGGTATGTATTACCACACATTGGTTTTATACTGTGAGATTGAGATGTATTTAATGCTACATTAACACAGGAAAGCTTTGTGTCACCAAAATATTTTTTAGTCCCTCAAGGCTGGATTAGTTCATTGGTACTGTACATCTTCAGTTTCACTCTTACAAAGCTTTCTCAATCAATGCAACTATGAACCTTCTGACCATAAAGCATGACCACTACCTTTGTGTTATTAGCACAAACATGCAATTTATACTTGCTTCTTCTCCTGCAAAATATCATAGAAACTTCCTATTTATATTTTATAGAAAATGTGTGCCATTCTAATGATATGGTTATAATAATAATAATTTAAAAACCATTAAAACAACAGAAGAATATATATTCTTCTCTTCTCTGTACTGTTGACTCAGACTGAACAATACTTCATCCCAGATACAAAGGATGTCAATGTTTCCATGTGATGTGATCTTTATTTTACATCTTGCCTACCTGGGAAAATATTAATCTGATAATTGAATTAAAAGCAATGCTTTGCACTGATCCCAAAGCCTCATTTACACCACTTCCCTGAAGGTAGAATGTATGACATATACCTTACCATACTCGTAGCTTTGACGTACACATTATCTTTCAAATGACAGTTTCCATCATGGGGAATTACGATCCCTGCTAATTTACTATCAAGGGCCAGATGGGAAGTTTGATCTGTCATCACAAGAAGTAGTCGCTTGGCTTCTTTGCGCCATCCAATGTGGCTCTGAAAAGAAAACAAAATTACCTGCTTTCTAAAATAATAAATAACAAAACGAAAGATGAACATAGAAGTCTATTTCACAGTATTACATTACTCAGCAGCACTGAGTTTAAACCAGGATATTTAAAGCATTCATTCTGCTTTTGTGTGTAAAGATTCTTCACATCCTATGTCTGAAAACGATTTCTGAGAGTCAGAGGTCCACTTACCACTTGCTTTCCTTTTTGAAAGAAGATTCCTCAAAATATAAACAAGCTATGCATTATACAGTGGGTTTCAGTAACAGCTGCCACATTGTTATTACATACAAATCCATATGCATAACAACAACATCATTCCCTGTGATCGCAAAAGCATTACAACCAACAAATATGCATTGATTGGTAGTGGTACTTGGTGCCCTCTTCTATTTTTACTTTCTGTTTATTTACTTGATATTCTAGTCATTCTCTAATTTCCTTTTCCTACACTGCTTTCCAGAAAGGACTTTTGAATATGATCATCCAATCACTAAACACACAGCTTCTGTCTTCATGCACCTGCAAATTGAGAAAAGCTTCATTATGCACCAAAATACAACAAATATCAATATCCCAAGGGATTATTAGCAAAGCAGCATCTGCAAAGGTGAATTGAATGTGCTTTAGGAATTCAGTGATGTGAAGGCTGTAGCAGGGCAAGCTTATATCTGGGTTTGGTGCCAGTTTTTATTTTTCCAGAACATTTATTTTTCTGCAAGGAATAATGTCTGCTTTAAATCAAATTTTGGAGAGGCAGACACGAATCATTTTATATTCTTCATTCTCCTTCTCTATTATTTCATCTCCTTTTTCACTAATTCCATTTTTTCCTCCCTTTTCCTTCTTCCTTGCTCCTCTTTCCTACGACTCTTGTCTCTGACACTTCCCTTAACGCTGCCAGGTATCATTCATCTCATGTGAAACCTATCTGCAACACAGTCCATGCATTCATCCAGGGTTCAAGATGTATTCTCTCTTTCATTTCTTTGCTTTGCAGAGAGGGATTTAGCTCCCTTCTCACACTTTTTCACTGCTAGCTCTGAACAGGGAATGAGTACCTAATAACAGTAGGGATAATAAATGCGGCTTACACTTATTATTACACTAATTAATCTTACTGCTTACATGCAGGCACCAGCCTCACTCAGACAATCCTAGACAGCATTCCCCTAAACAAAGGTATTAAATTGTTTTTATAAACAACTTATATCTTAAAAAATCACATTTTTTCCTCCAGCAGCATAGAACCTCCTTGCTCCTCAGACTCCACTTTGTCAGTTCAAGACTCCTATGTTCATAAATCACAGCAACCAAAATTTCAAAGTTGCTCCATGTACTAACTTGATACTGCTTGCAACAGGGATGTATGGGTTACAGCAAGTTGGAGCAAGATATAAAGTTCCTTTGTGGGCAAAAGGAGCACGCATTAATATAAATTACAGTTCATTATAGTAGTTATGAACATTGTTCTCAACCATTTTGGTTCACAATTCAATTATCACAGCCTCTCCATTCTCATGAATGTTTTCATTCTATTGTTTTTGGAAGCATAGATTATTCTAAAACTCACACATCCTAAATGTGGAATGCACCCAGTGAGAAACACTGAATTTTAAAAATTTTTCCAAAGCTTCAGAATAATTTTTTAACAGTTGTGATCACAGTTCCCAGGAATAGTGGCTTTTATTTACTTGTGTTACATCTCACCAAAATCTGAAAATAACACTGAAGCCAAACTATTCATTTTTAGCACAGTTTGCATTCCTTTTTGGCCTTGACTCCTTCTACTGTTCCAAAAGAATGTAAAAATGAATAAAATAAAATAATTACTCTGACATCATCTGAAGAGACAAGAACCACACCAAAAGCCTGATATTTGGACAGGAGTTGAATTACTTTCTGTAAGAGGACCAGAAAGAGTTATCTTATAGAGCACTAGTAAACCCCCAAATCAGTTACCTTTCAAAATTTCTATTGTACTACTAAGCATACAAGGAAAACAAGCAAAAGAGCCTTCAAGAGCAAACAAATTACTGTTATTTATAGTCTTAACTGCTTGGGAACTAGTAATATGTATTTTTGTGATCCTTTTCTGTATGTAAGAGATGGTGATACAATTATATCAATATATAAAATTTTAATAAATTTTTAGTTGATTTGTGTTTTGTCAAGAATTAACTCTTCAAAAGCTGAGATAATACTGAATTGCATTTGTTCTTCGCATCTAAGATGCATAGAAGATGCCAAACTGATCCTTCAGTTTTCAGATACATTCTTAAGAAGAAAAGCCAAATGGTATGTCTTTAATTGGGAACTAAAGGAGGTATCAATGATTTTGACACTGCTTTTGTAATTGACTGAAAGTAATTCATGTGTCTGTTCAAGCAAGAAGCAGTTGCTTTCACTATCCATCCTATGCTGGCTAGACTGGTTAAAGCCATACTTAAAGAACATCATTAGCTAATACTGAAAAACATTTCCTTATGTTATCCTTTTTCAGTTTCAGCTGGAAGAAGGGGAAATAATGAAGAAGGAGGAAGAGTCTTACTATTTTCAGGCCTAGAACTGACAGTCTGTATTCAGGAACACTAAGCACAGTTGCACCTACATATATATATGTACAGTTAGATAGATAGATAGATAGATACTGAACTGCCATTTGGTCTTTTGTTCAAAATGCTCCTTACCTGGCACACAGCTGCTTGGAGCATTGCATCAAAGCCCCCTTCGGGTGTATCAATATTCCCAGAAATTTTTTGTTTATTCACTGCATTTCTGAATTCTGCTATATTGTCAGTCAGGGACAGAACGTGAATATAACCATGAGGCGGCATACAATCTAAATTATAATCACTGTACAAAAACAAAACAAAACAAGATTTAGAAAAAAGTCTACCACAGTCCTCCACATTTTCCATTTGAAAGAGATGTAAATATTCCCTATCAATCCACATAAAATCTTGTTACTCGTGAAAATGTATATATGGATGGTAAAAGAAATGATTAAAGAAAAATAACTCTACATGAGATTAAGTTCAATTAGAACTTGCTCTAATTTAAAATGAACAACCTTTTTTTTTTTTGTATTTTATGTAAACGTATACAGTACAATTTAATTAATATAGTACCTATGTAGTATTTCTCTACATAATGAGAAGAAACACAGTGTGAAAGATGGTATCATCTCATGGAACATCTGTGGATGAAAGGACTACTACACCACAATGTTAAGATTCTTTAACAGCTTGATACAAAGGCTAGAGGATAAAAACTGAAATTAAATTTAAGTTTCTATATCCACTGTTAGTGAGTAAATGTATATAAAACTAATGTTGAGTGACAGTTACCTAAAGTTTGTGACAGTTATCTCACTGCTTGGATGAGGAAATTCAATTTTCAGTATCATCTCAGTTCTAAATGATACTTTTTGAAATGATATATAAGGGGAGAAAGGATTAAGTTTGACATCAATAACCTAATGCCATAGCATTTTTACAGGTCATTGCTCTAGGACCCACATATGGCAATGGAATTTACAGCACAAACAGAAGTGCTCATCTGATTCTGAGATGCTGAGCAGGTTTCATCTCACTTACCTTCTGTTGCATACAGTGTGGTCATCCAGACTACAACGTACCCTACTCTGATTCAGTTTACAGTCAATGAAGAGAAACTGGCACTGTAAGTTGTAATACATTTGCAGACGTCTACTTTTAGGGGAAACGAATCATGTCCTAGAAGCAATAATTTATTTCCACTGACCATAATAGACAGTCTAGATGACTACTTCAAGACATAGACATTTATATCTCTCCAAGAATTTCCACTACTAATGCCCAATTAAAAAATCATCAAAATAATAAAAGAAGAAGCTCATAGACTTCATAGAACCATGAATCACATCTTCCCAGGAAAGATAAAGCAAGCAAAAAGATGTCAGCAGTTAATATGTACTTTTCCAAGTATTATGGTTTATACAGATTTTAATTTGGTGTGAATAATCTTGGCCTCTAGAGTGTTTCCAAAGTGAGCCCTCACTTAGGTAAGTGTTGAATGGCACGTATAAAAAGTTGAATGCCTGAGAAAAGAAATTCAAGCCAGAACACCTTTCTCATTTATAATGGGAATTAGTTCACATTACTACTGTGGAATCGGGTAACAGGATTGGTTTTGTTCATTAAATGAGCTAAAAGAAAGAAACTGCATCACATTGACTAAAGGAGACATTTTAAAAAGAGAGCTAATGAATGCAGGACCATACAGCAGAAGAGAAGTCCTATGTCGGAAAGTACAAACCTCTGTAATGAATCTAGGCAACATACCTCCAAACTCACCAAGAAAACAACAGTTGGCTATAAAATTAAACACAAAATGTATTCAAATAGACTAAAAAGATGTTGTTTGGCTCCTTTTTACAAACAAAAAAGAAATGCACATTTTTTGATACAACAAACTTTAAAAAAATCACTTACCAGATATTTCAGAAGTAATCATTGTATAATAATTCTCAGCATTTTTTTAGGAACATTGCTGGAGAACCAAAGCATAATGAAATAGAGACAGATTCTAAAGAGCTTTTAAAATATGTATTCATAATGCATATTTGTGTAATTCAATCATTTATCAGTTCTACAGTAAATATAGAAAGATTACATACCTGCATTGGTTATGGATTCTACCTGGGTGAATGCTAATATAGGGTGACACAGTTTTATCCACATAGGATCCAAATCCAAGTCGAAAATCAAGAGAAATATTCGCCATCTTTTTAGATAAAGCAAATCCAACTGAATTTAGTTTCTCTATATTGTTGTGCATAGAAGCTGAGACATCAACTAAGTAGTAAAGGTCCACAGGATACTTCTCCAAAGGACGAACTTTTAATATAAAGTTTGCTTCACTTCCTGATTCAAAGGAAAATAATAAGTTTACTTACTTTGCCTATTTTTGAATGTACATTCTTAAAAATGTATCATTTTTGCAGCAACCTCAGCACAAAGTTCTTTGTGTCAGCAAACAGAAAAATGAACAAACAAACAAGAAAACCTCCCAAGTGTAAATGAAACCTTGAAGTATAGCTCAAAAACAAGCCATAAAGGAGTTCTTTGTAGAACATCTTGCATTTCTTTTTTCACAGGAGTATTTTGTGAAAATCTGACTTCTCCCCATTTTCTTTTAAACTCTGGGTTATGCAATCCCTTTGGCACGGTACCAAAAAGCAGTTACAACTCAAAAAGGACACAGATTTGCATACAAATTGTGGCCAGTCACTTCAAGGCTGATACTTGGAAGTATATTAGCATATCCTGCAAACAGTCTGTCACATGTATCTGAAACTACATGTTTCGTAAAGTGAGCACAGCCTGAAAAACTCAGGTAAGTTAGGCATCAAGCTTATACTGATTCAGTTCCAAGGGTTTGAAGAGAATACTCAGTAGAATCAAAATAAAAATAAACAAAAAGGTTTTAATGTTAAAAAAATAGTAAAAACTGACTTCTCTTTTTATCTCAAGATAATAAATGTCTGTCTTTCCTGCAGAACTGCATCACAGATGTAATAAAAATGTTGAGGCCTTGGAAGCCCCTAAAAGATAATACCTACATTGTTCCTCATCTATTTTCTGTGATTTTCTGTGACTATTCTGTGATTCTGCAATGCCAGCAGAGAGTAATGTGACTGGAGTGCAGGCAGTGGAGGTATGACTTCAATGCAATGACTTCAAAATATTCATTATTTAATGACAACAGAAGTGTCAGCTATCTTGAAGAAGATAGTAGGACCTTAGATAAGGTCTTGAAGAAGATAGTAGGACCTAAAGAGTAGGACCTTAGCATGATGAGTGATGCAATAAAGATACAGCAAAGGACAGGAGGAAATGATACACTACAGAAAAATTATGCAGCTGTTCAATAAAAGCTATTTTAACACATTCTGAAACAGATTTACTAAAAAAAACAACAAACTGAAATGTGACTTGTTTATGCCATTTACTAGTGCATATGACATTGCTAGATAGCGTAATGAAAATACAAGTAAGTGAACTGTGTCAAATTCTATCATAGATCTGACTAAAAAATGTTAAACATGCAAAGTACTTTTCAAATAGGCTAACTAAAAATATTTTTGCTTCCAATGTTTTGTCTGCATCAGGTCTCATGTTAAGAAAATAAAATTTCAGCATGCTATAACTTATGTTTCCTCTTTGCCAAAGTAAATTTATTATTATTATTATTATTATTTGTAAATAACCTTACAAGTATCTATTTTGCATACAGAGAGTGGAGCCTGTATTTTCTCCCACGTAAATCATGACATCTGAGATTCATGTAAAGAGTGATGAACAAAATGGAATCAAAACAAAAACATCTTTGGTCTGCATGATGGCACTGTGTCAAATTTATGCTTGCCCCACTATAGCTGTATATCCATGTATTTTCTTGTGGATCAAAATACAGGCAGAATGTCTATATAATTGAAGTTACTCTTCTGTAGTTCTAGAATTTCAGTCTTCCTCCTTCAAGCAAAAGCTTCAGTAAAGAACATGGAACCCCAAACTTAATGTCAGTACTGGAAAAATGGTTCATTAAGCCAACATTTAGGAACTGAAGTGTTTTCTATGAATCCAGTAAGTGTAAAAGCCTTCATAAATAAATGCAATTACAGACTTTTCTAAAGCTATCTCAGTTCCTGAGACCATTTCTCAATATAAAGCAGACAGACCATCAGTCACTTCTTTGAAAGGAGAGTAGGGAAAGGAGAGGAAGGGTGATGCTGCTTTTTCAGTTTTATTACAAAGATGGTAAACCAAATTTCCTTTGCACTTTACACTCCTGCAGTTCCTTTCTTCTTCCCCGTAACTGACAGAAAATTACTTTTAGACAAGGAGACATACAGTGAAGATCAGTCAGATATTACAGTACTTCACACATTTCTTATTCACTTAATGTTTTTCTACCAGCAATTGATCATTCTAGTAGAGGGCAAATTGAGGTGTATTAAAAATCCCTCAGATCGATAAAGAGATGTAGATTCTGTTAGGACCAGGTGTCTCATGTTAGGCACTGAATACCTAAGTCTTCTTTATGAATCCAGCCCTTTCTTTCATATTGACTGTGGTGCCTTCACAGTTGTCTAGTCATTGCACTTAAAAGTAACCAAATTATTAAGGTGCTTATCAAATGATGAATATAGGAATTAGAAATTTTAGCCCAATATACTTACAGTAAGGAATACATTTTATACACATGTAAGGGAAAATTATTTTGAAAGGAAAAATAATCAATAAATCACAAGAGAAAACAGAAAAGACTACCTAAAATCCCTTTTCCACTTGCTACTTGCATTATTCTGACCTTCAGCTATGTTTGACAGAAACACTTCTTGCTTAAGACCATACTTGAATATGGGAACAACACCATCAGAGTCCTACAATGCAATGTTACAGCATCATTCTTCAAAATAATGATTCCAGCTGTTTCTTAACAAAATATCTGTACTTAAATATTATTGTATTATAATATCCATGTGTTAGAGATAACCCAACCTGGACGCAGTTGGACTGAAACTTTTCCTGGTGTCACTTGCGTATTTGTTTCTTGATCACTGGGTATTGTTACACGAACTGTGGGATTTTCTATAAAATCTGATTGGCAGCCTCTTTTCATTAAGTTGGAAACAGTGTCACAGCGTCCCTTCTGTGTTGCATCAGCCATGAAATCCTGTTTTATAAAAGACCAAAACAACATAGCAATCTGAACTGAAAAAAATGACAGTAGTATCTTCAAAGGAAAGAGACAAACAAAATAATAGTATTTGAAACAATAAAATATGCTACTATAATTGCATAAATTGTAGAACTAGTTCATGAAAGCCATATGTTTTAAATAAGTGCAATGGCAAAATATTTAACTTAGATGTTAACCTAATTGCTACATTGACTATTTTTCTACAAAGAACAAAGCTGTGTGTGAGAAAGAGGATCTTGCACAACGAGAACAAGATGACTTTGGAGAAAAAGGAAACTATGTACTGTTGCTGTGTCACTAAAAATGTCCTGTGCTATGCTATGAATTAGTTCTACCACAAAAATGTCATTCACATAATTTCTAAACATGTCAGTTTTCAGAGAAATCCAACAGTAATCTTAGGCTAGTGTTAAAAAGTAGAAGCAAAAGTCAGATTTAGGTTTACCTAGCCTGCATTTGTCTGTCACGGATGTTTAAGCTTTAACCCATAGCCTGCACAAAAGCCAAAGACCAGCTGGACTACATCATTTCAATCCTCAGAAAGAGAAAGCTAAATTCTACCGGACTGGAGAGTTTAAGATGCCACCAACATGAAAAAAACCTCGGTAACAACAGAAAAATGGTTAGTAGTAGAATGGTGTCAGAAGCAGCATGTCCTTTCTTACAGTGGAAGGACAAAGTTGCCAAGACTGTGGCAACATGATATACTGCAAAATTCCTGACAATATTTCTGTGATTAGCATGATCCTGATCATGCAAGTGACAAAAAAAGGCTTGACAAGATCCTTTGTACTCTTTCAAAGCATTGATCCATCTCAGTCACAGCTGGAGACCAAACAATGGACAATCTCTGATATTTCAGAGGCAGATGGGGAAAATAAACAATCAAAAAGTGAATAGAGCCAACTGTGTATTAGAGAATCAATCGTCATCCAGATCCTGAAACAAACACAGAAAGCCCCTGAAGAATGAGATTTGTAAATCATGTATCTTGTTTTCTAAGTTCCTACTCATTTTTGTAGTTTACCTCAGGTATTGTTTTTTTCACAATCTTATTTAGACAACAGAGAATATTTTTTTTTAGGTTTGTGCTATTTTTACTATCTTTTTATATTTATATAAATTTCAGGGAGGTAGATTTTTAAATATACATAGAACTTATCTACTCTTACTGTTATCACTGGCGATTGACAGATATGTTTTGAAGTTCACCTTGTGGGGGTATAAAATCAAAGCATTTCAAGTGTTTCTCATGGCTGCTTTTATTATTAAAAACATAGGTGAAGCAGCCACACTGAGCTGAAAACTAACTTTACTCAGGGAAATTTCTATCAAATAATATGAGTTTTACCACTCCACAAACACAGACAGCGAGTAGGTGAGAGGGCTATCAAAGCATGGTACAAGAGAGTTTGAGAAATTCCTGCCTTTGATGAATGGCTCTCAGGATTGACATGAGAAGCGAGGCAAGAAAAGCACATCAGAAGTCAAATCCCATCAAATCTGGGCATCTGGTTAAAAAGAACCCTCCTACAGCTCCATAGCACTGGAATGCTAAGAAGCACTGTTCTGTGACAAACACAGATGTTGTGTCCTCTACTAAGAGAGGATATCAGGTCACAGTAATGGACCACTCCACATTGTAATCCATGGTGCCATGTATATATGCCCTGAAACAGCTCTTGGACAACAAGTTCTCCTTGCCTCTAGCCATCCTCACATTACTTACACTCATCAGCCTAAGTTAGTCATTCCAAGACACAGTATCTCTGATAAACTAATGCTAGTGCCTTATGCTCCTTATCTCTTCCGTGTATGCCCTAGGAATTTATCTACCTTCTATGCTAACTGGAAAGCTACCTGAGTGAATTTATATATGACCTTCAAGACATATAAACTTGCAAGAGCCAGCGATATTCTTAAAAACCTTGCTCCCCTGAAGTAATGAAAATGGTCCATTCTTACTTGAAATCACATAATCATCTGTTTTTCTCTCTTAAACAAATCCAGAAAAAAACACATATTTTTACAATTTTCAAGGTAATAATAAATTCAGAACAATTCTTCCTATCTGAGATATGGCATTCTGCGACGAATCTCAGAACTGATAGTTTCAAGTCTCAAAACAGACAAGTATCATTTTTTCCATTTGTGACGGGACATAACATATGGTAAAGTCAAAGTTAACTCCACTATTGCTAGCTATTGTTAAATGCAATAGGCTTTTAGATATAAACTTAGATATAGACTTTAGATATAGACTTGCTCTGATATATAATAAGGATTTAATACAAATTACTGATAACTAATTTTACTTTTGAAGCCAAAAACTGTTGAACTCTCAAAGTTACTACAAATCTGCCAAACCCATCTACAAAGCAGATGGAACGCATTAGAAAGTTCTCACTTTATTTAAAATTACTGCAATTTTCCAAATAAAAGATTGCATTTTCTCCTTTGGAAACTAAATATATTTAACATGATTTCTCAGGTGCTGTCTCCAGAGGTCATTTAAAGATTTTCCTGCTACTTCTCACTGTAATTTTAACAGTTTAAAAGTCTTTTATCTTTATAAAGATCAGAGGCAGCTAAAATTTAAAGTCAAAAATAAATAAGAAAAATGCCATACCTCTTGAGCACACCATCCACACTCTGGACCCAAAGCAAGACACTTTGTACATGTTACTGCATTTGAAGTGGCACATCTGTTTTCCGCTGCAATGAAATACAAAACCAAACATTCATGATTTATGAAGGTATGTGGGAACTGTAAAATACCTAATTTTAAACCAAGATTTCAAAAATTACTTCAGCAGATTAGCAGTGATGACAACGTATCCAAACAGAAGTAAAACAGAACAAAGGCAGCCCGGTGAGGGAATACTTGGAGCATTTTTGGTATCTATAGTCTAGAACTATATGCATGGATGGAATAAAATCCATTCTCAAGGCCATATTTTTAAAACCCCAATTTAGAACAATTTTGAAGTGAAAGACTATCTTTGGCATGTACCTTGCTGATTTACTGTCTAACAGAAAACATTTACCAGGTAGCTTATCTCTTCATAGACATTTTCCTCTTAAGTCATTTACACTTGACAGAGTTATTCATTATTCACTCTGCATGGAACCCAAAATATTTTCTCACCTTCTATAAATATTCCCTCTCGGCATTTTATGGAGTGAATAGTTTCCCAGAAGAGGCAGACTTATTTATTTATTTTTTCAGAAGCCAATACAAATTTATTCAATATTAAGTGTGTCACAGATTGAAGAAATAATTCTGCACTAACAACTGCAGAAAGCTGTGCCTACTAACAAGAAAACCACCTCTCTTTTTGGAGTAATGAGAGCAAATTCTCACAGAGAAAAGTATCATTAGGAATATATTTACTAAAATACCTTTCAATCTTTGTTTGATCAATTTCAGCTATGTATTCAAAGATGAGATCCTCTGTCACATGAACAGCTAGTGCTAGTAGATCCCTCTGAATAACAGGTGACCCAAGGAACTGATCACAGCTTGCAAGTTATTAGCATTACCAGCATATATACCATTATCAGTATTTGCAAGACAGAGAAGCTTAATACAGCACAATTGCAGCATTATACTGATAACAGGTTAGCATTGATTTCAAAGGTCAGACCTATATTTCACATAAATTGCTGTTTACAATTTTTGCAATGTAGTCAATGCAAGAAAAGAAACGTATATGAAAGGAAGGAAAGTTGTTACAGATGTGATCAGAACTACAAGCTGAAAAGCAGCCCGAGAAGGTGGTAGAAGAGAGTAAAAAGTACTAAAGGAAGAGGTGGGCAGGGACAGATAAAGGAGGAGTTGCTGAGGAGAGAAAAAAGAGCAAGGCAAAATACCAATAGTTTTTGTTTGTTTGTTATAAAAACGAACACAGCACAAAACCAAAAACAGCACATTTGGCTTGGATGGGAAATGAGAGCAAGCGCATTCAACACTGACACAGGAGAACTCTACATGTGTACGAAGAAGACAACTGCACTTGATGTGCTGGAGTCAGAAAGAGCAGAGCTGGGAGCCACAGAAAGAGGTACCAGAAACCATGGAAGAGGAGGGACAGTGAGGATTCCAGATAGGCACAGGCAGGCATGGGGCTGTAGAGCTTAACACAGATCCACTTCTGGCCAGAACTGGAAAAGCAAATATGCAGAATGAGAAGCTGTTGACAGAGTACAACTAAAACAAATGTAACTGTTCTTGGCTTAGAGAAATCCCTTCCACCTTCTGCTGGATACCACAGACAGTAGAGATGAAAGACAACACAGGAGAAAGTAACATGATGGATGCAGTAGAAGTGACAAGGAAAGATCAGAAATGCTGATTTGCAGCACGGTGGTGGCTAAAGACCACCATGAGGCAAAACAGTGAGGAGATGACATGAACTTTAAGGTTACTATCAAGCAATGATCCACCTTAGAGGACAGAGCCGTTCTCATAAGAATAAATAGTTGGCAGGACAAAATGAGAGGCTTCTGGATCTAGCTAAAAAGATATGGAATAAGATAAATTAATTCCTGATCATCAACATGAGTAAACCAAAGTAAGCCAAATAATAGGTTTGGCCTAATTCATTTCCTACAATAATTTCTGAACCTCTCCTTGCTTAAAACATATAGTCTCATCCACATAACACAGGCATCGTACTCTCCCAGATTCTCACATTTTCAAAAATTAAATGCTATTGAACATGTAAAAGTCACTCGTGTCCTACTATAATGTACACATGTTAAAAAGAATAAAAAGTGTCTATGACCGTAACAACAGTATGGTATTTCCAGACGCATCAGAAAACTGGTTGAAAAATAATTGTCCCAGATTTTTTTTTTGTTATGGTTAGCTTAGGTACCAAATCTACTGAGATCTGATTTAGTTTATTAATACATGCTGGTAAAATAGAAGGTGTCCTTTGTGTCCTCTAAACTGCTACAGCATAAGAAGAGATCTTAAAATCCAGTTTGGGTTTTCAGTGTGATCATGGCAGACAAAATGCTTTACCAAATGAGACACACAGTATTGCTGGATGCAAATCCCCCTGCTGATAACTCTCCAGTCTCATGAACTCCATTTTCGCAACATGAAGTCACACATTGGCAATTGACAAGCTTGGTACCATTGGCTCAAAAATTTGATTTTTTTGGAATAGAGAGAAACTTGAAGAAGGTTTATTAATGCCCAAGACACATTCTGGCTACATCACTACTGTAGTTCCTAAGTACACAGTCCCTTATAACAGTAACATTTACGGACATGCTTTCATTCACCAAATATTTATTATTTAGTTATAAATGTATTCTAAAACCTTAACTGATTGAGTATAAACTTCTCAGTTTCTTTTAAAAATCATATGTTAGAGCAAGAAACATTTTTTTTATGAGTTGGCTCAACAAAGAACCAAGATTTTTCCTGCCACTTCACCAAAAACAGAGTCCAGACAAGACTGCGTTACTGTTCAGCCAAAGCTAAGGGCAAGTTTCTACTGGCTTTGTTATAACTGATGTATGCCAAAAGGTATTTTCAACAAGGGCCAAATTTTGTGCTGGGAACTGCGCAGGCATATGCATGTAATAAAAAATGAGTGCTGCAGGTTAAACTGCACTTTTCCAGCCTCCCCCACAAAATACAACTGGGCTCCAACTACTGAGCACAGGTGTGGCAAGCCTAAACCTTCAGCAACAAGAGGGATCTAGGCTAGACAAAGATCCTGTGTGTTATAATCATATCCTGCCTTCCTATTATGAAAATAACTTTATCATGATCAGAGTATTTATCTGAGAGACAGAATAATTATAATGCACGCTAGGGTGGAGAGTGGATGTTAAACAGCTTTTTTTAAAAAAAAAACGACAGTACGTTGTTCAAGTACAGCCAGGAATTTGGACTTAGATTGACTTCACTGTTGGTACACGTTTGTGCTGTTTTTGGAGGGTGCACCCTTTGCTATCTTAAAGCAAAAAGCCAAAACATAACTAGAAGCTTATACTCCCTGATCACGGTCCTCAGACTGCTGAGCACTACTTAAGGCAAGATACAACATTATGTAGCCTCGACAGTTTTATTCGTTGTTGTTGTTTAGTTTTGTTTTGTTTTTCCTTAAATTCTGCATCCAATCTCGTCCTGCAGCAGCAGTTAGCCAGGCTGTCCCTCTCCATTGATAATGTGGCCTTCAACCAAGTGCACGCAGCATTGCTTCTGAAGAAAGCTGCTGCTCTCATGCAGTATTCTGCAGTTGCCATCACCTTCCTGCTTTCCTTCAGATGCTGCACATTGCGATCCCTGCAGAGGGGACAGCCAGAATCTGTCCCAGCAAATGCGCAGCTTCTCCATTCACTTTGGCTGAATGTGCAGATACAATGAAAAGCATTGTAAAAATGTTACAGAGGGGGAATTTTTTCCATGATTATTGTGTCTGACACTTACTTGCTCAGATTACAAGGAAAAAATGAGAGCCTGAGCTTTCACTGCCAATCCTACAACCTAATCCTGGAATTAGGGCTTTCTCCCCTCTTTTTCCAAGTGAGCAATAAGCAAAGTCTCTTTACCCCTTGTGCACAATGGCATACTTCAAAAACACACTTTGTCACCACCTGTTTTTCCAAGAGGGTTACAAGGTACACCTCTGAATAAGCTCTTCCAGGTCCTCTCCCTTGTCCAAAAAAGGAGATTTCAATTTGAAAATTGTGCATCTATTATGCTGCAGAACAAATTCTTAAGATTACTTGAACAAAATTACCAGACTCCCTTTCCCATTTCTTAGAATACTGACTTGTTAATTTTACTGCTGTATTAGTGGTTGTCCACATTAGGTTCACTACTCAAATAGGAGCTAAACTGTACACATATTTGAAAATATTTTTTACAAGCAAGAGAAGCAGCAATATTCTAAAACTGAGCATGTAAGAGATGTATATTCTCTAAGAAAAAGAAAGTGTTTAAAAGAAAGGTGCAAAAGATGATTGGCACCATTAAATCCTGAGCCCTGGAAAAAAACTTCTGTGAACATGTAAACAAGTCAGTAAAAACACCTTTCCATTAGTCAGTCAATCAATCAGACAAAGAGAAAAACACCCCACCCCAGGCATCCTTTTCCTACAGGCCGTTCAGAAAAAAATAAAAATAGTAATAATAATAACCAAGAGTTACAGTATTCCTTAAAAGAAAAGCAGAATATACTGAAAGATAAATACATGATGTGGTTATAAAGAAGAAAGAGAAATGAGACATAAATATGATGTATACATATATGTCCGAATAAATTCAGTGAAGAGCACTACTGATGACCAAATCCTGATGACCAGTATGGGCTCCCATTCCTAACTCTGCCAGTATCGTACTGATAGTTCTTGGTTTCCTCAATCACTCTGCGTTGCCATATGATCACAATGCTCTATGAGCCTGAAGGGCATTAATGAAAACCACACAAATAATTTTAAAAGTCATCAAAATGTCAAGTGATGCAGCAGTCTGCCTCAGTACAGCAGAGTTCATGTCTTTGACTATGCAGTGACATAACTGCGAGTTTCCCTTTTTTTTTTTTTCACATTGTGTGACTTCTGAGTTACAACACTTGAGAGAACGGATGCTGGATGTCTGCAGAACAAGGCAAAGGGGGAAGAGGAAAAAGAGGAGACTTTGGGCCACACAGCATTAGGACAGTTTGGACAGAAAAGTACATTGTTGCTGATGCTGAGATTTGTAACGCTGATGCTGGATGCTGCGTAATGGCACATGGATGGAGATCCCCAGCAGAGTAAGGAGTGTGCACACTTCCATAACTAAGGAATGATGCAAAGCTTCAAGGAGGTAATCCTGACACCTTCCTGAACCGACACCTATCTTTCTTAGCCTCATCTCTCCGGAAAGTTCAATTATATGAATATTGCACTCCATTCAAAAGGAAAAACTGGAGAACAGAAGCCTCAAATCCAAATAAATTCATTTTTCAGGGTAATGTATCGATTTTGAGATATATATATATATATTATATATATATATTATATTATCAGAAAGTTGCACATAGCATTTTGGAAAAGGTACTGCCCAAACTAGCTACTGGTGCAGCAGTTAGGTCTCACAAACACAACATTCAAACTGCAGCCTCAAATGCAACCTTGAGTGTGGGAGACAGAGCTATTGACTACTCCAGACTGACTTTGTTCCCAAGTCACAATATAGAACGAAAACAAGCAATGTGACCTTGGAATTTTTCATAATATGCAATTTTTGTTTCTTGTCCAACTCTACTTGTAGCCTCTCCTTTCCATGAAGCTTCCTGCTTTTACAGGAGATGGTTAAATTTTGTTGCTGTAATCCATTGCCTGCAAACAATGAGTCAAAGATTATTTGGTTCCTGAAGCCAACCTATTCTGTCTCTTGCAAATAAAAACATACAGGACAATTTACTCTGATTATATCATTAGAAGGGACTCATTTCCCACAGCCATTAGCTTTTATGGCACAGGTTTGATGGCCCTGTTTGCACAACTTTGCACCAGTAAAAATGGAACCAACGGGTTTAAATCTTTTTTTATTAAATCTCTTGATTTAAAGGGAACTTCAGAATGCATGGAGCTGTGTTAATTCCCTTGTTTCCTAAGAGGGAACACGGGCATGGGAATCATTATACTCTAGTCATTTCCAGCTGCTAGGATCTCCCTAGGAGTTGGCCAGCTTGGCTACAGTCACGCTGCTATAGTGAAGCCCTGAATGGCTACTGCTGTACCTCATGGCTGATTTCATTTCTTTTGTGTTTGTAAGCATGTAACACAAGTGCAACCCAGAATGGTTAGTATATTCCTGTGTATACTATATTGGAATATAAAAGTAGACCCGAGATTTTTTTTTTTTTTTCCAAGCATCTCCTAGCGCTCCAGATCCTTCAACCCCAAATCACTTCGCTAATATGCCTTTCTATTTTATATCTAGTACTCACCAAATTCTTGCTTTCCACCCCATAAAAACACTACCTCTTCCTGCTTCTGCACTTGCATTCACAAATCTAGGAACAGTGCAGAGCATTGGCAACATCTCAGAGCTGTTTCTTCACCAAGGACATCATCACAGATTACCTGCTCCACAGGTTCTTCCTCCATAGCAATGCAAACAACTCACTTAACTTACTTTTATCTGTATACATTGTGGATTGGAACAAGTTTATTCTCTGTTCCAGACTGCAATTCTCAAAGCTGAATATCTAGAGGAACCAGTCCCTCAATTCTGAACACAAAATGATAACTAAGTTTTGCTTTACAGAAGTTTTTCCTGAAAAAAAAAAAGCCCTGAACCACTGCATGCTTACATATAAACATCAAAAACTGTATGCATGGGTATAAAAGGATGAAATATCAGGGTTAAAAGAAAACATTGAACACATAATACAGAGATTATAGTCACAATTAGAAAACCTCAATAATACAATGTTAAAAGTAAGACTGGTATCAAAGAGGGTAACCACCACTCTTTATGGACTTGTAGTGTGGAGGGATATATATTCAATAGGGCTATTTTAAAAATGTTATTGCCTTCTGGACTAACAAATGTTTGCTATTTGTTATTTCATAATTGCTTTTCAACAGAGTTCTGCGTATTCCAACATGATCATTGGCCATGGAATGCAGTAAAAACTTTCTGGGTTTTTTGTTGTTGTTGTTACCTTTATTCTCTTTGAATGCAGAAACAGCTATAAGATGTCATATTTTAGTAAATGTGTGATAACACAGCACAAGATTTTAAGGTACAATTTGATGATTAACAGCTGAAGCATGAGTCCTTCAATTCTTATTCAACTGAAGTGCTTTTCACATCAATATACACATCAAAACTGAATGAACACAAAGATCTTTTACTAAAATAATGAGACATGGAGTTTCTAACATAGGAGACGTACGCATTGTTCACAAACATTCAAAAAAATTGAAAAAATAGCAATCATAGCGGCCTAGGAAAAGGCACTGCCTAACCTCCTTTAAAGCCTGTTAGGTTTTTGTAACTGGGGGTGAAGACTACATAAAACATGACTGCAGGCTGTAAAATATGCAGACATATACTAACTCCAACTACTGGTGCACATACACTGCTTGAATGCAAACTTCTGCTTGTGCTTCTGCAAGTAAGTACTCACATATGTGCATGTCTTGCAGGTGCAGTTTAAATGCTCTGTAGGGGACAGCCTTCAAATATGCAGCTTCAAGACTTTAAACAGGTAGCGATTTATATAACGTTCTGAAGTCATGCCACAGCATTTTTGACAGAAAAATGCAATTCAACAGCTTTGCTTAGATTGGAAGAGCATGCTTGCTTATGTCATTAGTTTTATTTAGGTCATTTTTCATCATTCATGCCAAAGTGTAAGTTGTCTCAAGTCTTCTTATTTCCTGGGAGTCTTGTTTGTACAGGAAGATGGGATCTTGCCATGTTTAACCTCCTGCTTTCCAGCAAGAAGCTCCCATCTCAAAGAAACAAGTTGTCCTCAGCACAGTACTAACCCCTGTCATCCTGCGGAAGTGAAGTGGAAATAAATCATACTTAATTACAGTACAGCAAGTGGAATTCACTTAGCCCAACTCACTTGAACACCAAGAAGGAAGAGAATTTATTTTGGAGAGGGGAGGTACTGGTTTAATCAGATTTGGATGACTTCTGTGATGCCACCATACATCATACGGCTCTATTCATAACACAGCTACAACAACAGCAAAATAGCAAAAATACTGAAGTTTTTAAGATTTGAACTCAAAAACACTGTGTTGCTAACACCTCCCAAGTCAGTGGCCAAAGAAGGGGCCCTAAGAAAAACAAACATCCAGCATCCAGGAGCATTATCTCACCTGCCTGAAGCTTGAGAATTTCCAATAATTATAATTAAAATCTCTCACATCTTTTGATAATTATAAATACTTCAGGCTCATTTCTGTCACCACAGGTAACAGCAGGCAGAAATTACCACAGGCATATGACAACGATGCCATGTGAAGCATAGAAACACATGAAAAAAAAAAAAAAAAAAAAAAAAAAAGACAATTATGAACTTTGCAAATTTCTGAATTTAGGCTCACGGACTCAGCTAGAAGTTGCCTTTCTGGCAGCTTTCTAACGCTGTAAATTCCTATCATCCTGAAGCACTTACATTTTGCTCAAGGGATTATGCTTGTTCTGCCACCAGAACAAGAGGGAATCCTGAATGGCTGGCAAGAGGCTTACTCCTCTTCTTGAAGAAAGGTTCCATTACAGTGGACAGTGAACTAATTCATTAGAGCCCTACATCCTTCCCAAACGCTAAATAGCCCAAGTCCATTTATGCAAGCTGCCAAAGAAAAAAAAAATGTTTTTATTTGTTAATAAAGTTCAAGTGCCTAGAGAAGAATAACAGACCATAATCTATTTTGTCCATCAAAAATTATGCCTATTTAAGCAGATTAAAAAGAAGTACAACATTTATTTCACTGGTTAGACAGAAGTCAATAATTAGTACTGGACACATACAGTTGAAGACAAATTTTGTTGGAAAGGAGATATAAGTAGAAACACCAAGGCCTTAAGAATTTAACTTTTAAAGGTTTAGTAACAGAAAGGAATTGATGTTCTTTTCCACATTTTTGTTTTCAGTACATTCAACTTGAGAAGCTATTTTTTACACCAAAATGTCTGCACTACCAGCTACCATAAAAGCAGAGGAGAGTTCACATATACACTTATTGAAAATATATGATTTTAGCATCATGAATGTATTTTAAGATCACTGAGCAACTTTTCAATCTCAAGACAAAGCAATTCTGCTTGCCCTTCTTGGCAGACCTCATTAAACCAGTGCCTAAGAAACACCTGTCCCAATACTGAAAAAAGCATGTTTTTGCTACAGGTACTTTTGAGATGCATGTTGGTCATGAACAAAATAACTCATGTATATAGCGTAGATTTTATTTGTAAAATGAGATTAATGTTTCTTACCTTACATCTATTTCAAAGGCGTGAGATCTCTAGCTTATACTCAGAACTTACTCTCAAGTATACTGATGATGAATCTGACTTTCTGAAAGTCTTGATAAACATCGGCAGCCAATGTCAAGTTACACAATCTGTAAATGATATATTTCTCTTCTCACAACTCCTACTGTAGATTAGCAATACCAATTGATCCAAATCCAAGACCAAATTAACATGCACATCTCGTTTTTATTATTTCCATTTTAAAATTGTCTTAGTTTGGTAGCTCTCTGTTGTACTACCTGTAATACCTGGAACTGATGTGGTTTTGTCTTCAGGAGTCATTCACGTGAAAAGTTCCTTGATGTACTTACTTTGTAACTGAATTCTTTTTAGGAACTTGAAAAATATTGCTGGCACTTTGTGAAGCATATGGGAGGTTACAAGACTCACTGGTGTTTTAATGTCCTGTTTATGTACGTTGAACATACAACCATATGAGGGCTTATTTGATGAAGATTTTCTTAAGCTTTCATAAAGCTCACTCTAATATCTTACTGATGCTCTGGGGAGGTAAATCAAACTTAGACTGTACTTTAATGGAAAGTCAAATTTATTCATTCAGGTATCTTGACTAGTGGAGTATAATTCCTGCTCGCTCAGTTGTTACTGCAGCTCCAGCCCTTGAAAGCTTAAGGACCAGAGAAGAAACTACTGCCTCTTCAAACTGCTCTGAAGAGCATTCATGCTGCATGCAGTCTTCAAGCTGCAGTGACATGTCCATAATGACATAGAGCCAACCTTTCCAGTACACCAACGGTCTGTTTATTGCTCCTCTAGTTTGTGAACTTTCCCCACAAGCACCCCATGTTAAACATCTATAGTATGGAAACATTGCAAATGCTATACCTGCAACCACCTATTTCATTCAACTTGCAAAAAACATAAAATAAAGAACTACTGCATAACCCCCCTAAGAAACGTATGAAATTGCAAGATTATGAGAAGTATGCAATCTGCATACCTTTGGCATAATATGCTCCACAAGCAACACAGAGATAAGCAAACTTCCCCACAGCTATTCCTCAGAAGTGCAACCCACTGCTATATTCCCTCTCAAACACTCAGGTTGGCTTTCCCAAAGATGATCTAACACCCTTAGGGAGCAGATCACCCACACAGGCTCAGGAAATTATAAATGGGCTTTCTCTTCTTGGATTGCTTCAAGACTTAGGAAAGGCATAACAGCCTCAATGCTCAGTATTCCATGCAACACAGCTTCCACTGCGCCCTAAACAGAAATGGACTGGCACAGAAGAGAAACCAAGAGACAAACTCATGGTTAAAGCTATGAAGATGTACCATTTATTTCAGGTTTTCGTTGTTTTTGTTTTGTTTATGCAGGACATTTCCTGACCACTTCGCACGGGTGGTTTGAATAGCTTTTCCTAGTCCTTTGAGAAGTGACACAGTAATGATTTATGAAACTTTCTAACTACAGGGAACACACATGAGAATATAATGTGACAAAACTGGCAAAGCACCAATGAACCAGATGAGAGAACATTAGTGAATTATGTTTGGCATCAGAAGTCCTGCTGTTGGGATAAATCAATGAACAGTCGTCCTTGCTATCATCACAGATCCTCTCCTTTCCCCAACTCCCTAGCTGTTCTTCCCACATGGTGCTCTAAACAAGACCGGAAATATTAACTTTTAAAATGTCAAGAGATTTGTCAACCATGGCTATGTGCTAGAATTGTCACATGACTGTTTAATTCTGAAACTGGCAATAAAGACTTTCATGCCATCCAACCCCTGTGTGTACCTCACATGTAAACTCTGCTTACTTGAGTTTCATACAAGAATGACTCTGTAGGTACTTTGAAAGTGCCACCTTAGCATTCAAATTTCAATATGCTTAAAAACTGCTTTTTAAGACAATACTGGGATTTGAACCAATGTTCTTTGTTAACCCAGACCGGTCAGTCATCCTACAGTATTTTAACCTCATGTATTCCATGTGGCTATACAGCAGATACAAACTAAAGACTTTTATGAGTTTCGTTTCTGAATGAGCCAAGTGAACCGACTCTCTCTGCACCTAAGTGCCGAAGTTACACAACTGATTAACACAAAGCACGCATGTGCTCTTGCTGTAGAATTCAGCTTTTATTCACTTTACTGCTTTACATCCTTACGAGCTTGTCTGTTTTCAGTGTTCCATAACAAATTCAGGATCTGTGTAAATCACTACAACACAAATTTCATTTTGAATTAGCTACATTCTTACATCAGGTATTTGTTTTAGTTGGCTTAGTGAACTGCAAGCTTCCCTTGGTAAGACGTACTGAACAAGGGACCCTTTGTAGAAAGGAGCAACACTAACCTTTTATCTGAGCTTACAGAACCTTTAATTTGGGACTTGCGGCTTTACAGTGTTGTGAGATTTCCTTCTGCACTCCTCTTAACTGCAAACTCGGGGTCAAGTTCTACCTTTATGTACACTCAGGCAGTAAACTCACATCCTAAATTGTAGTTTGCAGAACAAACACTTCAGGTAGCATCAAACTGCACATTTTTCAGTTAGAAGAGAAGCAAATGCTCCAACAAGAATGAATAAATTTCAGTCCCATGTACATTTTATATTCATTCCAACTTCTTTCAGAACTGGAGACTCACTGCAACAGATGCATGGTTTCTGCCAAATCCGCACATAAATAAACTCAACTTGCTGATGGCACGGGAACAGCATGATGCGCTTCTCCATGCCCAGCACTGTCAAAGCAGAAGCAAAGAGGAGTGGCTGCTTCAACAAAGCTGCTGCGCTGCCAAGTAGCTGTACACGGAGCTGCTGCCCTGCATTTCTCCAGCAGCAGCCTGCAGAAGTTCAAGGAACTCAGGTGGTGCTGCACTGGCTGAGAGAGCTAACACAACCAAAATTAAAAAGCAATGACAAGTAAATAATTACAGTCATAATCAGCATCCAAACCCCCACCATTTATGTGCTCACTCAAGGAAAAACAAACCAAAACACTCTTCTTGCTTCTACTGTGGCTCTAGCCTGTAAAGTGATTATGTATGAAGGAAAGAATTCAGTGTGACTTTCAGCTTTCATGAATTAGCAGAGGTTTCAAATAAAGAGGAAAAAAACACAAGATCTATCAGAGTTACAGACTGCCTGATCTGGTAGCTGTTGTCACAATAAACACGTAACTCACGACTTACCATCCATGTATATTTTCATTACCAAGCACAACAAAGGAAGCAAGCACTTTTTGCAGCCAAAGCCCCAAGTACAATCTTCACCTATGTCATACTGTTCTCAAGTATTCTTTGCACTATTGCACCCAGAAGCTACACTTATAAGCAGACACACCACTGCACTAAGGCACAGCACTCTCCTCTACATAAAGTTTCAATTAGCCTTTAAACTCAATTACACTGCACAGAAAAGAATCTGGAATGCTGGATGCAAGCTGTCATGTTTCATAAGCCATTTAATAATATTATATTTTATTTTTTCCTATTGACATTTAGTTTGGTTTTGAACTCAAAATATGAAGCCAGAAAAGCAAAATAAATTATCCTGTGAAAGTTAACAAATTATTCCATTGTTTTTAACAGCACTGGGCAAATCCCACTGAATTAGGCATGAATTTGTCACATATGCAGTAAGGAACTTAAGACTAATACATTGTTCCCATTGCAAATCTTATTTTTAGAGGTTAGAAGTTAATATTCCAAATTGGCTCCAGGCTTAAAAATGGAATATGCATTTACCCCAGAAGGGGAAAAAAAGACGAGAGAAGGAAAGAGAGAAGGAAAGAGAGAAGGAAAGAGAGAAGGAAAGAGAGAAGGAAAGAGA
>CM021732.1:32778874-32946323 GCA_011075105.1 Heteronetta atricapilla | reverse complement strand
GGGGCGGCCCCGGGCGGGCGCGGAGGGCGGCTGCCTCCATCCGCCTCCAGCCCGGCCGCCCTGCCCTGCCCTGCCCGGCCCCGCGGCTCCCTCAACGAAACGACCGCCGCCGCCGCCGTCCCCGCCCGCCCCCGCCCCGCCGCCGGTGCGCCTCGGCCCCGCGGGTGTCCCCCCTTCTCCGGTTGCCGGGAGGCGGCAGCGGGGCAGGGCCGGCGGGCGGGGGCGGGCGGAGGCGGGGCGGCGGCGGGCGGTGAAGTCACGGCGCTCACCCGCGCCGCTTTGTTCGGCGGAGGATGGAGGAGACCGTGGGGGGCGCCGCTCGCCGCCGCCTCGGGACCCCCCCTCCCCGCCCATCATACACAGACCGCAGTCGCCCCGCCGCCCTCCCCTCGCGATCTGTGTATGCCCGGAGTTTCCGCCCCTCCGGGCGAAGTGGGAGTAACGCAAAGGTTATAGCCGTGTCCTGGGCGGCGCGGAAAGTACCTCGCCGTGCGGGCACGGAAACCCCCGGCCCGGCCTGGGCTAGGTGCGCGGCCTCGGAGCCTCCTGTCATCGCCTCCCCAGAAAGGCGCCGCTTCCTGAGCTGCCCTGCTGTCCCCCAGGCAGGTGACACGCACCTGTTCCTGCCTGACGGGCCCGGGGCCCGTGGCTATCACCTCGTTTGTGGTACCACCGAGCAGGTGGCACGGCATGTCGTATCCCAAAATAACTCCTCAATGTGATGTGCCAGTCTGTCAGTGCAGGGTACAACATTAAAAAGTCATTAATGTGCTGACGGTGTTTAATGAACTGTGTTCAGCTTTGGGCCCCTCAGTACAAGAAGGACATAGAGGCCCTGGAGCATGTCCAGAGAAGTGCTTCAAAGCTGGTGAAGGGCTTGGAACACAAGTCCTGTGAGGAGCGGCTGAGGGATCTGGGGTTGTTTAATCAGGAGGAGGCTGAGGGGATACCTTATTGCTCTCTACAGATGCCTGAAAGGAAGGTGTGGGGGGCTGGGGGTCAGCCTCCTTTCTCAGATGACTAGCATTAGGACTAGAGGGAATGGCTTCAAGTTGCACCAGGGGAGGTTCAGGTTGGAAATTAGGAGACATTTCTCCACAGAAAGAGTGGTCATGCATTGAATAGGTTGCCCAGGGATGTGGTGGTGTCACCGTCCCTGGGGGTGTTCAAGGAAAGGTTGGGTGTGGTGCTTCAGGACATGGTTTAGTGGGTGACATTGGCAGTAGGGTGATGGTTGGAACAGATAATCTTGAAGGTCTCTTCCAACCTTAATGATTCTATGATTCTAATGCTGTGCTCTCTTACAGTCCTTACAAATAAAAGGCTGTTAAAGTCTTTTCAGACCCTGTGCCAAGCCTTGCGGCACTGAGATCAGGATGGCTTATCGACTGTATGTCAAAGGTCAGAAACTGAAGATGCATGGGGTTTGTGCAAGGTCACTGAGGAGGAGATGGCAAAGGAGCAGTCCTATACTCCCACTCCCGGGATTTTTAAATGTTATATCATTGTTCTGCTTCATTTTGGAAAAATCCCCTGTTTCAGACTTTGACTGTCATTGTTAAAGCTGCCACAGCTCAAATGGGGATATGGTGTGTGACAAAGCCATACACAGTGATGGTCACATAAAAGAGTAGCATCCACATGACTTCAGATGTGGTGGCATTCTTGATCTAATTGCTCTATGGTTTCAGAGATCACAATTTAACACTATGCAATGATGAGCAACTTGTCCCATGAGGACTCAGATTGGTGTAGTTCTTTGAAATGAGGCATTCGTGGCAGGCGAGCTAAACTCAATTGACTCCATGTTCACCATGATGTCTAAATCCTATCTCATGATGTTACAAATTCATGATGATTCAAATTTGTCTTGAAGAGGGTCCAGAAAAAGACAAACAAGTTCACGGAAATGTCTTAATAAAAAAAAATCCAAGCAGAAGCAAAAGTTGCAGAAAGAAAACTTTGGGATTTTTGCCTGCAGAGTCTAAATAGTGTTGAAGGGAGAAAGAATATACTTAATACTCCATATGATGTATTTTGTATGAATATTGTTGTCAGATCAGAATTTAAATGATCATATAAGCATCATGAAGAAAATGGTTCTGTCATCAACAGCATTGAGTTGTCTTGTGAATTTCTAGTCATAAACTAGTCATTTCACCATACAAATAGGAAATGGAGTCCTTACATGTTCTGCTTTTTGAGAGAATGGGCATTTGGGGCAGACAGACAATATCTACAGTCTAACATGGAAAAAAATGATAATTTTCATATAAAATCTGAGAATAAAGTAACTAAAATGAACACTGAGAACATAACAAAAAGGGTAGATCAATAATGGCTGAGAACTATTCACCCCGAATACTGAAAGACATGGGTATCAATGGTAAAAAAGAAGCCAAGAGTTGAAGGTGCCAGTAGTTGAGGCCACTGTAACTGTTCATGGTAGTCTGTTCGTTTATGTAAAATGTGTCTTTCACTTACTTCTTTACCTTCATTCCTCACATGGTGGGAGACAAAGATTTCAGAAGGTACATTCTGTAGTGATGGCATCTTTAAATACACAGCTGTTTAGTGTTTGGAATGCAGTAATATAAGCTGCATCTCAGAGGATGTTATGCAGGAGACTTGGATAGCAATTCAAGTTTTACAAATTGACAAACCGAATTGCGTAATGCCACATAGGAGACTTGGAACAAGGAGCTTAAGAACACTGGAACTGGATGTAAGTGTCAGTCTGTTGTTCTATCCACAGGACCATGAATTCTTGAGAAAATGTCATTGTGGAATTTCCGTCCTTGGAGATAACTGAAACTCAGTTGAACAAGTTCATGGGCAACCTGATCTTATTGGTCGTGTTGAGCAGAGGACTGGTTGGGCCTTTTGGAGCTTTTTCTAGCCTAAGTTACTCTATGAATTTCTATGGTGAAAGGTGTTTAATTCTCCTTTCTTATATTGCATGTATACCCTGTTTCATGAAGTGTTAAAAGGGTGCTTTCTTTATGATGCTTACCTTTGTTTTCCTGCAAACAGGATATAATTGTCTGTCACAGCAGTAGCCCAGAGCCTCTCTTTTCAGGAAACAGTTTTGAAAATGTTGAATATGCAATGAATGTTCAGTAGAGCTGTTCAAAAAACCCAAAACATTTCTTACAAAAACCATGTTCCTTTTTTGGTTGAATAATCCCAACCATTTTTATGTGCCATTTTATGGGGGAGAATCCAAACCAAGATTGTAAAGGGGAGAGTAATGGTGTTTTACAACTTCTAATACCAAAACTTCTTAAAATTAAAAATGTGATAGATATTAATTAGCCGGACATGTGATTTCTTAGATTATTATGACATCTTCAGTGCTGTTAAAAACCCCATAGAAAGCATTTTGGTATACTTAAATTAATTGTACTTCCCTCCAACTTCTTTACTTTTTCACATCCCTATGAGACCCCACTTTGAATTGCTACTTTTTTAGTTAATAATTTAAAATTTTCTGGGGCACAGTAATTTTTTCTGAATTTGGTGGCTTCACTTGATGTCACTGACAGTAATGTGCAAATTCCATTTTTTTTTTTTTTGCTACATAACTAAATAAAAGGATCACATGCTTGTCTGTCAGATACAATTACATTTGCTATAGCTTGCATTCTTTTAAACAATATTTGAATCTAAACTGCATCTGTTTCATATAAAGAAGTCAGTGTATTTTTTCAAATCTTTTGTAACCCATCAGTTTAAAATGGTGGAGGAATTCAAATTCAATTGCTGTTCCCAAGAAACTGATTGCCAAGAAGTTGTAGACCTCTCTTCCAGCAATGAGAAAAGAGTTTTTTTTTTTAAAAAAAAAAAAATCAGTAAAATTCTACATAAAATTCCAACTTCCCTGTACAATATACAGTCATATTTTTTTAACAATATGTACATCTTTTCACTTTGGCAAGGTTGTGATGCATATTCATGTAATATGTTTAAACTATGCACATTGTTTGTCATTTCTTGTCTCAATCCTCATTGTCAAAATTGGCAATGTCGTCTTTCAAAATAGAATACCTACCCCCCAAAAATAGTACTTTTCATCATATTGTACATTAATACCTATCTTAATTACTCATCCATGCTACTGGACCTCCTGATGCAACAAAGAAAAAATGGTGTGTTATAAGGCAAAGCAATAGCCTAAAAACAAAACCACTAATATTTAGAGTGTATCCTGAAGTTTCCATAGCCATCTCTTGGGCTTACAAATCTTTTTTGGGTTTGCAACTTCAGTGGCTTCAATAGGCCTGCATGAGATGATCTAGCAACATTTGAAGCATTATCTTTCTGAATTTACCTCCTTGACACTTACAATTGGGACATTATGCAGAGATAGGTGGGATAACACCTTCGATTTTCCATACATTCCAGCCTAATCGCATTTGTGTATAGTATGTCTAACTGTTGTTCTTATTCACTGTTTACTTGCATGGTTTAAGTGTAAGATGAAGCTTTTTCTGGTCTGTATGCACTATCAGTATTATCTCCCTTCCAATTTTCTATATTCAATTACTTGCAATACCCCAGCAGTACATTTTTCTTCCTTTCTTACATCACCAATCAAATTCTAAGATTTGTTTATGAAGAACTCAGTTCATAGTACTCCAGAAATCCCAAGTATTGATCTTGTGTGCTTCAGTGCTTGCCAGAAGCATACTGAAGCAGCTATGTGTAATAAAACAATAAACCTGAGATATTTCACACCATTTCAAGAAAAGAATTTCAAAGCAGTTGGATTCTCAGCCAAAGTGGTCAGTGCACAATTGTGATCTCACCTTATACTCTGTGAGACAGAGACAGCAGTGGGTACTTGGGTGAGAAGGTATCATTCTGTTTAGGGTTCACTAGGTCAAAAACAGTGCTTTGAGCTCTAAGCAGACACTTGTTTTCTATGACATCTGTAGTACAGAGGGCTGATCTGTAAATTAATATTCGGGGGCTTCAGTGAAGATGCCATTGTGCTCTGTTTAAAAAAGAGTAAGAGGATTTTGCTAGACAAGCAAGCTGAAGAAATTATCAATATAGTCCAACAGAGATGCTCAGAAGCATAAAAACCTGTATTGCAACAAGTGGTCAAAGTTTAGGACTGTTTATTGAAATCTTTTAATAATCTCTTTCTGGAACTATTTACTGAAAAAAAAAAAAAAAAAAGAGCACAACAGCAGTATAGTCAGCTGAGCAGATGTATTCTGAAACAAGAACATTTTAATTGTTGTCACATGCAAAGTTTTAAAGAACACTTACATTGAGATGTTTTGGTACTTCCACTATGCTTTTTTTTTGTGGGACGGAACTTTCAGATAGAAGTATTTTCTTCCTTTTGACAAATGACCATATGGTGTGCTTTGAGAGCCTTTCTGACTGCAGACAGAATAGCTCCTCTGTGGCCTATTGTTAAAGTATGAAATTTACCTGGGGTTCTTCTAGATGCTGTCATTATTTTTTTTCCTGATACCACATCTTAGATTTACAGGCATTGCAACTTGATTTCTGGAAGGAACAGGACAGAAGGGCAGAAAGCCTCTGAGTAAGTTATTTCATTAACCTTATTTCAGCGGGACTTTTGCTTGAGGACTGAAGACCTCCCCCCTGTGACACAGATCTTTGTGCTGTTTTCCTGTTTTCCTTCATGGACTAACAGAAAACTAAAAATACAGAGTTTTCTTTAGTTTTGTATCCACAAAGGACTGTAACCCACCCCACAAAAATCAATGCCATTTTCAGATTAACTGCATGTTTTTCCAACTCCGCAAGGGCTAGATTTCCTCTTGTTAGATGGAAGTGCAGATCCACAGGCGCTAAGGCTGCTGAACACTTAAAATACACATTTCAAAGGACAGCTTGTGAAGTAAAAAAAATAGCATTGTCATTTCTACAAAGGAGCAGCAGACACCCTACTCCTTTGGTGTCTGTTCAGCAATTTTGTATCTTTTTTTTTTTTTTTTTTAAATTACAAACTAGAACTACACATACACTGATACTCCAGACACTCCAGGCGTTTTTCTTTCTTTCACCTTCCACCCATTTTCTTCTGCTCCTGTTGCCTGTCCCTGCCTTTCTCCCTGCATTGAAAAAGGTATGCAATCACCACTTGTTGCTGAGGACCAATCAAGTGACTGTGTTACATTTTTTTTTTTTAATTTTCCTTCTTCCCCAAAATTTATTTTGCCCCCTTTTCACATTGAGGACAATTACTCCCATTTTGCCTCCCTCCTCACCTGCATTAAAACTATTTTCACTCTTCCGTGTCATGGTTGTTTCTTTTTCAAGTACTTTGGGCAGACGTTTTGCAGGCCCCTTGCTTTCCCCATCTTTCCCCCTCTGCTTCTCTCACTTCCCCAGTGGAGAAGTCAATTTCTGACGCAGCAGCTATCAGGCAGTGCTGCAGTTTCACCCTCATCCTCAACCCACTATGATTTCATCCCTTCTCTGTCCCCAGGATTTAAGATATTGTGTTACCAAAGGGGGGAAGGGGGGAAGGGAGGGGTGAAATATTCCATAGTAACTCAGAAGGCCTGACAAAATTTTGGAAACTTTCAGAGAAAATTTCCAGATAAGCCCTTGTCACTATTAGCTCACTCGTTTTTCCCAGAGGTTTCCTATGTAATGTTCTACAAGGAACTGGTAGAAAGAAAAAGGTAAGACACAGTGGTAAAATAGCAGGAAACATTTTTGTGGATTTCTGAAAGATAAATTCCCTTGTGAGAAACTATTGAGGAAATTAAGTGTTAGAGGTTGAAAGGGAAAGTTAAGTTGTGGTTTAGAAACAGAACTAGTATTGTTTAACAGAAAATTAAAGTGCATTTTTTAGCACAGCATAGCCTTTTAGATCAGACTCAAAAGTATCATACAGTTACAAAGCCAAGGTTTGTAACTTGGTGATTGTTGAGTACAAATCATTTATCCTATCCATAGCTAAGCTGCTAAATCTGGTGCATTGAGTGGTGGCCAGTGAGTGGAAAAATCCCAAAGGCAAACTGTGTGTGCGTGGCAGAGGGGGAAGTGGGAGGGGTGGGGAACAGGGACAGGGAGGGTGTGTTTTTCCAGAATTATCAAAGGTTTTGAACCTCTGTGATAGGATTTCATCTGTTCTTGTCCACAGTCTTGAAATGTGGTGTGCACATTACAGCCAGGATGCTCTCTGGGAGATCTTTATCAGGATATCCCCACTCCTCTCTCACCAGATCCCTGCTCAAGACTCACTGCTATCATGACAACTCAAATAAATCAAGAAATGTTTAAATGGCCAAAAGGAGAAAGAATGGAGGCAGATGGGAGCATTTAGAAAACAAAACCAAACAAAAAACATTACTTACGATTTTTGTAATTGTTTCAAATATGTGTCTGTATACATCTCCTCACTTCTCATATCTTTCTTATCTGTAGATTGTTATCACTTTGGCATAGGGAGATGTATGTTTGGACAGCACCTCACATCCCTACTTCTGGAAAAAAATAATAAAATAAAATAAAATAAATATAAAAAAGTTAATTCATAATAATAAATTTATCTTGTCTGATTTCAGGATCCAGTAGAGCTGGTTTTACTGCTTTTCCTTTAAGCTATAGTAAAATTAAAATTATTTTAAAAATAATGTATAATTAACTTGTGGAATTTGTTGGCTCAGGATAAGAACTTCTTAGGATTTAAAAATAGATTTGATATTTGTAAGAGTTTTATGTGCCTTTACACTAACCAGGATAAAAGTTCATAAGGGAGGCAAGCTTTCATAATGCAGAACAAAAAACAGTCAGAGCCTGCAGAAATTTCCCCTGAAACTGTATGGTGGTTCTTTGAAGATGATTTCTACCTTTGCTGAAGCGTTTAGGTGGTGGAGTCTCCCTCCCTTGAGATCTTCAAAAGCCACCTGGACATGGTCCTAAGCAGGCTGCTCTAGGTGGCTCTGCTTGAGCAGGGGGTTGGACCAGGTGGCCTCCAGAGGTCTCTTCCACCCTCAGCTGTTCTGTGATTCTGTGATCTGGGACCAACTGTCACTGAAATCAGGATAAGGCGTAAAAGGGATTACAAGATTTATGTGTTGCTGAAGGACAGATACTACTTTGTTTGGGACGGGCACTTCCAGCCACAGTCTAGGCATAATTAAGTTGTTCAACAACATGTAAGGAGTCAGTATAAACTGAGGACAAAAAGTAAGGTCAGGCTGGTAGCATATACTTGGCTGGAGCAAACAACTGCCTTAGGATTTGGTCAGACCTTATCTTTTTATCTCAAGTAAAAAAAAGTAAAAATGTTTTACATAATTAAAGTACAGCCCAAACTACTAATTTCTTCCTTTAGAATTTAGTTAATGTGTTACTTTCCCAGAACACAATCCTTGTGTGGCATGACACACAAAAATGAACATGAAGATGGGGGGAGATAAAGGTCGCAAAATAATTTAAGCCTTAATTGTGCTTAAGAACAACGTTTCTGATTAGTCTTCTTCTTTGGCACTGTTTCCCATCACTTGTGGTCTTTAATTCAAAACTGGTTGTATTAGAAACAGGCTATAGATCAAACAGAAGTGTTAAGATTAATGAAGAAATTGCTAGGTGAAGTTGCATACCCTATATAACGTAGGAGGTCAGAAATGATGGTGATTATAATTCATTATCAATTTAAATTCTATCAATCTTCTAAGTGTCCACTCTTCTACACACAATTAATTCTGCTATAAATATCATCTAAAAGCTTGTGAGGAACAGTGAGTCCCACAGTAACTCTTGAGTCTGGATGTATGCTATATAAAGGTTCGGGGGAAAATGTGTTTTAGCAGTGGGGGAAAGCTACTGTAATATAGCAAAATTATGACCTGGGCCTGGAAGAAAAAATGGAATACAAAATATGAATTTTCAGGAGATGTATTCTGGCTGACTCTGAAACAAGTGAGAATTACATTACATCAAATGATGCTAAACACTGAACAGAAAAATGCAAGTGTAAAACAGAAGTAAAAGAGAGAACAGCCAGCACCAGAAGCAGTACAACACTGGCGACATGCACCTTACCCATCCACAAGCTGTCCTAAGGATAAATGCCATGGAAGGTCACGATCACCAGCATATATCTGTGTGTGCTACAGAAGACATAGACACACGGACCACTCAAAGAGACAGAAGAGAATAACTGGGCATTTTGCTCTTAGCCATTAGCTGTCTTCTGAGGAACACTGCAAAGACACTATGAACACAGCTTGAAAATGCAGAGTTATGAGTTTACTGATGACTTGTGGGTTTTCATTTTTACAATGGGGACCAAAATGAGGCTGTCACTAAGCTTCTTCCCATGTGTGGGTGGAAACCACTAGTTCTCTGTAGACTCTTGGTTTATATTTCAGTGCATCATTGTCAGTTGGTCAGTCCACTTCCCTATAAGAATATGGGAGGTGTCTTTCCTGTAGGAGGAGAGGGTAAACTGAAAATAAAACACATCAGATCCCATGGGAAGTCAAAATAGAGCTGGATGTGTGAATCAGGATTAAGTTTTAAAACCCAAAATAGCAGAAATACAGTTCTTTGTTATCCAGAAATTCTTTAACCTTTTGGCAATGTAGTTTGTTTGTTTGTTTGTTTGTTTCACTTGAATTATTTCTTACTCATTTTTTTTCAAGGTTTGCTGTTTGCAAATTTCTCATCACAGGATGAGATTTTTCTCATCAGATGGGAAATCATAAAAAAGCATGACTATTAATACTACTCTAACACTAAAAAGTTGAGTACAACTATAAGGTTATGTGCTGTTTCTCTGGTAATTTTACATTATGCTGTGTGACTGCAGCTCTTCAGAGCCTTCTTTCTCCTTACTCACTCTTCTTTCTCTTTGCTCTAAATTCTACAGTGTACCCAAAAATATCAACAAGCTTGCACTTGTACAAGGAAAAAACATAGCATTCACCATGTAATGCTGTGATACATAGACATGTACATTAGAAAAAGGTTTCCTAATATATGATTTCATTATATACATTTGTTATTTTATTAAAATTGAAATTTTATGATATTCAAAATAGCAGTGAAAGATGTATTACCCACCTAGTCCAGACACCGTGAATGGGAAACAATGATTTGAAGTGATTGGATGGAAATTATAAGTAGATATAGCCAGATAGAGAGTTGAGGCAGAATTCTGTCTGTCGTGCAAAAAGGAGTCTGTGGCTAGTGTTTTCTTCTCCACCTTCTCCTGCTGTTTCAAAGTGCCATGAATTTCTGAAGAGCACCTAGATAAAGCAAATGCTCCTCTGTAGAGGGCATAAGACCTACACAAACTGCTGGCGGCCTCCACTGTGTTACCGAAATACTGGCTGGGCACACAACCCAGTTTTGGTTTGGAACCATCCATAGCCCAGCATGTGCTTTTTTGTTGGTGGCGTCATTTTGTTTGTTTCTGTATTGTTTCTTCACTCTGGATTTCTTCTTTTACTGAAACCAAGTAATTTATACTTTTTTTTTTTTTTTTTTTTTTTTTTTTCTCAATCTTTAGATGATTGGTTTTCAAATTGGAAGCATATGCAGGGAGAATAAGTCCTTTTTGTTGTTGTTTTATTGCTCTTTTTATTTATTTATTTATTTGTTTATTTTCCTTCCAGGGCAATATATTTTCCCCTTTAATCTCTTTCAGCAATAGAAACTGCTGTAGAGGCTGCTTGTAACAATAGTAGGCAAGTATTTTTCCATTCCAAACATAGGAATGTAGTCTGATGGTATCCCTCTAGAGGAGTGTTTGAAACCTTTAGGTGGCAGCCAAGGGCTATGGTTCCAATCCCTAGATTTATAAGCTGTGTGGTTTATGGTTTCTGCTTTGGGTGGCAAAGAGGATATCTAAAAGAAGAGTGACTTTCTAACCCATCCAAAAGCAAAGTGTGAGAAATTTCACATAGGTGATTTGTCATTATTATTATTAGTAGTAGTAGCAGCAGCAGCAGTAGTAGTAGTATCAATGTGTATATATCTGGATATATAGGAATGCACCTGGGAAACTCTTTTTGTGGTCTGTTGCCCTTCTGCCAGCCTCTGCATCCATCAAAGTACTCTCAAAAACACCATAAAGCCTAACATCTTACTCCCATTGATAAATCAGTTGTAAAAATGGTATCCAATACAGTGCTTTTTTGTATTCAGAATATGAATAATACCTTGGGTCTGTAGCTGGGAGGAGGCTGGAAACACTTGGCAGTCCCCTGTCATGCACCTCCTCTGGCCATCACAGCTGCATTTTAAGGACTGTGGGTGCCCTTCCCTCCTGGGCACAGAACAGCTCTGCAACTCTCCTGGGTGATTGCCATGCCATTGGAGGCCGTTTCTCCACAGATGTCTACTCAAAGTATATCTTCAGGACCTGTATCTTCAGGATTACTGTCCCAGTCCCCCGTGCCGCTCTAATACAAAGCTTTGTGAAAGTATTTTGTTTATAAAATAGGCTTAAGGTATATCCTCACAATACCTCTACTAAGATATCTAGAGATGTCAAAATGTTTGTTAATGAAGATAAACTCATTTGAAAGAAACTGTCCACTCCAGAGACTTTTTCTTAGGAAAGAAAATGCATCTTGGTTTTTACAAGTAACTGCACAAAATTACAAAGTTTTTTTTTTTTTTTTTTTTTTTTTTTCACTTCTATCTTTTATATGAAGAAAACAAGGCCACATTTCCACATTTCTATTACGTGTGTCGTGGGTTAAAAAAAAAAAAAAAAAAGAAAATGAGAGGTTTACAAATAACCTCATCTGTTTATTGTACTGTTCTCAAAGTTCTGCTTTGCATAATTAATGATCACATGCAGTTACAAATCACCTCCACAGTATAATGCAGCACGCATCTTCTCACCATCCCATGGATAGGCTGAAGTAGTCAATATTGCAGTGCCAGCAGCCTACATATGAGCTGAACAAACAGCTTGTAAATGTGTATGGCCTGACTGAGTATGTGAGTAAGGAGATTTGTTTTCCCCCAGCTTTTTCTTGTTTCTTTCACATTCTCAATTTTGCATACATAATTGTGGGACAGGCAGAGGCTTTATTCCCACTATTTCTTACTGTTCAGGTACAAGCAAGGCTCTCACCTGAAGACTTACTGCTGTTGTAGGATGCAGCTGGATTGAGGATAATACATCTGCCTCCTTTCAGAGCCTGTTAACTGGCTTGTGCCTAGTTAGCTTCGAGTGGAAGCAAAGAGAATATGTGCCTGTTCCCACATATGGAGAGGTGCCTTGTTTTTCTTAATACTGTTATTCCCTTACTGTCCTCTGTTGTTTCATGGTAGCTCACCTCCTGTTGCACAAAAAGGGAAGCCATCAAGCTTTAAAAATTCTTTTCATTTTAATCATTCACTCCTATTATCTGGCCAAACATCCTTTCATTCAAGCCCATGCTTGATTTGCTAAAAGACGTCTTCTTTACACTGCCTGCATTTGTCTCCAGGAAGCACGGAATAGGGCCTCTAGTTCATGGGGTTGAAATTCCTTAGTAAACAGAATGGTCTGAGTTGATGTGGAATACAGCCAAGATATTACAGAAGATGTCCTTGTTCATTCAAAAGGCATCGATAGATGTTTACATGGCAAGAAAAGGTAAAGACAAGTCTTTCACCCAAACAATACCCACTTGTTTTGTGTGTATATTCATTAATACTGGCAAGTTTTTTGTTCGTATAACAAAACATTGGAGAATGACTTACCAGAAGCAGAGTTACTAAATGGTTCACTTACTTTTTTACTTAAATAATTTATTACTGCATAAACATTCTCTTTAATTTAAAATTGTCCATCCACTGCCTAATCATCTGTGCAGTCTTCTGGTAACATTTCTTTGGAGACTCTGTGTTACAGTGACCAGCCAGGCATTTATGCTCTGCCTAGTGCTGTTTGTGATACATTTCCCTACCAAGGTAATATTTGGGATTTGGGGGTTAGTTAGAAAGTGTTTGGGAAACAGGTTAGAAATGATCTCACAAATTGCTGGAAAAGAGGGGCTTAGTGCAATGGGAGGTAAGAGAGGACGTGTCCAGGATGGTGAAGAAGGAATTATGCATTAGCTCACATAAATCATAATAGCAGGTGTGGGTAATTGCACTTTAGTAAAACTGTATTTGAAAGCAGTTAAGTTGTAGTTTCTTAGCAACTGCTGCTGACAGCTACATTTTAAGTGGTCAAAGCTTTCAGATTAGGTAACACCCATAGCTTGTTATACAACAGCATTGAATGGAGAAAAACAATAAGCAAAAGTGTTTCTCCCCTCTAAAAAGAAATACAGCAGAAGGCCAGAGTCAAAGAGGATTGATTAAATAGAAAAAGCAGAAATTACTTTTACATTTCTAGATAAGTATTTTCAGGAAGAACTTAGGAAGAACTGTTACTGAGAAGGGCATGGCCCATGTCTACTCAGTGTAATGGATGGATTTTAGGGAATGTTAGCAGGTCCATAATTTGTTTATAGGTACCTTTGTTATTTCATTAACACACTGTGTTATGTCATTTTGTTGTGTTTAAAATTTATATGTGTATTTTAGGGTGCATGTAAAGAATATTTTATTGGAATGAATGTATTTATATTTAGTATGAAATGTAAACGTTGTAAGTACTGTTCATCACTTAGGACCACACTGCTAACAGGTGTTTTGGGGTGTAGGATAAGAACATTTCATTGAAGAAGACTGTGCTAAAGCCAACCAAGAAGAAGTAAAGTGTAGTTAAGGAGAACTAGTCTGAAGGGTTCATCCTTTTGGCTAGGTAATGCAAATTTGTATTTGGCTATTTAATTTTGTAGTGTCTGAGTCATCCTCAATTACTCAAAGGTTCTCCACAGAAAGTACTACTTCTGACTTAATAATATCCCTTTGTTAACTAGGTCCTATCCTAGGTCCAAAGAGCAGTTGATATCATACCTTAATTCATTATACATAGAGCCAGCAAAAAGTTCTTAAGTCCTGGAAAAGTTCTTCAACCCAAGACAGAAAGGCATATGTGTTAGTTAAGGCACTGCCTGTATTAAGAACCTTCACATTCTGGGCAAGTGTCCTAACTTCTGGTTTACTGTTTTAGGTGGGAATGTCGATCTGTCTGTTACATGGATGCCATGGTATATGCTGTGTCCTTATTCCAGCTCAGTGGAAGTGTTCTGACTTTTTAAAGTAAAACTTATGCATGTCTTTTAGAACAGTGGAATATCCTTGTACAGGTGTTAAAACACTTTAGACATTTCCATATTTTGTTCTAAGTGTAAATCACATTCATATGGCCTGGCTTTTTTTAACATATGTATATATATGTATATATATATAAAATATCAAAAAGACCATTCTAACATGACATGCCACTGTGTCCTTTCTGATGAAGAAAAGGATGTACTCTGTACTCTGTAATGTAAACTAGTACTCTGTAATACTGTAATGAGGACAGCATAGTGTTTATTGAGAATGACACGTTACACAAAATATACATAGTGCCAATGACTAATAAAAGTAATATGGTTCATTTTATTCAGTTCATTAGACTTTTATCTGGTCATGCTTTTACTTTTATCGTATGTATCCTCATACAACCTCTAGTATGACATGGATTCCAATATAACCGCAGCTAAAAGGCATTTACTTGTTATGTGATCCAAAACACATACAGTATTCCCAGGGGCTCACTATGATGTCTCAACACATTTAGAGACAGCCCTTGGATTTGAAGAGAATAATTTATTTATCCATGACTGTATGATATTAAAGGCTGAGTCTCTTTTTGCCTCTTAATAACATCTCATTAAAGTATCTATCCACCAGCTTTTAAAAAACTGTGAGATTTGCTGATCACTTTAATTTCTTGAAATGAGTCTGATATTTTTTTCTCATATTTCAGTGTTTTATTCCTGACCTGCTTATTAATTCTCTTATTTCTTCATATGACATGAAAAAACATCTTTTGCATCTTTTGCACTGTTCTGTTTAATCTATATTCCACAGAGCTGATGAATGTCCATGATTTCCACTGTGGGATGGTACAGAGATGTTACAGTGGAGGATATATTTATCAGCTGGAATTTCAAGACAGATAAAACTAAAAGGATATGAATCTGAGAAACAATTTAAGTTTTCTTCAGTACCTTTAATTCTGATGAATATGCTTCTCTTTTGTTCTACAGGTTTTCATGGATTCTTCAAGCAGAAGTACTGAATGGTAAATGCTAATTGGCTCTACCAGTGAATATAGTGAATGTACACTGAACCCTAAATTTCAAAAATGACTTGGGATGCAAAGTACCTCCATACTGAGCAACACAATTGTTAGCTATCTGAATTAGTCAGAAGCTGATTTTCACTCCAGTTCCCACTGAAATCGAGTGGATTGCAATCTAAAATCTGAAGATGTTTGACTACCTCCATGCACACGTTGCAATAATAAAAGGTGGACCTATCCGTTAAATTAATATATTTTAATAGTTTAAAAGAGATAATGCTGTGTCTACACAACCTTTGTCTATACCACCAATTAATCATTGACACTTCATTTCTTCTTTATTGTCTGTAGTCTAGTATTGAAATACAGCAGTGACTCACTGTTGTATAAAATAGGTCCATATTTTACTTTTTAACTTTATGGTTTTAAAAGTATCCACATGCCAACTCTGTGCATGTGGCATCATTGGGAAAGAATTTGGAGGCAGAATAAAAGTATTCATTCCTTTCTCCAGAATATTCCACCTATTTAAAGATCTTAGAGCAGACAGATGGGAAATGCCTAAAAAAACAGAAACCCAGGGGAACCAAAAAGAACAGGTTGGAATGGACCATCTGTGAAAACTTTTTGAGAATCAGATAGACTTGAATAGCTGGCATAAAGAATGAAAGCCTCATTACATCCAGATGATGCAGATGCTGGGTCTGTGTTAAAATGTTACAGAATTGTTCAAACTTCACAGCAGTAATTCTGGTAAGTTTGCTGAATGGCATTGTCTGAGATGGATTTAATTGGCTAAAACCACCTGAGCAATTAAGCAAAACAAGGCTCCTTTCTTTTAGGTCAGTCTATAGCCAGGATTTTCAGTCTTGTTTTATTGTGCAATGCAGGAATACTGACTTTGGTCAGACAAATTTGGCAATTCAGTGAGAATTCCTGAAATTACTTGCATAAAATGTAGCTGAATCATTTTACTACTAGAGTTAAAAATCCTAGTGGTCTATGAAAATTCACGATAAAAAACACATTATGCAACTAGGGATTTTTTTTTTTTGTAGGTTTTTTTTTTTTTTCTCTGAATATATATATATTTTTCAATTTATTTAAGTGCATACATTTAGAGTAATGAAGAAAAATTGTTTCATTAGTTCTAATGACTAAGAGCAATAATTTGTTTTTATAAAACTATTCTTAACACTTGCTACTTTGTAGTAATAAACAGTCTGCATCTATAGAATCTTTGCCTATTACCAAAGACAAAGAGGAAAAGGACGTGATATTGGCTATAATTTAAAAACAACCTCTAAAATGACCTATATTATCTTGAAAGTTCTTTTTGAGTCATCTTGCTCTTCCACTGTCTCCTCATGAGATTCTTTAGTGAAGGTCCCAGTTTCTGAGCAAAAGCTTGGAATGTGTGTATACAATAATATAACAACATAATCAGTCAATACAGCAAGTGAGCCATTCAGTTTGGAATGAAAAATTCCCCACCAGATTTTATAACAGCTGCCGAAGTCATGAGGATAAGCCTGCTCCCAGTCTGAATATCACGGGAAAGAAAGATCAAAGGAATTTTCAGAGTCCACCCTGTCTAGAGCAGGGTAAAAGAAACATCAGGAAAAGGCTGTTTGTTTTTTATTTATTTATTATTATTATTATTTTGTAATTGCTTTTGTACAGAGTTATTTTACAGAGAACAGAAAACTTGTTTTAAAAATTTCAGGCTCAATTTGATCCTCCATAGAAGCAAACATGTTGCTATGGAGATGGACAGTGCAAAGACAAAATATAGATGTCTAGATATCTAGATTTCCCAGAGGAATGTAATTTGAGGCATAAGTAAACTGCTTAAACAGTATAAACACTGTCCTGGTATGTCTTGTTTTCTCCATCAAATGTACAATAAAATATCCCTAATCCTGCTGTTGGCTTAGGAGTAGATTTTAAAAGAAGACTGGTCATTCTTATATTTCTTTTTAAAATTTTCAGTAAAGGACTCTACAGAAACTCTTTTGTTACTGCCTAAGTGCCATTAAAATAAAAGGAGAAACCAGCAATAAAATGAATAAAGCTCTGCAGAAAAAGCAGTGGTGTAAACTTTGCTGATGTTAAGAGATCTTGTTTCCTGTGAGTTCAGTATTCATAATAAATACATGAAAATGTATTACTTTTTCTTAATTGCTGTAAAATATTCTAAGTCCATGTGCAACTTCCATGTGGAGATAGGAAGGACAAATGCTTCTCTGAAACTCATGCATCTGTCACTTGGCAAAAAATCTTCATTAAGCTTTTGTGTAGGAGGACCTCTAAACAAAAAGTGGTAGAGATTTGATTCTGTACCTAAGAAGGCATCACAGGACATATAGTTCACAAACTTACCTGGACGATTGAACTCCAAAAGTAATAACTTGGGAAAGTGATACAGCCTCAAATAATCAAAGACAAAATATTATAATAATTTTTTTTTTTTTTTTTTTTTTTTTTTTTTTTTTCTACAGTAACCAGTAGTTCACCAAGGGGAAAGCTCACACCAAGGTCACTGCTACTTTTATTGAAGTCCGCTATTTTATCTACATATTCTGTTTAAATCATAGCTTCTATTTCAGTTAAACATCCCTATACCTCCAGCCCCCTATGAAAATAGTAAGAATCCTAGTAAATTGTAGGTTAAAACTTCTCCTGTATTTTTTCATAAGCATTATTTTCAAACTTATCTCATTTTCTTCAAGTAGCTTGTGGAATTCAATATCTATGGCCTTTTACAGTGTTTAATCACCATGTAGTACCACAACACAATGAAGAAAATATTCAAGCTATACATTAGATAGACCTCCTTCATGGATACCCTATTCTTAATATTGCATCTGGAAGCTATTAAAGCATGCAGGCTTCTCTTCAGGGATGTTTTGGAGACAATAAGGCACAGATTTTTAAATATTTCTCTACATCTGTGACTATCAGCCAGGTTTTTGAATGATCTTGATTGTGCCTGATATGTTTTATTATAATTCCTCTATACATATGTAATACCTTATAAAGCTGTATATGTATGCTCAGAATTAATCTCATTACAGAACCAAAATATTTGGAAGACCTTCCACATAATGACTGGATCAGCATCAAATTTCCCACAACTGAGTGCTTCTGTATATGAACAAAAGCCTCTTTTAATGAGTGCTTGTTCACTGAAAATTAAACGATTGAATGTGAGCTGTCTAGATTTCTTACTTGCGTTTTCATTTTAAGAAATATACATTTTGGAACACCTTGACATGGTATTCAAAAATTGTTACTAATATTTGGTTAAGATGGGTTGTCACCTTCTCATTCGGTTCTGGAGGTGGTTAAAGTAAAGACTTTAAAAGTTCAGAAATAGTATTTGAACCCAGTCTTCACCTGAACACTAGATAGGCAATTAGGGACTCAATAACTTTCTTGTTACTAAGTTTAAGCTTAAAAGAAATACAGGGATAGTTGTAAAAGTTATTAATATGGAAAGTTTAATTTCCACGAACTACAAATGTTTCCAATACCACCTGAGACAGACTAATTTATTTGTATGACAAAAGAAGTTTGGTCCCTGGAGACAGAGCAGGAATTAATGGAAGTTTTGGTGCAGTTTGGAGTGTAAACGAGTTTCTGTAACCATGGTATAACTAAATGCTAAAACATGAAAGAAAAATGTTAATTCTATCTAAAAGATAATTGTTCTGAAACTTTTGATTTTATTGGAAAATTTATATGTGCCAGAGACAGGAAAAACAGGGCAAATCTAGCTTCTGGGAACTAGCAAGAGTCACAGCTATATTAAAATCCCATCAAGCAAAGAATGCACTCTCTACACTGCATAGATAGCAAATCCAGTGATGGTGGCAAGGTTCTTCAGGCAGAAGTAATGCATTAAAATCATTACACTGTCAGGCAAGTTAAGCTACTATATTGAGAACAAATGCATTTTCAGTGTTAGCAAGAGAGACATTCAAACCAGTTGCTTACTTTTAAATAAGCTGTGGCATTACCATTTATTCTGGGCCATGTCAAATTTTTGGTGGATGTACAACATGGCAGAAAAGTGAGATCTTTGGGCATTGACAACATAGAATAAGGTATCCAGGAGCCCCATGGGGACTGGTATGTAGAGGTAAGAGGCAATGCTCCTGCATTCTGTGGACTGATCATCCCTTTTGGTAACTCTGCTGTCACCAGTGCCATCACTTGCTCAGCCAGAGGTGAGATCTCAGAGGCTGATCCTGACCGTTGCCAGGGTGTATGAAGAGCCAGCCAGGTGTTTGCACAGCTGGCATTCTTGGGCCATTTCAGCAGAGCCATGACATTGCCTCAACAACCCTGAGTAGTCTCAGGAGAGAGATTTTTTTAATTATCTTTATTTATTTATCTATTTTTAATATATAGCCCTCCGTCCCTCTAAAGCAGACATGTAGAGACAATTTTAAGCTGCTATTGCCCCTTCAAAGCCAGTCTGGCTTTTGTTCAAAACTAGAACATGAGAAACATGGGGATGGCTGCCTTTCAGCTCTCACACATTCGTTTTCTACTGCATCTCTAAAAAAGTAAAATACGTAGTTTCATACGTGTGAAACCTAAAACAAATTTCCCGGAAAGCCAGGTATGAGTAGTCTCTTTACATATTCTCAATAGGGAGAGAGTTTTAGAGTTTTTAATATGTTAGTAAAAAATAATAATAATAATAAAAAGCACATTGAGCTACCACAAATGGAGGTTCTTATGTTATCTGAACCATGTGAAAACAGAATACTTTATAAACACAAACACACAAGAAAGGTTTGCCTGCCCCCCTCTCCCCCCGAGTTATCCTCAATGAACAAAGAAGCTTCCCCACACTGAAACATGCAGCACTACCATTTGCACACAGCCCTGGTGATAAGCAAAGTGGTTGTAGAAGACAAAGTCATATCCGGAGATGAAATCTGATCTAATGAAATATAAGTGTCTTACCAAATGGAAAGCAATGAAGTAGACTCTTTGAAAAGGAAATGACAGGTTAGTGACATAGGGTAATTATTACTTCATATCTAGATTTTTCCATCAAAATATGAAATGAGATATCAGTTTGGGGGAATCTATATTATGTTCTAAAGGCAAATTCTATTTTTGCAGGTGTTCAAATTTCTGCTAGGAAAATATAAATGACATATAATTTGGGGTTTTGTCAGTTTAAAATTAAATTAAAAATAAAAGCAAATTCCAAGTAAATTTCAGTTTGGTCAGGAATAGTGGAAGGGAATAAAATTGAGCAAAGCAATGTGTCAGGATATATATATAAATATATATATATATATACATATATATAAAATATATATATATATATATATATGTACATATATATAAAATTAACTTGAGCAAAATTTTACTATGAGATAAATCACAAGGAAAACCTTCCATTCTCAAATTGTTGAAATTTGGTGATTTTAGATGTTCAAATATTTTATAAAAGTGAGTACATGTCCTATTTTCTAAATAGAAATACTGAGGCCCTGAACTGATTATGGCATGTTTATATTTTAGTGAAAGTCTTGAAAAAATGGAAATATTTTTATTCTCTGCTTCCAGAGCCTCAAGGGCTAGAGTTATAAGGAAAGCTCTGAAGAAATAACGTGATAGCACTTTTTTATAAGCTTTTGTTAAAGAGTGATGAAAATAATACAAGATCATTTAATCATATTAAAAATAAATAAATAAATAAATAAATATTGCCGAATAATTGGAGACACACTGATTTTCCACATCATCACTTTCTCCTGCATGGGAGAATTAGTCACAAAAATGAAAGAAAATATCTGAAGTCATATAATGAAGAACTATTTCAAGTCAGGGCCCAATATCAAAGAGATTTGAGTCAAATCAAACAATACAACTGCCCATGCTATAAAGGGAGCATGAGACTGAAGCCACTGAGAACATTTGTTTTTTCAGCCATATCACTGCTGATCAAACAGGAAACAATAAATGTACCAACAGGTATGTCAGATTAGAGTGTAAATATATGGGAATTGTGAACAATGAAGTAACCCCCCCCCCCTTTTTTTTTTTTTTCACGTTACAGATTATGCATTTTTTTAACTGCAGACTACCGCTAACAAATAACCAGCCAGTCTCCACAGAACTTTCACATCTGTCCCCTACTCCTCCATTTTTATATTCACCTTTTCAGTTCTTGATCTGTCTCAGTTATAGCATTTCCATTTTGTCTCTTTTGGGTTTAGTGGTTTGAGATGCCATAGTTTCTTTATCAGCCAGGATCAGTACCATCTTGAATCTTTGACATCAATAAATATATAGAGAGATTTTTATTTTTTTTCTAAACCAAGGGGAAAAACACAGTTCTTTAATGCGAAGCCATAACTTCTCTGTTCCAAGAGGAGACTCATTACTCTACTGCTAAGGAACAAACACACAGTAACTAGACAAGAAAACAGAACAGCTCTTTTCTCTTTTGTAGTTCTTATTTATTTATTTATTTATTCTGATTTTTTTTTTTTTTGTCTTCCATGTGTCTTCCAGCTTATAATGCAAAGCTGTTACCAAGCACTACTGGACGTGACTCTTATTGCCATGATGCATAACATGAGCTAATGATGTCCTGCCCAAAAAAAATTATTGGGAAGACAAAACTTGTTCTGGAGGACATTATCTCTGCAAACACTTGTTTGGTTTCTATACAAAGCCAAATAAGTACCTTTGTAACTGACCTGCGCACCAGAGTTTTCAACAGATGCTTAGTTTTCAACAGATGCTTCTTCGGAAACTTACTGCTTCCTGAATTCCAAAGGTCCTTTCTTCTAGGCCAGCTTGTGAAAGGACTGGGAAGCCCCTGGGAACTCACTGCCCCAGCGTCCACCTCCTTAGGAGGCCAGAAAACATAGCTGGCTTCAGAAAGGACTCAGATTTTTTTTTTTCTTCTTGTTGTTTTGTTTTGTTGTTTAAAATATTTGTTTGTTTAATTGTTTTAATTGTTTCTCTGGTCTCCCCTTTTTTAAAAAAAGCAAAACAAGTTTAAAAAAAAATTCAGAATTTCATCTTGATTTGTGATTAAAAAAAAAAAAAAAAAAAAAAAGAATATTTAAATGCATATATGTTTGTGGAAGCAGAAACATGCTTCCTGACCAACTTCAAAGAAAAATGTGGCCCTAAAAATGACTGGAGGTGAATGACAGGAAGACAAAATAATAATAATAAAAAAAGCTCAAATGTATGAATCAATGTCTAAGTGGAGATGGACAAGATGGGCATTTTCAAATCTGTTTTCTTTTGTGTTTTCCCTTTGCATCATCAACTTTTGTATTCAGACTAGAGCTGAATGTTCACATGTTTATTAATATAACACCAAGGGCAGAACTCAGAAAAATAGAGCAGTCCCCTTAGGATGTATCTCAAGATTGTCAGCTTTTTGAAGCAAAAGGTAGGGGTGAAGTTTTGGCTTGATTTAGATCACTGACAAGTATTCTTAATGAGACAATTATTGCCTTTTTTTTTTTTTTTTTTTTTTTTTTTCCAAAATGCCATGCAGATCTACAAAATTACGTAGTCTCATCCTCTTTTTGGAGTCAACAGATGTAATTTGTTACCTTCCAGTTGACCACAGTTTCTTTCAGTTCTTTCTGTTCTTTCTTGTGATTTCTTTAAACTTTTCTACATTTTTTTTTTACTGTGATGTAATTTTTTATTTCACTTCACAAGTTTTTCTGTGGGAGGTGATGCATAAACTATTATTATAATTTCCCTATATATCTGCCCCTTAATGCAGAACTCTCCTGAGCAATTACATTTTCATTCTGTGAAGTATTCATTCTTCTACTCTCTTTACTGGCCACCAATTTGACATATATTTGTGACTTGCTTAATCACTGTCTCATTTACTATATTACAGTTTATTTATTGTATTCTTGTTGTTGGGATTTTCCATCTTCTCATTCTGTTCATCCTGATCACTAGCATTTAAACCAATATTGCTATTCATAGTCATTATATACACAAGCAGAGGTACTTGACTGCCTGTGTTATCTTCATATTATCTTATTATCTTCAACTGAATTTTACCGTTTGTTTTTTTCCTCATATAAATGTAATTCTTTTGCCAACCATTTTAAAACCATTTTCTTATCATACCGATTTTTACCTGAGAAATCAGAGAAAATTCTGGTGGAAAGGGACCTCAGAAAGCACTTAGTCCAAACTCCAGTTCAAATGACATATGAGAACACCAAGTTCTCTGTGCTTTTTCATGGTCCTGAAAGCAAAAGATGGAGACAACATCCTCATAATCAGGCAACCAGTTCCATCGCTCCTCTGCCCTTGTGGTGGAAGTTTTTTTCTTATATCTAGTTAGAACTTTTATTGTTTCAATTAATACCTGTTGTCTGTCTTCATTCCACCATGCATTGTGGAATGCATCTTAATTCCACTCCATCTTCTAGTAGGTAGTCTTTTCTTCATCCCCTCAGCAAGCTATTCTAATTTTGGCGACTGAACCTAAACCTTTGTCTTGTTTGGTCATAGACCATCATAACCTAATGCCAGTAAGTGATTTTTTGCTGTTTTACCTTGTGCTGCGGTCACATTGTGTCCATTGTTTTTCAGCTATACAAATCTGGTTATGAAGATCTACTTTTTTATTCCTTCAGCTTTAGTTTAGAAAATCTTGTCTTAACAGTGAAAGTAATAAAAATGCACTCTGTAACATTTTCTTTACATAAAATTATTCCTTAAACTTTTTTAGGCCAGCTTTCTCAGGCACATCTAAAAGACAAAATAGCTAAAAAAAAAAAAAAAAACCAACAAAAAAAACAACAAAAAAAACAAAACACAAAACAGAACAAAACAAAACAAAAACACTAAAGCAGTCCATAAAATTAATCTCCTCTGATGTTCCCAGCCAAGAAAAAAATCTGCCTTTCTTAGTGTGTGCTGTGCATCTCCCCACACTAGCAGTCCTGGAGTCAGTGCTAGCAGACTAGTATGTAAGCGCAGTGAAAATACATCACTCAAAAAGGTTTAAGACGTCTTATCCATTAGCTATTCCCAGTTATACTGAGTGAACCACAGAAAATTCCTTTGGGATCTTCAGAAAGACTCAATATTTTAATATAGGCTTTGATATGTGTAGGTATAAAACCCTGTCATAAGATGATGGACTGGTGCACACTTCGTTGGGTTAGAAACTGGCTGGATAGCTGGGCCCAAAGAGTCGTGGTAAATGGAGTCAAATCCATTTGGAAGCCAATCACTAGTGGTGTTCCCCAGGGCTCGGTGCTGGGGCCGGTCCTCTTTAATATCTTCATCGATGATCTGGATGAGGGCATTGAGTGCACCCTCAGTAAGTTTGCAGATGACACCAAGTTAGGTGTGTGTGTCGATTTGCTCGAGGGTAGGAAGGCTCTGCAGGAGGATCTGGATAGGCTGCACCGATAGGCTGAGGTCAACTGCATGAAGTTCAACAAGGCCAAGTGCCAGGTCCTCCACCTGAGGCGCAATAACTCCAAACAGAGCTACAGGCTGGGAGATGAGTGGTTGGAGAGCTGCCAGGCAGAGAAGGACCTGGGAGTGATGGTTGATAGTCGGCTGAATATGAGCCAGCAGTGTGCTCAGGTGGCCAAGAAGGCCAACAGCATCCTGGCCTGTATAAGAAACAGTGTGACCAGCAGGGCAAGGGAGGTGATCGTCCCCCTGTACTCGGCTCTGCTGAGGCCGCACCTCGAATACTGTGTTCAGTTTTGGGCCCCTCACTACAAGGACATGGAGGTGCTTGAGCGAGTCCAGAGAAGGGCTACGAAGCTGGTGAGGGGCCTGGAGAACAAGTCCTATGAGGAGCGGCTGAGGGAGCTGGGATTGTTCAGCCTGGAGAAAAGAAGGCTCAGGGGTGACCTTATCGCTCTCTACAGGTACCTCAAAGGAGGCTGTAGCGAGGTGGGCGTTGGTCTGTTCTCCCACGTGCCTGGTGAGAGGACGAGGGGAAATGGGCTTAAGTTGCGCCAGGGGAGTTTTAGGTTGGATGTTAGGAAGAACTTCTTTACCGAAAGGGTTGTTAGACATTGGAACGGGCTGCCCAGGGAAGTGGTGGAGTCACCATCCCTGGAAGTCTTTAAAAGATGTTTAGATGTAGAGCTTAGGGATATGGTTTAGTGGGGACTGTTAGAGTTAGGTCAGAGGTTGGACTCGATGATCTTGAGGTCTCTTCCAACCTAGAAATTCTGTGATTCTGTGATTCTGTGATATGATGGCCAGTTCTTTCTATTGCTTTGTGTACAAGGGCAACAGTATTGAACCTTAATCAAATCCTAACACCTGTGGGAGATGTAGCAGACAGGTAGGTTCTGCATGCCTGCTGTTGAAAAGCTTCATTATACATAAATATGGCAAATTATGATCAGTTCCATAGATTTTTGACTAGCGTTCCAGAAAATGATTACTGTAAGTGGCAGAAAGCTGGTCATGAAACTGTAGGGGAGCTACTGTAAGTGCAATTTGTCCTTCTCACTAAGTTTGGTTAGCCAATTCATTAATTTTAGACCCTTGCTGTTTTCGCTCTGTATAAACTTCTGTTATAATTATCTGAAATCATAAACTAATTATTTACCTTCCAAAGGTCACCCAGTAGGTGGCACTCCCCATCTGACTTAATGCTGAACCAGAAGCCAAGAAGGCGAACCCATGATATACACGGGATGGTAGAAAAGTGCCTTCATCTCCATCCCTACTTTTCTATATGGCACAACATCAGGGCATCTTTCACTTTCTTCCTGTTGCTCTGCTTTCCAGATTTCAAATCCCTCTCTAGCAGCTTTACACTGTGGTTTCTTCCTCATACATGGCCTCCTGTGTGGACTAGAAGACTGAAAAGTCAGATTGGTTCAGATTGAAGCAACAATGACCAGAACATCACCAAATAACTTAGCTGAAGGGTGATGTGACAGCCTGTAAAGTGCCCACCTGAAGAAAACTAAGATAAGGTTGACATTTCCGTGAACACAGACAAGTTGACATGCATTCAGATCTGTCCCAAGATGTATAATTTACATCTCACTCTTCTGTAGCTTTTTGTGACCTTTTCAATATTTCACGTTTTGCATAATTAACATATTTCTTCTGGTTAGAGAAGTTGAAAGGTTAGAAAGGTTGAAATAACAGATAAACTGATATATCCATTGACTCAACTGACTAAAAAGGTGCAGTGTGACATAAGTTAAAATTATAATTAATGGAAAATATGAGACATAAAAAGTATCAAATATGAAACAAAATGTCAAGTATGTAGAAAATTGAACTTTGAGGTAACTCCTTCTTAGCCCCAGAGTTTCTCTGTATTTTGGTAATTTTTATCATTCAGCTTTTCATTTTTCTCATTGGGAAACATCTCAAATATCTTTTACATTCTTTTACACTCTACTACAGATTCTGTTCTTTCCACATCTCCAATAGCTTTGCTTTCCCCCCCCCAAAAAAATCACACACACACACACACACACACACACACACACATATATATATATATATTTTTTTTCCAGTGGAAGAATATGTTGAGTGACCAAGTTGACCACAAGTTCTTTTCCATGTGGGAAATACAAGTTCTGGACTTTGGGAGACAGACTGGATGATAGTAGCATGCAACTGTTTTTGTTTGTTTGTTTGTTTGTTTGTTTGTTTGTCAAGGCATGTCTGAGGAAATATAAAGTGATGCTACAGTACAAATTGTCATGTCTTTACAGTAAAATCCACCATGATATATTCATCTTCATTTCCCATGCACAGATTGTCAGAGGCCTCCTCTGCTCTTTTCTTGCTCAATCTTACTGCCCTACTTCCTTTGTCATAGTCATTTGCAAACAAGATCACTTCTGGACAACTCATAGGTGAGTCTTTAATTTAAGCTAGACTTAAAGATATTTATCTTCTACATACATGTAGAGTACATACAGAGTACATTAGATGAAGTTATCTTTGATATACTGTCACAAATATTCCTTACAGCTTAAATAGAGCTACCATTTTGTCTTCCTAATTTAAGGTGTACTTCAGAATAAAAGGGCACAATTTTTTATTTCTGAGTACGTATTTTTAAACCCTCTAATGAATAATCATGGAGTTTTTTTCATGATAGGTCATTCTAATAGTGGTTTTATTCCTTGGATTGTGTTAGATTTTCTTCTTCCTCACTTGAATCTGTTCAGTGAATTGATGCCTGCCATTATATTTTGCAGTTTATTTCATGCATGGAAATTCAGGTTTAAGAAATATACAAATTCTGAATTTGATAAAGAAACATCAGAAATTTCTGTATTAAAGAATCTAGAGTTAAAATGTTGACAATTTGAGAGGTATAACTGGATTTTATCTTCATATAAGTTGTCAGTGAAGTGCTGAAGAGGGTGCGTATATGTAAAAGTATGCATGTTGATTACTAAAATCAGAAATCCTCTGGGAAAAGGGACAGAAATTATCCTTTTACAAGGCAGGGATGGGCTTTCAAATAAAGAACGTATGTGTTATTTGTCACAGTCACGAAGAAAAAATAATAAACGATATGCAGCTATGAAGTGGGCAACCAATTGCAGCATGTCTTCCACTTGCTGAATTAAGCATTACAAACACACATATGTCATGTGTGTGTGTGCGAGTATATGACTTTATTCTTTCAGAACATAAGCTCCCCGTGAATTCTAAATTTACACTAAATCAAAATGAGAAAATACTGCCACAAATAGATTATTCCATTTCTGTCCTAGGTGATGTTCCAAGACACAGAGAACTACTGATGTTATTTCTATTACAGAGTCATTACTGTCAAATTTGAACCCTCAAAATAATAAGCCATAGCTCATTTTCCCAGAACTGCAAAATTACATTTTTTTTTTTAATTTGCCTATCATTGTTTAAGCTTTTATATTTCTGTTTGTTTTAAAGTTTTTCTCAGTCTCTATAAACTGGATACACTGGATATGTGTACTCTTCTATAGTCATGTTTAAGTATATAAAAGTATGTGCATGGTTCTTACTTTTCCATATATATATATTAATTCCAGAGAAAAATCACTACCAGTTGCACACACCCTAAATGTCTGCTTTCCATAGTCTGTCTGGCAGAAAATACTTTGTTGGGATCATGATAACAGGGAAGTGTACTAACGCTTTCATGTCCACATGTATATTCTCAATCTTCTGTTTACAATGACCTATACTGTATTTTAGATCTTTCAAAATGATCTGATTAAACAGGTTTGTTGTGACAATTAAAAGTAGCTTTTTTTTTTAAAAAAAAAAAAAAGAACAAACTTATCATATTAAATTCTAAGTTAATATCTTAACTCAATTTACAAGTAGTATCTCCCTTTTAAAGACAGAGACTGACAAATCTGTAATTATAGCTTGTATAATTTCATAATTTTTTCCCAGCAAGAACAAACATGCAGACTACATGTGTAATGCTTCATTAACAGTCATAAAAAAAGCCTTCAGTATCCAACTGCATTAAAAATTTTAATTTATTTTTCTTATAAACTGTGAAATAGAGAAGTCTTTTTATCTCTACTTTACAGGCCAATACATGGAAGAGAAGGGAGATTAAGGTCTGACTTTCAAAAGGTTTTAGTTACTTCAATCAAATATATTTATATGTGTGTGTGTGTGTGTGTGTGTGTGTGTGACTTCTTCAAGGTCATATGTGAAATCTGGAGCAAAGTACGGTCTCAAATTCCAGGCCAATGCCCTTTGCACATTGTATAAGTTACACACTGCTAGAAAAGTTTGCTGAAATCCCCTTGAGAAGAGGAGACAACGGCCTTCAGACAAAAAAAAAAAAAAAAAAAAAAAAAAAGTTGAAAAAGTTGTTTACTGCATGCAAACCCACATTCAGTTCCAACTATTTTTTTTTTTTTTTTTGTAGAATTGAAAATACACTATATTTTGCATGACTTGGTTGCAACGCTCTTCACCTACAAGTGTTTCACTTTTCAGTGTTTCTCTCCTTGTGCTGGTCCTCAAACATGTATGAGTGCTTTTTATTCTGCCAAATAAATGCATGCTACAGGGTGTAATCATTGTTCCAAGGATCCTTTGTTGTAGGCTGTCACTCATGTGTTTGAATTGCAGCTCTTTCTCTGAATAAACTGTTCTCTACCCATGTTTTTCTTACCCCTTTCTGAGGATTTGACAAGTGGCTTGATTAAAGATCATTTTTTTCGAAGCACCCCCATCCCAAAGTTTCCTGAAGTCTTAGACATACCATTTCTCATATGGATATGTTTGAGTCTGTTCCCAACAAAGCAAAACAGAATTTTTTATTTCTTTCTTGAATTCAAATCAAACACAGCAAACAACAAGCAACACAAATGCCAACTTCAAGGTTTTGGAACTGCAAAAGCTTAGACATAAAATTTCACTAAAAGAAATTTTACAGTAACCTTATGAAGTATTCAAAAGGTTGTATTATTTTAGGGAGTAAACACCATCAAAACAAAAATTAAGTATATAAATTCTATGCATTTTTACTAGGAGGCTGGATAAATGAGAAACATACAGAAGAAATACCACCAGTCTGCTTTTTTTATGAGATGATGTTATCCTGATTATAGGCCAAAGTACAAAAACCTAATGTGCAAAAAGCCTGTATGCTCTCGGCTACTACTGTTTCTAGGGCTAAGAACTGTGCAACAGAGTCTTTAATATTCTGCACACTATCTATATAGCATACATTAATTCAGCAGGTGAATAACACATTCACTTATGGTCTACTCTAACCTAATTCCCAATACACAAAATTATTTTTCGAAGTGTTTAACTGCATATTAGTGATTTTATTTTAAAACATGATCCTGTAAATTCCATGAGAGATAATTATCAATTTCAAACTTTCTGAGCTAAAAGAGTAGTAGAGGCTGTACAATGTGCTCTGCAGTATACAAATGATTATGGTATGTTTCACTTTCATTATATATACATATATATAGGCTACATTTTGGAAGGGCAGCCTGTGAATTATACACTGCATGCACAGACACACATTAGGCAGGCACAACTATAAACTATTACTCATATGCATTCTTATTATTATAATGCACTTTTCTCCTTTCTCTGTGTTGCAGGCTGAGTAACCAGCCAGACAGTTGGTATTGGCTGCTCCTTCTCTTCATGTCAAGGAGCTGGAGCAGCGAAAGTTTATCTCAGGGGTAGAGAAGCTCTGCAGAATCTTGTGCAAATACTACATACATACGCATATACAAACATACACAAAAAATACTATTATTGTACTTAAATGAGAGATCTGCCTTCAAATCTGTAACAACTGTCAGCTGCGACTTTTTTTTTTTCTTTAGGCACTAAGACCTGAAATTAAAATGTGATACAAGGATAAAAGACTGCAAAAGGCTAGGAGTGAAATCATTTTCCTGTAAAATGAGAATTTCTTGGGTACTAATCTTAGTGAAAAAGGGACATTTTTATAGAACACCTAACTTATTACAATCATCTTTCAAGGCCTATACTTCTTATTTTAAAGTGGCAAAATGTCACTAAAAAGCACACAGTTAATAAGAATAAGAGACCTTCCAAAGGTTTCCAGTTCTGCTTAATCTAATCAGTATTTTAAGACACAGATTACAGAACTATGGTTAGGCTTCAGAACCAGTTGCTCAGGGAGGTGATGGAGTCACAGTCCCTGGGGGTGTTTAAGGAAAGGTTGCATAGAGTCATGCTTTAGTGATTTAGTGTCCCCCCCACATTGGTGGTGGGGGGACAGTTGGACCAGATGATCTTGGAGGTCTTTTCCAATCTCAATGATTCTATATTTCTATAAACTATAGCCTGTTGACCCCTGGTGGCCAATAGCTGGTCATACTGAGCTGCAAGCAAAATGTTGATAAAGGTGATTTTCTGTGAGAAACTGTAAAGATTGAGAGTGGCCACTGTGCTATGAAGATGATCAGAGGGCTGGGAGACCTATCCTATGAAGACTGGCTGAGAGAGCTGGGGATATTCAGTTTGGAGAAGACTTTTGTGGCCTTTCAGTACTTAAAGGGGGTTATAAAAAAGATGGAGAGTGACTTTTTGCACATTGAATGGGAAATGGGATTAAACTAAAAGAGGGGAGATTTAAATTAGAAATTAGGTGGAAATTCTTCATTGAGAGGGTGGTGAGGCACTGGAACAGATTGTTCAGAAAGGCTGTGGATGCCCCATCACTGGAGGTGTTCAAGATCAGGTAGGATGAGACCTTGGGCAACCTGATCTAGTGGGTGGCATCCCTGTCCATTGCAGGAGGATTGGGGGATTAGAACTAGATAATCTTTAAGGTATCTTCTAAGCAAAGCCACTCTATGATATTATTATAAATAAATAAATAAATACATAAATAAAAGGCTTTACAGTCACCCAGAGTTACTGGGTAACTGGGAACCAAACATGCATTAAAGCCACCTTAACTGTTTTCCTGAGCATTTACTTGCAGCTTGAAAGTGATACTTTCCTCCAAATAGTTTTTAGGATGAGGAAAGATGCTACACTTTATATCCCACAGAGAAAAGAAAAATATCCCACCAAACACAAGAAAACTGTTTTCTTTCCATCTAATTATGACCAATGAGAAGAGGTCTACATGCTCCTTTCTCTCTACCACTACTACTCCATTGAAAATGTATGTTGCAAAATCAAGGGCTCGGGAACTGGGAAACACTGCCACTAAAATTCCTTTTGTACAGAATAAACCTCGTCTTATATGATTTCAAACTACTTTTACCTTTGTTCCAGGAAACAATTCCTTTCCAGAACCTGATGACCCATGGGACCCAAGAGGTCTCAAATTCCTCTAGGGTCTTGTAACAATTCATCTATTGAGGGGCATTTCAGGAAACCCCCAAAATGTCCTTTCCCCCTCTTTTCTGTGTGTTTCTTCTAGATTGTAATTATTTTGAGACAACACAGCTTGTGCAGGTCTGAAAAAAGTATCTTCAGAATGTTTGTAGTCTTTCTGGAACAACACTAGAGTCAGTTTACAGTGTATCTGGCAACTATCAAATATATCAAACAGAGAGAAAAGACCCCTGGAGTTTTATCTTGCTTAAAATTGTCAGTATTACAAAAAGAAAACACAGAAAAACTACTCTGGAATAAGAAGAAAGTTTTTCTTTCTCCCTTAAGACAACATATGAAGTCTAAACATCAAAGAACAAGACTGAAAAAGAAGCAAAAGAAAGCATAAACTCTACTAACTTGAAGATGTTTAGCAATGCTTCAGTTTGATAATTGGACTACGTAATTTGCAAAACCCACGGATAATTTTCACTTAATGGGAGCTGGGTACCATGGCAACAGAGACTCTCTTCTTGTCATCATTGGCTCCTGAAGCTGTTGAAGATACTTCAGTGTGCCAGTGCTGCTGCAAGGCCTCAGAAAACACTGATTTGCCTAAGGCTATGTCATGACTTATGTTGAAACCTTGTTGTGTGTCTACTGTACTCACTGTGCTTGGTAAAGAATGATATTAGAGGGGAGCTACTGACAAATTAGGCTTGACACGATACTGATGCCAAGAATCAGCCTTCAAGTATCTGTAAGAACTGTGCATTGTTCTCTTAAGCCCTATGTATTTAATAAGGTCCTTGTGTCTTTCTAAAAAGGAAAAATATTTTTTAACTGTGTTACTATTAACAATTATATGCAAAGTGTGTTTTCAAGGGAAGGCTCCATAATAAGCATTTTATTGATGCATATCACTCAACTAAAGTTGTCAAATGGCTCTACAATGCCTCTCTGCATCTTTCATCCCATTAAAAATTCCAGAGTTGATTTCTTTTAACCTTTTCTCCAATCCCTTTATCTGTATCACCACAGTATTTGTACAAACCAACCCTGACCTGTTTGTTGTTGTAGTATATTATAGAGTCAGTCCGGGCTCTATAAATTTTCTTCACAGGCTTGGCCATAGCTTTGTTTCAAATACTCTTTCAGAGTTTATGGGATCCTTTATTTTTCATAGATCATAAAGGTAGAATGAACTGTTGTGATCATCTGTTTTGCCCTCCCACATAAAACACCCCACACAGTTTCTCTGAAAATAATTGCACTTGAACCACTAAACTTTGCTTATGATGGAGGATCTGCCCCAGGCCTCTCTAATAGCTCTCTGTAGGCTTCCCATCCACGCGTGCCAGGGAAATATTTTGATATAATATTTTCTGCACTTTCTGGACTCATGTCTGTTGGCACACTTTCTGATAGAACCTCAACAGTAAAGATCTGCATAGCAAATTGTATGATTTAGCCAAGATGGCAGGGTGCCAGGCCTATTGAGCACACTAAAGGTCATCACATACAAATGATTGTAACGTGCAGCATCTCTCTGCTGCTTTTTAAAAAATTTCTGGTACTGGAGCAGAAGCTGCAAGGTAAAAACGTCTCATTTACATTTGCTTGCTTCATTTCAAGTCTAGTTGGAATATTCTTAGTACAATAATTTGTCAGTGATCCAGAATATAAATTTTGAAAAAAAAAAAAAAAAAAGTAACTAACACAAAGCTTAATTATATTTTGAAAATTCTAAAAGTTTTTAGAAAATCCTTTATAAACTTCTATTTCACTTCTTTTTCTTGTCTACAAGACAAGAAGATTTTCTTAATTCTACATCTAATGATAAGCAAAATTTCTTCATTTAAAGTGAGTTAATTGCTTGACCAATAAGTAAATATACTTGCCTTTCTGTTTGTATTATCTTGCTATAAGGAGGCTCTATGAAAATGCACGTTTTTCTGGTGAATGAGTACACTGCATTTCCAGATTTATATTTCATGAGGAACAATTTGCTGTTTCCATAGGAAAAAAAGCTGGCAAAAGAATATGCTCTGGAACAGAATTATTCCACTATCAAACTGATGTGAGTTTCCAACAGTTTTGTGTGTGCGTGTGGAGTAGAGCCCTGTTACAGCAGCTTTTTTTATTGCAAAGCTTTTAAAATATGACTCATGGGTGTTTCGTCAGTGGAAACATTTGTAAAAGAAGTTAGAGCATTTTCTTTTAAAGATGTCTGGTAACCCTGATTTCAAATGTTTATATACGGCTCACATCCAATAACCTCTAGATTCTAATAATCTGAAAGCAAGTTGCTGTAAATTAAAATCACTTCATCACTTTATTTTGTTCAACATCTCCTATGACCTCTCTTACAAAATTAGAGACTTTTAGAATAATTAATGTCACTGTAGAAATAGAGTTTTAAATACTTTTTTTTTCTGTTTAAATATCTGACATCAGAAAAACATGTAAATGCACAATTCAATTAAATACAAACCTTTTAAATTTAACATATAACTAAAAACGTTTATCCCCAAGAGGTTAAAGTAATAATAACAAGAAGAAAGTATCAATTCCACTGTGAATTAAATGACTCATGACCAATTGGGATAAGATCCTTAGAGAAACAGTAAAAAAAATAAACAGATCACAATATTGAGAAAGTTCTTAAGGTATACATGAAATCATTGTGTGCTGAAACAACCATTTATTTTGTTAAGAAACACACCAGTAACACTTAAAACTCAAAACTCAAAACCTAAATCTCTATACATTCCTGAATTTATAGAACAATGTAAGATTTTCTGCTTTATTTTAATTGGGCTTCTGCTTTTCTTCTTGGTAAACAATGACTAAGTAAAGGATAGTTTAGCAAAATCAGAAGGGGATTGAGAGGAATAGGAAGAAAAATAGATCTTTCATACTTTCAAATTTTCTATTTAGGCCAAAAAATATGGAACTTGGCTCATGGCTTTTTCACTGTGTTCCTGGTAACAGCATGAAGAAAGACCAGTTTATTTATTTATTTATTTATTTAATGGAAATCTACTTAGTCCCATGATTTTGTAAAGTAATGTTTTACCTCTAATAAAGTATTTGCTTAAACAAACTAAAATATTCTTCTGAAATTATGATTTGACAGCATACTTCTTTATCTTGGATTCATCAGTATATTTTATTGATGTTTAGAGTAGCAAAGACATATTTAACTTCTGGTGATGTTACTCTTTCACCTGAAAACGAATCTGAAACATTTGGCAGGACATCTCAAAAAGTAAATAAATAGTAAGGTTGTTTCTTTTTCCAGACTTAGCAATTTTCCTGGTTCTGCTTAAATAAATAAATAAAAATAATAGAGAGTACATTGCAATTAAAGCAAGGCTGACTGTGAAAGGTTGGCCTAGGTCATTTGGGAACATTGAGGTGAAAGTGGATTGTGTGGGAAGGTTAGACTCTACAGCACTCTTGAAAAATCTATGTATGATTTCATGAAGATATTTATATAGAAGAAAAAAAAAAAAAAAGCTTTTAGTTAAAACCTCTGCTTAATTAGTTCTTGTTATTGGAAATACTTTTAAAGTATTTTCCATCAAGTTCCCAAATTTCTGAGGAAAGAAAGTATTCACAGAAAACCTCTAACATTTTATTTCTCCTTTCTTCCCCCTCCAACCCCCTACCTCACATTCTATTTTAACAAACTGGTTATAACTAGTCTTCTTAACACCAACAAAATACAGTTTTGTGAATAAATAGGAACATAACTTTCTAACTTTCCCTTCTTTATTCTCCTGTACTTCAGATTACTGTTACTTCAGATTATAAAGAACTGTATAAAGAACAGTTAATCATAAACCCAGAGTGAGCTAAACAGTTTGGTGTTTGCAATTTGTTAAATTAGTTAAATTTGTTAAAATGTGTGTCACAATTTGTAAGGTGTTCTACAATTAAAAAAAAAAAAATCTTTTAGTGATTGAGCAAAATAGTGGGAAACTGTATTTTTTAGAATAAAATGAAATATATTTTAAAATGTTATTTAAACAAAAAGAAAATCACAAAAATGAACATCTTATTTGTGTGGTGATGGACTATATTTATAATCATGTGAAACAAGAATTGTTTTTTGATTTCAGGAAAATGTTTGAGACATTTCATCAGAGAACACTAAAACTTTACTTCTGTATAATGATGGAAGATGAAACCATTCCTCTGCTTACTGTAATTTGAAGATTTTCAGGGATTCGATTTTGACGTCTGTGACCATGCATTTCATTTCTGTGGTCATAGAGCTTTTAATTGTAAATTATTTCTGATGAGAAATAATCATAAGAATCATTTACTGTGCTTGGATCCTCTAATCAGGAAAAGAAGTTTGAGGCATCAAAACTCTTATTTTTTGAGCAACCAAAAAGAATTTCAGTGATCTGCAAAGTTTTCAGTATTAACAGGAAAAAGAAGGAAAAAAGAACATGGTAAAAAAAAATATCTCAATGGTGTTCACCATCTTGCAAAACCAATAATTGCACCACAAAATCATTGTACTAACTAAACTGAAGACATGCCTGCCTCTCAGAAGCTGAACACAATTTTATTCAACTGCTTTCTGAAAACAGATGTGATCCTGGAACCTTAACAGCAACTGGAAAAGGATCAAAACAAACGCACTATTCCAGTTACTCAAAATGAGATAACAGAAATCATGTCTCTTCAAATTGTGAGAGGTATTTTCGCAATAGTTTCTTGTAAACAGTATCCAATTGTGGTTGATGAAACAGCTAACTTCCCGAACAAAAAGCAATTGACTTTGTTCAAGCCTACGTGGGTAATGACAGAAGGTTCATATAGAATCCACAATATTACTCAGTGAGAAGTAGTCATAATGGTAAAGACACAATATTTTATCAGTCCTAAGGCTCAAAAATTGTCATGGAAACTTCGGTAAGGATGCCAATACTATGGAAAACTTCTTACCTTACATAGAAAAAAGAAGGCAAGAGCACCATTTGCTCCTTGCAATGGCCATGCTAGGAATTTGGCATGAGTTGAGGATGAAAAATATTGTTATTATACCTTATATCACTGTAATTGCTTACCAAATTCTCAAGTTTAATTTAAATGACATCAATGTGATGTTATTCTTCAGGCCACATAAAGAACAGTAATGATGACGTCATAAGGAATTTGACCAAAAGGATTGCGTATGTGTAGGGAAGCATTGTTTTTTTAGCTTTCTGAGCTGACTAGCAATTTCTGAGCTGACTAGCAAATGTTGCAATAGGAAAACTGGGAGAGATGTAGAGAAATAATTTTAAATAATTGTTTGAAATGATTGCAAGGTATTGTGATTTTTAAAAATCTGTCTTTCACACTAAGTATATGGAGAAGTTCCAGGCAGGGTAGACTTTCCAATGCAAGTTGAAGCAAAGGAAGGAAAATCTTACTTCTGTCTACTCAAATTGCTGAAATCTTGAAAGAAGATATTAAGCAAAGATTAACACTTTGTAATTTAAGTGGTGGAATGGGACTGCAGTAAGAGGTTTTTCATAGTACATAAATAGTTTTTTTAGACTATGTATGCAACAAGGAATGTATCACCTGGTACATTATGCTAGAAGAGCTCTAGCTACAGAATTCCTGGCAGGGAAGCAAGGATAAAAATCTGTAAGGGGTGTAATTTCTCTACTGCCACAGAAATTTTGGTAAGAATAATTTGCTCAGGGTTATATTCTAGGACAAATCCACCAAAAAGTTGTGAAGTGAAAAATTTTTGAATGTGCCTGAGATTTCAAGGATGAGGAAAGTTCCAAAGAAAGTGTGGCTGACAAAAGTACAGTCAAATTCGACAAAGTATTTTATGAGTTCTTTGGGGACTCAGATAAATTCATTTACCAATGTCCAGCACTCAACCTTTGAACAAAAGAGGCATCAATTATATAAGATCTGGAAATTTATAACAATGTCAACCTTAATAGAAACATCTAGACATACTTTGGATGAATGGTTCTAATTGCACTTCTGATTGACTGATTTTCCAACTTTATCAGTATGTTTCCTTTCAAAATTCATTTGATTCAAGGTGTGAGAAAGATTCTGGATGATGGAAAGGGGGATGCGAGGCTGAGACCTGAGTGGAAGGAGCTGGAATGGAAGCAACATTGTTTCAACCAGAAAAATGAGTCCTTGAAGAAGTCCTTCCATATGTGGCAATTATTAGCAAACACTTCTCCTCGGCTTTAGCACTCACCCAGCATCACCCAGCATACTTCCCTACCTGCAACCTAATGCTCCAGTTGCAGCTGGTCAGCAAATAAAGAGCAGTAAAGGAACCAAGGTGAAAATATTGCACATCCAGTGCATGAGATGTAGCTCAAGCTACATGGAAACAGACGATAGGATTCATGAGTATAAGCCTCCCGCTCAGTGAATGAGACTTGGCTGGTCATATCTGTCACAAGACAGTGTCAACTCACAAGGAGATTTTTCAAGTCAGATCAGAAATATGTATATTTGTTTAACCCCCCAAAAAACAAATACCGTCTGTTTTCAAAAGCAGTGAAAGCAAATAACAATGGGCTTGGTGGCACTGATAATAAATGGAGTTCATGGGCGTATTTAAGTACTTTCTTCATCTTAATGAGCTGTGGCTTTGATCCACAGTTTAACAATCATGACTGAACTCGTATATGATTTTACATGTTTATGAGGAAAAAAAATGTTGACTTACAGCTTGCAGCTGTTGCTGAAGAATCCATTTCAAGACACTCATCAGGAAGATCACTGTTTGGACCTTTTTCAGATCCATAAATTGTTATTTTTCCTCATATTTAAAAGATTTATGTGTTAATGGATAGTATTTTACTATGACTAAATTTGTCCACTATTAATAAAGTGAGATAATGACCTCCTATTCAAAAAAGCATTTCTTTACATAGAAATGCAGTCCAAAATGCCAATAAATTAAGCGAGTGAAAAGAGTGGATAACAATGTGAAAGCAAAAATGTGGGTTTTTATATGGGCAAATATTTAGGAGCATTTTAATTATATATTTTGAATTTGCATTATTATAGTCCTAGAAATTATATTGAAATGTGCCAGCATCACTACCCAATTTATGGATGTTTCTGAACTTGGCTTTCACCAAGAAAGGCTTGCAAAGGGAATCCTTATAAATTCTCTGTGATCCAAACTGTTACTTGAAACTGTCTTATTTCACAGATATTAACTGTTGTATGTGTGTTTACTGAAATACAAATATTCTTTTGTTACATTTGGGCTATATTTACATTCTTTTTTATTTGTTGTTCCTACTTGAACTTCAACACACAGGGCAGCATCACAGCTGTTCTAAACTCTAGTTGAACACCACAACCAGCTTTGGTGCAGTTTAGTCACCCCAGAATCAGCTTCCTCACTACATTTGTTTGGGAGGAAAACTAAATAAATAAATGAGAGAAATGTGTATGGCACTAGAAGATGTTAGGTTAAGAGATTGCTGATTGTGTTGTTTTGATGGAAAACATTTCCTCAAACCACCCATGTCATGTAATGAAGTTTAATGCACATAATTGTTTGATCTTATCTTGCTCCTGTAGATGCCAACAAAGGTAAATCATTACATTAAAAATGAAGACAACAGAGCAAACCTTGCAAGATTTCTGAGTGAGCACTCCCTTGAGCCAATTAACACCAAAAGTGTTCAGTGTACTGCAGAACCTGCCTTCCACAAGTCCCATAAAGAACTTGCATGGGCTTCAAAACCTAGCAAACAGGAATAAAAATTTTCCTTTTTCCAGAGCTTTCAGTTTTCAGGGACCTGGTTGGTGCACCAAAGAAATGTTCCATGTTTAACAACTTTGGTGGTACATGTTGGAACTGAATCCTCAAAAGATGCAAAATGGAATTACTCCCTTTACTTCAGTGGAGTTGCTCTGATTAATAGCAGCTGAAGATCTTTTTTTTTTTTTTTTTTTTTTGTAGCTGCATCATCAACATGTGCTGTACTTACACCTTGCATGTTTTCTGTGAGCTGGCAGTTGATTTTTAGCCAGAGCCTCTGAAAGTCCTAAAAGAGAAAACTTAAAGAGAAATATGATTTTGACAGAGGATGAGGTCAGAATATTATCTTCTTGTACTACTGTTACTACTTTATTAACAGCCTCAATCTTCAAAATGATGGTATGTGGTGGTACCGCTGCCTCGTGTGCTGGGAAGAAGTGCCTGAGGTGCCGGCCGTGGGTGGAGGACTTCTGTACCAGACAACAGCACTCGCGTAATGCAGCCTGTAATTAGAGCCATTATTGTCATCAGGGGCAATTGGTGGTATTTGGTGGAGTAAGAGGATTTCTTTCAAGTTCAATGGCCCCAGAGGTGGCAATTCCCAGAGCTGGCCAGTTCTGGGAGTGGCTCTTGTGTGGAAATACTGTTCAGTTCTGGCGCTATTGCTTCCAAGGCATCCAGATATGATCTTCCCCCCTTTTTAGGCAACATTAAAGGCCTTCTAGGAAGGTCTCAGGGCCATCATGTGTGCTTCAGATTAGCCATGTGAGGACATGTCAGCTGCAGAGGAGCGTGTAGCAGTGGTAGACCTCTAAGTACCCTGTGCTTTGCCTGTGTATAGCTGACATGGGAGCAACCCTAAAGGTATGCTGCAGACTTCTGCTCATGCAGGGTTTGCAGTTCTTTCACACAGAAGGGTGACAACTGGAAACTTCACCATGAGCTCTGCCAGGCTGCTTTTGAATTATTCTGTAGATGCAGCATTTGAGTAATGGCTGAGCAAAGGTCTGCACAGCTCTTACTGCCTGTGTGGCACTTGGGAATTAAAGTTGGTCCTGCTTTCCCCTGTAATGATAATACCAGGCCTTTTCGAAAAGGAGTGGGATCAGCCTGCATTATGAGGAAGCATGATACGCTCATACTGCACCGGAAATTTCTTGCTATAGAAAACCAGATTTCAGTTCCAGAAATAGTGTTTTGCAGATCCAGTGGATATTCACAGAGCTTTTGGAAAATTACACCTCAGTTATTAAAAGGTGAGGCAGTATTAGCAGGCTGATGACCTTTCTGGTTCATATCAGTTGCATGTGTGCCTATGAGATACATAATCCAAAGCTTAGATTCCAGCTCAGGAAAAAACAAAACAAAACAAAACAAAACAAACAAACAAAAAAACCAAACACATGTACATATGCAATGCAAGTATGATAATACCATTCCTAAATAGCAGCCTAAATAGCAGAACACCAAAATACACAATTAAATATGTATCTGAACTGCATCAGCAACAGCAAGATTAGCTGATGCTTTGCTGACTCAGAAATTTAATGAACTTCTGAGTGGTTACATAGTTGAATAATTTCTTCCTCAGTGGTGTTTTTTACTTCACTTTGTTATAAGATTTTTCCCTTTCCTGCTGTACCAAACAGTGAGAAACCATGTGCCTTTTTCTAGGTAATAAGTTCAGATAATGTGATTGCTCAGATCCACAGTTCTGCATCTCAAATCTGGGACAAAGGTATAGTAGAATTTATCTGATTAGAGTTGCCATAAAAAAAAAAAAAATTATCTAGGGAAAATAAATGAAAAAAATATCCATCTCATAGCTATACATTTTTAATCTGCAAAAGTAATTGATTAATAATATGTGATCAATCCAGGTGTCCTTTATAATTCTATGCTAGTTTTGCACTTTTTTTTTTCATGCCACAGACATCATACAAGCCACGAGTCCTATTTCTAAATGAATGCAACATTTGAAAGGAAATCTTTACACATCTTAATCTGAAATACCAAAGCAGTAAATATAACAAATGAATTCTGAAGGTATTAGGCATGAAGCAATGGGTGTGACATGTCAAATATGTCCAAATATGACCAAGACTATTGCAGAAATATGTTGTCATATGTTTTATTTTAATTGCATTTCAAAGAAACATCACTCTAAGCAGTAACATGATCTGATTAAGGATCTTGGGTGACTAGTCCCTTCTTGCAGTTCCACTTACAGCTTTGCTGCTGACTTGTTATTTTGCTACTTTTTAGGGTTAGCAAATTAGTTACGTTTGAGTTTATCATTAAATACAGACTATAAAGCAATATTAAACTTAAAATGGGAGAAATGCTTTCTACTAAACTGGGGAAATGCTCTCTACTAGAAGAATCCTCATTTACAATGAAGAAAACATCGAATTTGTGCCTCTAAGTTTTCAGGGTTTGTTAGTTCCCATATTAGTGGAGATATGATCTGTGATAAAGGAATAAATATTAGTTTATAGGTAAATTATGCTGTAATGTCCTGGTAGCTTAAATCTGATTTTCAGAAAAACCTGCTTTCCAGCTAGGCACTAAACAAAGGTTTGACTTTCAAAAGCATCTGGTATCTTTTGACTGTCAGTGAGGCACCTGTGGCCAGATTTTCAAGTTCTTAACATTGTAGTTGTTGAAAAACTGGTTCATGTTGCCAAACTATATGGTCAAAGCCAGGTGCATGCTACTTAATTCAGTAGACTTGCTTGGGATCTGCAGTGAGATTAGATTCTAATTCTTTATGTTTATGTTGTATAATTGTACATAAATACCTCCTCCCCCTACATGAACATTGACTAACAAAATGAAAAATAAAAAATAATTCCTATGAGGAAGTGGAGTTTCTGGAGCTTTTCTTTTTTTTTTTTTTTTTTCCCCATGATTTTGTGTTTTGAACTGGATTTTTCACCATTAAAAAGGTGAAACATTTTCACCATTAAAAAGGTGAAACAAGCCCTGAAACATTTCTACAATTTGTGCTCTCATAGCAGTCCCTTTATGATTGTTCTGTATGATCCTCTTATGTCTAATAATACAGTAGTCTTTTCTCCACCAAGTTTCTTAACTATTACTTTTTACATGGACAAATCTTTTCATGAAACTTGAAGCATCATATCAAATCTGAGATTTCTGTCCCTGCATTGAATTGAATTGAGCTGAAATGGCTAGTGAATTCACAAAGTAGTGGCAAGGATGGACAGTCACAGACTTAGGCATGGCACAACATGATTGTATGTGCCATTTTTCCTAAGGAAATTAGGCTAAAACCACCACCAGCAAAAACATTATTCAGCTCTCTAGTAACCAGTTGTTTTCTACCAAAGCACAGCAGAGTACAATGTGTTTATCATTTCTAAAAATATAAGAAAATATTCTGAAATTGAAGAGTTTTTCTTGCTTCACCATTTATTACTCTCAGACATGAACTCTTTGGCCTAGACTCTGTTATTTTTCTTTTCCACTCGTGTGTGCAGAACTTTTGTTTACTGTCATGTAGAAGATTTTCATTATTGACATGCAATGTAAGTGAAATCATAGAATCATAGAATCATAGAATATCCTGAGTTGGAAGGGACCCTTAAAGATCATCAAGTCCAACTCTTGACACCACACAGGTCTACCCAGAAGTTCAGACCATGTGACTAAGTGCACAGTCCAATCACTTCTTAAACTCAGTCAGGCTCGGTGCAGTGACCACTTCCCTGGGGAGTCTGTTCCAGTGTGCAACCACTCTCTCAGTGAAGAACCCCCTCCTGATGTCAAGCCTAAACTTCCCCTGCCTCAGCTTAACCCCGTTCCCGCGGGTCCTGTCGCTGGTGTTAATGGAGAAAAGGTCTCCTGCCTCTCGACACCGTCTTACGAGGAAGTTGTAGACTGCGATGAGGTCTCCCCTCAGCCTCCTCTTCTCCAGGCTGAACAGGCCCAGTGCCCTCAGCCGTTCCTCGTATGTCTTCCCCTCCAGGCCTTTCACCATCTTCGTAGCCCTCCTCTGGACACTCTCCAACAGTTTCACGTCCTTTTTATACTGTGGTGCCCAGAACTGCACACAGTACTCGAGGTGAGATCGCACCAGCGCAGAGTAGAGTGGGACAATCACCTCCCTCGACCTACTAGCGATGCCGTGCTTGATGCACCCCAGGACACGGTTGGCCCTCCTGGCTGCCAGGGCACACTGCTGGCTCATATTCAACTTGCTGTCTACCAGGACCCCCAGATCCCTCTCTTCTAGGCAGCTCTCCAGCGTCTCATCGCCCAGTCTGTACATATAAATGTACATATAAATGATCCATATGAATTAGTCCAGGGGATTTAATGAGGAACTAAGAGAAAAATAGACATTTCTTGACCTGAAAGTTATTTTTTTCCCAGTCTACCTCTACAGGAATAAGTCTTATGTGGCCCTGTCATCTACTACTGTTTCTGCTTTGGTTTTGGAGGCATTACTGCAAGAACTTCTCTATGATGGGTCTCCCTAAAACACAGCTTGGGCCACAGGAGTATTTGTGCCTTATTGATTGAGTTGGTAGGCTTGCATGCTAAAGCCAAATTTGTTTTCATTTTCTTGAGGTCACCTCGTGCATTTTCTCTGTGGGAATGGAGTGTCTCTTCCGTGCAAAGAGCAGCAGATTTTGCTGTGGATGAAAGAGGTTTACTAGCGACAAAGTGAAAATGGTATAAACAAAAAAAGAAGTTGTTTGTTTAAGGAACTGACTTTGTACAATGTAATCTAGCAACTAACCAAACTAAACAACTTTAGTTTCAGAAAGGAAATGTTTCCAGGTCACAAAAGATGTGGGTCCTTCCCTAGGGCTCAAGTTCCAAACCACTTGCTATTTCAGGAGAGAAAGAGATTTTTCTTTACCACTGTTAAAGACCTTGCCACTGTCTATGTTCCTTTTGGCAAACATGCTCCCCATTCAGGAAAGCTCTTGCTCTGGTATTTTTCAGTTCCAATTTTCCAGTTACCTGTTCACATTAATATTTGTTTAGATAATTCTCTTTAAAGTTTTCTCTTCACTAGAAAGCAAACAAGCAAGTAAATAAAACCACCCCTCTTTTAAAATAATGTAATAATAAAGTTATTACATTCCATTAATATAAGGCCATGGTATACTTATTCCTACACTAAGATTAGTACTGGAGAAAAAACAATGATTTACTGATTTTCCTCAAGTTGTTGATATATGCAAAACAGAGCAACTATGTTTTCACCTAGACTTCATGATTTGTTTATTTATTTATAAACAAATTTCATTCTTGGTTCAGCTCTCTGTGGATAACTTTTTATTATTTTTTCCAGAGTACAAGCAGATATAATAAACATAGATATAACTTTTGCTGATCAATATATTTTCCTTACTAGTTTCTATGCTGCACAGTGTTGTTTCAGTTTATTTATTTATTTATTTATTTATTAAAAAGCAAGTCTTCACCTTGACTGAACTCTAAAAGATGTCCTGCTCAGACCTCTCCATGCTTTGAGAGCTGTCTTTCTGAGCAGCTGTCTACCTTTCTGAGAGCTTTCTAACTTTGCACAGGACTGTATCCTGCCCTTCAGAAACCAGGTAAAGGCTTTCTGATTGTTTATCAAGAAAGGTGTTTTTGCCTGCATGGGTGGAGTATTCATTAGTGTTTGTAAAGCCTGTATTGTATTGGAAACTTCTGTTAGTGTAAGTAATGTCCCTTAGGAATGTCATTTTTGGCAATATTTTATATTGGCAACAGCCCTAACATGGATGCAGAGCTGGCAGCATCAGTGCTTTTGTTGGTATAGATTATACTCAGGGTTCTGGAATCAGTAAAACCAGCCCAAACTGCTTCTGCCATGTTTAATAGCTTCTATGCTATCAAACATTTTCTAGCATAGACCTGGCAGAAAAACAGCTCTCACCCCCACATATCTCTTGGTTATTAAATATTATTTCACTGGGAGTTAGTTGCACTCAAGCTGTTACCCCATGTGTAAACACCTTTGGCCAGGATAGTCTCTGTTATGGAAGCTTTTCTGCCACTGATGGGAGGAGAAAAAAAGCCTGTATTTGAGCATGTGTGAGTGGCTTATTTATATACAGAATGCCCTGACATTGTCCTTTTTATTATTATTATTATTATTATTATTATTATTATTATGTTCAGCTTTCGTCTAAAGCTTCCCCTTCCTTAGGGCTTCCTAAGCCTCAGATATATTCCTATACTTTCCTCAACCATGTGTTCTCAGCTTCCTAACTTTCCATCTCAAAATTAACATAATAAGCCCCAATTCTTTCCCAGAATATTCCTCCAAATTCCATTGATTTCAATGACAAAAACATATCTGAGAAGAGGATTGAGCTTGTCAAACAAACACACAAACAAACAAACAATAAAGTGAGAAATATATCGCCAAATGAGCCAGTGAACATCTGCTATTGCTTTTGTTTGCTATTGCTTATATACAGCATGTGGGTTTCCTCTCTATGCAAACAGTGTGGTTAATTAAACACACAAAATTGCTTACTAACTGTCCACATAATACTTAGTGTTCTTAAAATCTAACAGTTTAAATGGAAGACTTTGCTATGAAAATGAGTCAAGCTGCAGAAAACAGTGTCTCATCAAATGATGTTCAAAGAAAAGTTGCAGCAGAGTACAGGTTACTATGGTCTGTAAAAGGAAGTAGATGGGTTAGATCTTTTTCTGGAGAGGTAATAGGGTTGCAGTGTTGTTTTTTAAACACCTATTTAGATGCTTTTAAGGTAAACTCAATTATGTAACAAGACAGAAGTAGAAGACTTTAATAAAAATATGGGAATTAATAATTGGTCACCCTTGTACAGAATACCCGGGTAAACTGTGGAAATACTCAACCCCTATTCTGAAGCCCAGAGGTGAACTGGAATTCTGTATGTGCTTTATGTGTCAGCAGGGTCCCACAAAGCTACAGGTACAGATATCCTCTATAATAATTTCCTAGCTGAGAATCATGTTAGATTGACTGAGCTTTGATTCATTCTTACGAAAAGAGAAGCTAAAAATAATCAGCCTAAACTTAACTCTTCCCATTTAAAGTAAAATACCATTAATGTTTTTTAAATTGTTCTTTGAATCAAAATAATGGATTGTCAAAAACAACTGGCTCTAAAAATGTTTCTACTAGGAACCAAAATTTCTTCTTTTAGCTAATAAACTACCCAGAGAAATGAAGTCTAAGATATTTTACCTAAGTCCAAATTTTAAAGAACAATCTAAAATAATAGAAAATGTTTAGAAATTTAGAGTTTATGATACCAACATCTTCATTTCTAATTAAATGGTATTAGCATAAAATGAGCTTCAACTGGTTTGGGTGTGCCATTGTCATCAGTATTAGAGACACATGATAGACAGTTCCTACACACACTTTTATTTACTTTCTCAACAGATCCAAGTAAGACACCAAGCATCCCTGGAAATATTTCCCATATCCTTCTTGTGTCTAATGGAAATTTATCTGAACTACATATTCTATTTCCAAACCTTGAGTTTCTAAACTAGATCTCTAGAGCTTTATAGAGGCAGTGGAAATAGAAATCAATTAATTTTTATGTAACAATTTTAGTACAAAGTGAGTATCCCTGTTGTGTTGTTCAGTAGTACTACTCTGACCTCCTACCTCTGACAGTACAATTGAGCTCTCTCAACAGTGTATCTAGTTGATTAGGGCACTTAGAGATGGGGTATCTCTTTTTTTCATCTCTGTCACAGTCAACGCCTGAGTTTGTTTTAAGAAATAGAAGAGGTTCCCACCTTAAAATCCCCCAAAATCAGGTAGGAAAAGGTGTTTTATAGATTAAGGGGTGGGTGAGAAAGTGTTTCATTCTCTGAAGGAATTGAAATGATGTAGGTGCTGCAATGGATTGACCCTTTAGTAGAAATGATATTGGCACCCTTCCTGCTAATACTTTTCCACTTCATTTTTTCCATGTGAAACTATTTGCTGAGTTTGACCCCACTTTGCTACAATGTTCCTCACTGAACAAAACCACACATGTTGGCAAATAATAACATGTTTGTTGGAAATTGCCCTCCAGTATTGACATCGTGTCCTCAATAAACAACCAGGATTCTGCTTTTTCTTCACCTTTTTATCCTGTTGGCATACACTTCAGCTTTTTGGAGGCAGGCTTAGAAAGTCCCTTTTTATCAAAGGAGAGCTTCAGCTATGAATCTTAAATGCCACAAAAACACTGATAGCAAATAAAAACAAGACAGGAAAATAATTTCTTCTCCAACTCCCTGTGACAACCCTGCTTCAAAGGCCATTTATCTTATCTCTCTCTGGCTATGATCTTTGTCCCTCTAATCCTACAAAACACTGAAATCAATATTGCAGCACCTTCAATAAAATGTTTAGGAAAACTTACTATTTCCTCAAGGTCACAGAGCCCAAAAGGAAATATTTATCCCCGAATGTCTCTGCCTCACCTCAACGGTAGATTTCTTAGGCCATTGCCACCTCTTGTTCATTTGCTTCCTCATACCCACTTGTCTGATTACCTTGCATGCACAGAGATGCCCAAACCGGTCCTACAGGTTCATGTGATTTTGGTCACTGTGTTCATTGCCTGTAAATCTAATTATTTCTAGCCTCAAACTTTATCAGAAAGTCATCTTTTGTCCCCCTCCCAGGGTTTTCCACAGACCTGCAACGTGACATGAAAGTACAAAACCTTAACCATTTTCTAGTGTCTTATATGGAACGCACATTTCCTTTTTCTTTTCCATGTGTGCCTATCTCTCCTCCCCAAGGCGAAACTCCCACATCACCTCTCCAGGTTTCAGGTGTAATCATAAACTAGCTGAAGGCAATTATGGGTAATGTAGTTCCTTCACTTGCTGCTGTCTGTTTGTACAAGTGGTGTCGGGTACCTGCTAGACTGCATATTCCAGCAGGCATTTCTCAGCACCCCTAAGAGACAGGCACACGCCAGGTGTGCTCTCAGCAGATAACCAAGCCCTCAGCACACTGGAATTTTTTAAAGCTGGAGCAAAAAATAGGTGCTCTTTCAACAGTGTTGATGTACTGAGCCACGACTTAATTTGGATCTAGGAGAAGGCTGATAGTTTCCAGAATGGTGTGTTTTTTTTTTTTTTTTTTTTTTTTTTTTTTTCTTTTTCTTTTTTCTTTTTTATTTTTTTTTTATTTTTTTTTGAGAAGGTGCAGAACCTGTGTACATTTTGGGTTGTATGATATTGTACCCTAGGGTGGTCTGGGATGTGTGGAGGAGGGCACCATACTTCCTAAGTGCTGGTCATTGCCTTTCCTGGGAGCATAAGTAATGGTGAACCTCTTACAACTTTAAATCAACCAATTTTAAGCTGGCCTTCTGTGTCTTTCTTCTTTTGTGAAATAAGACACAGCTGGTGGGTGGGTGTGCATGTGTAGTGCATTTATTTACCAATTTATTTTGTTCAGTTCTGTTTTCCTTTAAGCACTATATGAACTGAAGTATTACTGTTGATGTATGCAGCAGTGGGACTGGCCCTTGGCTTTGTGAGTTAGAGATCTGGAACATGCAAAAAGGTGCTGAACACCATATCACCATCCTCTCTGTTAACAAGGCAGCTAATAGAAGTTGGAAAAACAGAGTTTAAATAGCACATATACTTCTGACCTTTAACATATATGTACGGTACTAAAAGGATCCTTGAAAGGTAATATCTCTAGGCTAAATGCAGTCAAATGATGACAGACCTTGAACAAACTCTCTCTATGGCTAAAAAATGACAAGTAGAGCTGGCCAGTCTGTTTAAAAAATAAAAATTAAAAAAAATCCTGCCCCCCACAAACAAACCCAACCACACATTTAAATTAAAGACAAGGGAGAAAGCTCTCTTCCCACCTGCTGTTGCTACTCCTCTAATAACACCTCTGCTTTGATATAGATTTCTTTTTTAAGGGAGACTGCTCAAAATCTTAAGAACTTGAGAATAATTTCTGTTTGCTTTCACTATAAAATGGCAATAGGTATCCTACTAAGTAAGGGAGGGAGGGAATCACTGTTACTGGGTAGATCTTAGGGAGGCACAAATTACCACATTGGCAACACTCTCCCTAGCCCAAAACCATGTATTTGACAGAGGTAAAGGTGAAACAGCCCAATGCAAAACTTAAACATTGAAATTAGTTGCACAGTGTCTGTTTTGGTGGGTGATATACAAGGGGCTTTACAGCACAAGTGCAAGCTGGGTATTGTCTTCCTGGAAGCCATAAAATAGTGTTTACCTTGGGTACATTAAAAACAAGGAATATCTATAGTCATATCCACTAAACTATTTAGTGCAACGATATCCTCTGGGAATGTGTTCAACAAGCTAATTATATGTTGCAGTAGAAGGCTTATTGAGTATTAACATGTTTGGTTTAAAATGTTCCTCTTCCTGCCTCTCTCTCCCTCTCTCTCTGTCTCTCTCTCTCTCTGTATATCCCTCCCCCCCCCCCACCCCCCCCCCCCCCTTACAAAATGGTTATTTGGGTTCAATTGCACTCTTTGCTCTTATTCAGCTTCCTTTTAATACTTGATTATAGTGACTTTCAACTTGTGGCCAAAGAATATCTGTTTGATGGACTGTCTCTAAAGGGTTTATATGAAGGTATCCTATGGAAGGAAAAATTTTGAAATTCACTATGTCTCAACTCAGATGCTTTCTCTTTTCTACAGCAGATAAACTCAAACTTCATGAGAAACCGCTCATGTTCATGCTATTGTAAACTTTGTCGTGAGTCCCTGCAGGACTCTTGGTTCACTCTTGGAAAATGAATGCAAAATAAGTGGATAGAACACCAAAACACATACAGTGGAGGAATAAAAGTCCTGCTAATGTAAAAGCCAAAAGTCTGAATTCAAAGATATGATCAGTCAACCCAATCTGATGGTCACTGAAGGATCTCTTGTATGAATAACTGAGGTCTCTGGCAATGGCAGCTCAGATATGTCAGACTTCTGCACCAAAAATACTATGTGGTGTACTTGGATGAAAATAAATAAATAAATAATACTGTAAGCATAAATCTGCCTGGAACTGTAGGAGAAGAGATAGAGGAGCCTATAAGATACTTCATAGGATCCTAAGTTACCTCCCAGATCCCATGATGGGAAATGGAATGTGGTTGGAGAGACAAAAAGGAGCTATGTCAACAATGTCCCTTTCCTGATATTTCCATATTCTGCAGCTACCACAATAAGCTTACTCTTATTTGACCTTACATCTTTATAATTTCTACTTCTTTTGTGCAATCCTTCTCCACTCATGCCTTACCCTTACCCTCTTTCTTGAATTCTTTTCAGTCCTTCATCTTCTAGTCTGTATTATCAGTAGATATTTTTCTCAGAAATTGAACTCCAGAGTAAAGTTGAGGCCATGTACTAATATAAAACATATATACATTGGTTTTGTAATATTTTTCCATATTTTCATTTGCTTCTAAGTACAGCCCAGTATCTTATCTTCTTTCCTGGTATCTTTGGACTTCAAGAAAACATCCTTATTAAACAGTCCAGGATCATGAATAAACTTTTCCTAAGAAACTACAATTAGTTTAAAACTCAATCTACATGAATAATTTTAAATGGCTTCTCCAAAAATGCCTCTTCGTGTTCTTATCTGCAGCAAGATTAATCTCATGCTATCCAGTTTATTTAGATTTCTGGAAGCTTTTTTTGTTTGCTTGTTTGTTTGTTTTTGTGAGCAAATGCTTTCATTTCACTTTTCACTGACCTTACCTTCCCACCCTCAAGAACTTTATTTAAAGTGCCTGCTATGTAAGCATAGGTATCGATGTACCTGCCAAGGAGTTGTAGCAAAGTTGAATGAGGGTTTTGAACCACTAAAAACTTCAACAAATTGAAGCAAAGCCTTATAGCTTGCAGTAAGTGATATTTTGGATTCGTGGTGATGGGGATGAAAGGCTTTTAGGTTTGGATGTGTCTAGGTATTCCTTTCAAGGATTTTTTTAGGAGGTGTGTGCTGTAATGGTAGGAATTCCTTTCCTGCATGGATGAACTTCACTGTTTGAGCCAGCCTGATCAGGAGGAAGCCAGCTGATAACTTGGTTGAAAGTTGCATTATGTACATGTGGGTGCTGCCTCCCTCCTGCTTTGTGGGTGACTCTGAAGGATGGAATGCTCTGGAAAGCCAGTGAACATTCTGGCAGCCTAGAAGAGGCTCTTCTAAACCTTCTGCTCTTGTGATGTATACTTACAAAGACTCTGGATGACAGATATATGAATCCAAAATGTAAACAATTGAATCAGTCATTTTCTTTAGCTTGCTCAATGGGAAAAGGATCTTTTCAAGTTATCAGAGGAGCTCTGTGAAACCAAGTACTTAATAACCTTTGTATTCCTCTTTACAACATACCTGTGAGATGGGGAACTGCCATTTTACTTTTGGTGAAGTCTTACTTTACATTTAAGTTGCTCTAATGGCTACCTGCTGTTGAATGGCATAGTCCCACTTCTTGTACCTTGCCATTACCATTACTTCCCACAGACCAGTGCAGGTGAACACTGACTCATTGATGCCTGGGCCAGCTCACTCTAAGACCAGGTAAGTATCAGTGTTGATACAAAGGAGGAGTAGGACTGCTGTTTTCTGGAGCAGCCAGCCAGATGGCATCCCTAAGAGCAGGCTTAGCCTTAATCACAATGCTGGATGAACTTGTCTCTTGCCTAATGTCTTTAAAAACTTGGGGGATTTGACACTAGCTCTATCCCAAGCTTGCTCTGAATGAGTTCTCTAATCTCACTCTCTCTCTCTGGAAGTGTACAATACTTACCTGTTTTAAATAGGAGCTTACAAGTATATAAGTTAATTCTAAAATATGACTCTTACTTTAATTTGCATTGACTTCTATTTAAAAATTAATGGTATTAAATCAGTTTGCACTTTAATTTACTAGTCCAAACTACTAACAGCATTGCTTGTCAATTGTGCCAGTACTCTTGCCATCACACCATAATGAACAGCTCCTTGCCTATTGGCTGTATCACAGAGCATTCATGCAATGACTTGATGAATTGTTGGATTTCCCCCCTGAGCACAGGTCTGTCAAGAATAAAAATTTCACCAGTAGACTCAAAGCTTGTGACCTATTGCTGGAAGATCCTACAGCCTTATTTCAATCCTATAATCTAATTGAGATCTAACCTTGAGTATGTATTTACAAGGAGAAGAAACTGTATTTCTACATATGCTAAGCTGCGTAATTAAAAGGAAATGACTTTGCCTGAAATAACTAGGGGGAGGGGTGGGGCAGCTGGCAAGGCTTTTAGGTGGTTTGTTTTTATTCATAGATGATCTCATGCAATAGCAACTCTGAGCCCTGGGGTGAAGCCTGCAATTCAGTGATCATCTTTTTGAATTCTCTCACTTTGATCCACTAGCCCTAACTTAACAGATCCTCTGTAAAGGTGGGGGATGCAATACAGCAAGGAAACAAAAAATATCCATTTATTCATAGTACCGCCCTAATTCCTGTAGCACAAATTGTCACCTGTTGTGCCGTGTGAAATTATAGTGCCTTGAAACCGAGTAATAGCTGTTTGTTCTTCTGCTCAGTGTGTGCATGCATGCTTCTCTCTCTTTGTTGTTGTTGGCTTCCCATTTGAAATTTGGTCTGTTTAACTTGCTTCCTGTAAACTGTATACAACTATTGAGTGAAATGAGCAATGTGACAAATACATTTGTAAAAACACATTAGCTTTCCAAGGCAACATCTAACAATTACCAGCAGAAGCAGCTGAGAACTGAGGGTGGGGGTGTGGAACAGCTAAGCACAACCCAAGTCCTTTGGTTTTCCATGCCTATGACAAACTACAAGCTGGCAAGGGGAGAAGCTGCCCAGTCCTTCAGCTAGATGGTACATAGGGCATGGATTACACTAACTAAACAAGCTCAAAAGCCCCAGTGTTAAACTCCATATAGCTATATGGATTGTGGCAGAAGCCAGCATGGCTTTCCTGGTAGGATAACAGCTTTTTCTTGATGTGCTTAGAAGCATATGAGGGGTGTATGAATCTAATTGTAAATTGTAATCATCCTAACATAAGCATCATAATTTCTTTATCTGATCAGTGGAGAGCAAAAGGTGCATATAGTGGCTCCTGGCTTACCTGTGCTCTGGCAGACAGCAAGGCACTTACTGCTCTGTCAGCTGGAATCCCTCCCACAGTGTCTAGCTTGGTTTGCACCATCAGGTGTCTGCTAATATGACTACTAAACTGAGAAGCGCTGTTAATCTGGAAAATATGTAAGAGTCCTTTGCACCTTGGAATTCCCAAGTGTGTTCTTAACAGTTATGATTGTACACCAGTCACAAAACACACAGTCACGAGGTACTGTGTACAGTTCTGGTATGCTCCCCAGAAAATCGATTTTTTTTTTTTTTTTTTTTTTTCCCTGAGAGTCTTCTTGCCCTCATGTTGTGTATTGTACAAGAAACATAAGGACAATTTGCCTGAAGACTGAGCTTAAACATTGTGTGTTTTGTTGTTGTTGTTGTTGTTGTTGTTGTTGTTGTTTTAAAGTGTTAAAATTTCAGACTTTTAAGTTTGGCTACTGGTCAGTTGTTCTACAAGATAAATGAAAACATGGAAGAGAGAAAAAAACAATGATGTGTGTTTATTTATGTACATATATTTGTAATTTTCTGCTACCTGTTATATGTAACTACAATTGCATGTATGCAATTTTGATATGTGATTTCTCCTCATAGCTGAAAAGTGAGGCCAAACCTAGCCATGCCAAAGGCTCTCAGGAGGTGTTAGGAATACTTGCCTTGTTCTTAAGTTAATTGCCTTCTCAGAGTGTGAACGCATTGGGATTGAGAATGGCTCTTGTGGTATTTATGCAGTGACTGTTAAAGCCCTGATCATAGTGGGTGCCTTTCTTCCCAAGGCACCCAAACATCCTGTGCTCTGTCACTGGTTTCCTGTGTGGTCTGGGACAAGTTGTTTGGAGCCAGATTTTTTAAGGGGCTTAATGCTTGTTTACTTAGTTCTTACAGTACGAGTGGAAGACACGGGAATGTGGCTATCAATCTATTTGTGTTTTAGTTTTCCATCTGTAAACTGGTCTATCTCCATTCCCCCCACCCCCATCCCTGCCCTTCCTTGTCTTGTGTATTAAACAATCAGCTCCTTGTGACCAGGATGTACTTGCTATGTATTTGTACAAAGCTTAGCAGAGGGATGCTGTTGCAGCTAGGCCTGCCAAAATATAAATGAAAAAGTAAACCAAAATCCTAGTTTGGGTCCCACCATAATATAAACATCAGCTCAGGGTCTCAAGATTGGATGTCTCTAACAATTTCAATTCAATAAAAATGTATTTATCTTGGCACAATAATAACTAGGTGAAAGTCTGAAGCCTTGATTCTGCATAGGGAGAGTAAAGATAATTGCTTTGTTTCTTTTGGCTTTGAAATCCTTGAATAATGAAATCTAGCCATCCTGAAATAAAACTGGCAGCTATAGGAGCTGCCAGCTTTTGAACTTCTATGACTGTTGCCCTCAAATCTATGTCTCAAGCTCCATTCCTCTTGGGACAGGTAAGTCTGGGAGGTTGAACTACCTACACCTTTCTTGGGTGTCAAATTGACCCTCTCCTAATAAGGAGAAAGTGGAGCAAAAGCTCACTTGCTTTCTCTCCAGGCAGATTTTTTTTTTTTTTTTTTTTTTTTTTTAACATTTACCTCTAAAGAATATTAAGAGAAAAGTATTTGTGTGGACATTAGTAACTCAGCATACTGAATGATGATGACAGCCATTGAGTTAGCCTTGTAAAAACTTGCTAAAATCAGTAGTGTGAGGTGAATTTAATGATCTCACCTAAATAACGTAATCTGACAACTTTCAGAACAGAACAAACTGTTCAGTTATGTTTGTCAAGGCATTTTGTGCATATAGTCATGGTGTGAAGCTGAGCACAACCTGCTGTAGTTCTGCGAATCATAACTTGCACCAAACTCGACAAATGTCTTCTCATGTTGCTATTGATGAACTACTGACTGATACTTCTTTTTTGGTGGGTGTGGATGGCTATGCAATAGCTCGTAAAAAAAAAAAAAAAAAAAAAAAACAAAAACAAAAAACAAACAAACAAACAAAAAAACATGACAATATATAAAGTTTTTTAAGTCACAATTAATTCAGATTTTGAGCAAAAATGTGCACATTTTTGTTTATTGCAGACTATACAAATAAAACCCTAGGCTGAGATGTTAGTAGCTGACCAAGTTAGTAGCTAAACCAAGTTAATGCCTAGGCAAATGTGGTGGCTTTACCATGCTAGGCAGCTGAACAACACAACCACTCTCTCACTCCCCCTCTTCAGATGAGGAGGGCAAGAATTAAAGGAAAGAACAACTCACAGGTTAAGATAAGGATAATTTAATTAAAGAGAAAAATATTATTAAGGAAATATTATTATTAATTAAACAATTTAACTAAAGGGAAAAAAGGGAAAGGGGAAGGGGGAGAGAAGGGGGAAAGAGAATAACAAAACAAAACAAGTAAAGGCTATGTGGAAGTGCAGGGGAAAGAAATTACTCTCTACTTCCCAAAAATGAGCAATGCTTTACTATGTTCTTGAAGCAGGACCTCAATGCACATAGCTGATGTTCGGGAGGAGGACAGATATTTTTGTAATGAGAGCCCACCCCTCCCCTCTTCTTCCTTTTGCCACCGTTTATTGCTGAGTGTGACGTCATATGGTATGGAATATCCCTTTGGTTGGTTTGGGTCAGCTGCCCTGGTGATGTTTCTTTCTCACTTTTTTGCCCACCCCCTAGGAGGGTTAGAGAAAGTCCTGATGCTGTGCCAGCACTTCTCAGCAGCAGACACAACACCAGTGTGATACCACTGCTGTTCTAGCTACAAGTGCAGAGTGTAGCACTGTATGGGCTGCTGCAGGGAAAGTAACATCACAGCCAGACCCAGTACAACAATGTTTGGACAATGCACCTCTGCAAATACTTGCCAAATTAAAGTGTAGATGACGCTTTGGGTTCAGAATGTATCTCCTTGGAGCTTTGATTTTCATACCTTCTACTCTTCTTGCTCTCTGTAATAGACTGGTCTCAGCTGGAGAATCCTATGATGATGCTTCTCATCATCAATGACTTGAAACACAGAAGGATTACCATAAGAAGGGGACTGAAAATCTCATGTGATAAATTTCACAATCAGGATTATATGCATCTGTAGCAAAGAGATGTGACAGGAGTCTCCTGTAAGAACAGCCAAGGAAAAAAATATCTTAAGCAAAGTAACTTGCCATCACACAGCAGGGTGTGTTTGGTTTGAAGCTGATAAGTTAAATGTTCAAATGATATCTGCATGTTTTGACACTTGAATACTTTAATCAAGGAACCCCTGACAGTGATGACAAGGATACATGTATAATGATAGGAGTGAGTTGTTTGATCTGAAGTATTTCAGCTGCATTGTACATGTGCTCTGTATATTTGTTTCTATAGAAAAGTTATAAAGTATGAGACTTCATTTTAAAAAGTGTAATTTCACATATATGAATCTGCAGTATTTCACATAACGCATTTTGAACCCTTATTATCTGGAGCAGTAGGAGTTGGTTAAAGGTGCAAAACTCCAGAGTTCCTGCAATGAGATGAGATGGGTAGGAAAATGTTTGATCATCAAAGGCAGCAACTTCACAGAAAAGCTGTGAAGTCTTCCTTCTACAAGTGGAGCAAGGACAGTAAGCTTATAAAGATGATACAAACAAACAAACAAACAAAAACATTTCTTTAGGGGTGGCATTTGGAAGATGTTGCTGCATAGGCTGAATCCTCAGAGTTATCACATGGCAGATACCTCCAGTTTCCCAAATAAGAAAGTCAAAAACTAGAAAGTTATTAAACTGAAATTCGGGCCACAGCTATATTCCACTAGTAACCTTTTACCTGGTTTCTTTCAGTGTGAAGCAAATGTTACTCTACTATTACTGACCAGACTGAAACTGGCCAGTTAGAGGAACTTCAGCTCCATGAAGGCAGTGACCCCACATGAAATGGCCTGTAGGGCCTCTGAAGCCTGGGCTAAGTGTTCCTTCCAGTCTGCTGTATCCAATGTATGAGACGCTATTGGCAATTTCTCCCAGCAGGCAGAAATTGGCCTTCCCTTCTGGAAGAAGAGTATCTGACAAGCCTCAACACTTGGCAGTGTATAAGAATTACCTATTAAAGTAATAATTGTGAAACTAATGCATCTTTGCATGATGCTTAATTCCTGTAGTCCCAGATCAATTTTCTACAACTATAGAGTAATAGCCTATAGAGCTGGAACCAGTGGAGATTGGAGTTAGGGTGTCTGTAGCTGCCTGAGTGGTAGGGCTGTTAGAAAGAGAAAACTGGAGCTGTGTTGTTGCTTTTGGGGGTGAATAAGGAGGCAATAAGAGGTTGAAGGCAGCATAGGAATGCCTGGGCAAAAACTGGGGAATTTTCCTATTTGAATAATTTCAGAGGTCAGCCAGCTGTCAGTGAGAACCTCAGGAATGATTTCTGCCTCTGAGTCCTCCAAGGGAGGTAGGAAAAAGAAATAAAACTTCTTGAAGTGTTTTCAGTGGGTAACCCTACCTACAGCACTAAACTAGTGTTTTTTGTTGTTATTGCTGTTTTATTTTATTTATTTATTTATTTATTCTTTCTTTCTTTCTTTCTTTTCTGGATGGGAAACCTAGCTTTCCACTGAGATATTATATCCATGCTAAGGGTATGTATCACAAAAGGGAGAACTGCTGTGAAAGACACTGTTGTGCAATGGAGAGAATGAAGGTGGATAAAGAACATAGGGACTAGAGGAAGAGAACTGGAACAACTATCTCACACAATGATTGTTCTCCTTTTTTCTCTTTGAATTATGATTTTATCACCACTGCATAAACAGAGATGAGATTGGATGTGCTATTCTAACAAGCAGTAAGAAAAGTATGGACTCCCTCTTCTCAACACAGAGGAACAGGGAATTCAGCCAATGAACCTGTAAAGCAACAAGCTTCAAGAACTAAATTTTGACATGTAAGAGCATGGAATTTATTGGGAGCTTGTTGTCTCAAATCATCTTGAATTCAACTGTTTCCTTAGAGTAATGTTCATGGAGATACTGTAGACCGATTTTTACATATAATAGAATTGCTGATATTCCAGATTATAAAACTACCAGCAATGTTAGAAGCAGCCCTTCCTTGTTTTCTTATCTTAATTCTTTGTCTGAAATATGTAGTCTGCTGTGATCAGAGATGGATTACTCAATGGGATCTGATATTATGTGGCAATTTCTCTTCCTCTGACTTTTTTTTTTTCCTAGATCATTACCACTTCAGAGTCTATCTGGTTCTATTATTTCATATTAATCATATTATTTCATTAAAAGCATGACATTTTTAACAGTACTGTTGATAAGAAGTAGTTAAGTGTACAATTTAGATTCAAATGTTCTTCATGAGTAGAGAAATTGCCCATTTAAACATAAATCGCTTTACAGTTAAAAACTAAGATTACTTAAGAAGGTTTTTTTTTTTTTTTTTTTTTTTTTTTTTTGCATTTTGTGAAGAGCATGTATTGCTATGTAAAGGGAGAATCTGCAATATAACAAGAGGCACTGGGTTTGGCTTTTAGAGAACAGAGTAGGTTTTTATGAATTCCCCTCCCTTCTTCCCTTCAAAATTAACATTTCAGCAAACAATATCAAAAGGAACTTCAAAATATTGGCAGGTGTAACATAATGGACAGGTCAGGTTACTAGCAACACAGGCACAGATGTTTTAAATGAAATGACATCCTACTGCCAGAGAAAGTTCTAGCCAAGCTTTGGGGACTATAATTGCCATAAAAAGCAACAAAGAAAATGTGAGCTTTCTGCAGTATACCTTGGAAAGTGTCACAGTGATTAAGACTCCATCTTAAATGCTCTCTTCAGTGTGTTTCTAAAGTGCCAAGGACTATCAAACAAGTTCTTCAGTCAAAGCAGATCAATATGTGAAAAACAGGCATTTTTTTTTTCCCTTAATATATATATAATCACAATCTGTCAAGCATATTATTTGTTCTGTCACATATTCCTGTCTCTGTTATGTGGTCAGAAGTAAAGCAAAATGTAATTTGTGGTTGTGCTGATGAATGATTATGCTTATGGTTATTAACTTTTTAAGTTAACCTCTAATGATGGCCAGAAGAGTCCTTGCCAAATGGATCTATGTTCTTCTACCATGTTTAATACAGTTATTTCCTTGACATGGGTAGCTGTTTTAGTAATTTGTTTCCACATTGAGATTTTCCCATCATTTCTGTTCTCTCTGTATCAATCTCCGTTCATATTTCTTGGGAGAGCCAGAAGTGTATTACTTGATTTCCTCATCAGGTGAGTTCCTGCCCCATCTGCAAGCACTCACCTTAATTTCCAGAAACCAGAACACCAGAGAAAAGGTACTTCATACATGCCTAGATACGAAGCTGAATTTACTTTGAGATTGACATTGCTTGTTTTGCCTCTACAACCTTTTGCTGTCCAAAATAAAGAATCAACATGTACCCAGACAGATACAGCAAGCAATCCAGTTTCACAGCCAAAAGTTCAAGACTGGGTCCTGGCACAGTGTCTGCCACATTGCTTTGTTGTATCAGTTTTAATTTGGAGTAGGAAACACACATGCAACCTTTGCAACATACCCAGCTGATACAGGTGCTTAACATCATTTGTTAATGTTAACTGTAATTATAATGTTAACATAAAAGCATTATGAGTAAAATGGTGACCCTTCTCTGCAGGTAGATTCTTTGGTGCTTTGACTTAATGCTATGAAGAAAGTATCATGTTTGTAGGGTTTCGGTTATCACATTGATGGTCCAAATGAGACATATTTAAATGTTGAAAGTCAAAAGGATTTTTTCCCCTGCCTGTGCTCAGCCCTTAAGTTAAAGAGTAATTACTTCTGTGAAACATGTAACTCAGTGAATGCCAGTTCATAATGGAAAACTAGTTCACAACCTGTCCTAGGTTTGATTTTCTGGGAATTGTTATCCTTAACTTGCTTTATGGTTAGCTAGTGGAAGTGCTGTTTTCTCTATAAAACTGTAAGTGTTAAACTTACAGCTTAAAGACGCTACCAAAATTCATTCTTTGGGGTAGAGAAAGCTTTTTTTTTCTCTCTTCTTTTTTTTTTTTTTTTTTTTTTTTTTTTAAAGAAATCTCCTTTATTACTCTTGAAGTCAGCCATGAGATTGTAAATCATTCGCTACTGTTAATGTTATTGCTGCCCCTCTTCCCTCCCTTCCCCAACTGCTTCCTGCCCTCAAAGACCACAGTTTATATCAGTTTGTATCAGTCTCTTTGCAAAATTTTCTTTTGTCACTACTAGGCACAGGCAGGAGCCTTTTCCTGCTAAAAGCATAATAAACACTATGCAGGAAAGTTAGGAGTGCTGCTTAAGGAGAGCTAATGTACAGGTGCCTGAGGTTTCATCTTCACTGACAGGTGAGTTGATCAGTTTACCAATGTAATGCATGTTAACTACCCAGTGTAATGCAGTGTCTGCATGCAGTTTGTATAGGAGGAAAGGTCTTATTTATTAGAAAGATAATAAAGTAGGGAAAAAATACTCAATATAATGAGTATTTTGGAGGTAACTTGTACTTACAAATGTTGTCAAATTTGTCAAGTATCTAGGACTGTTTTCACAGTACCTCCAATACTTCCTTGCTTCCCATGTATGTATGACTCAATGCTTCCACAGTATGTATGTTTGTATATGGTCTGTGAGAATCCTTTGTGGTTTTAAAAATTTTTATTGGTCTTAAAGGCTCTCAAGAAGTAGTAAGAAAATAAGTTTATAAAACAATTAAGGTAATAAACTTGCAAAGTTGGCTGCTCTGTTCACCCAAAAGAAGAAACATTACAACTTAACATACAAAGTTGGAACCTTAAGGGCATCCTTACTTTCCATTTTCAGTTCCTTAAAAAGTTACTTAGTGACACAGATGGAAGACAACATTTCTTTTTCCTAATGTTGAAGAGAAACCTTACTGTATTTCAAAGCAGCAGCTGGTACCCAAGACACAACATCAAGGTTTATGTGTGTTTTTGAGGCTTCTGGAAAGCAGTGTTACCAAATGTGAGGTTCATAATCAAAAACAAATACCATAGCCCTTATGCTTACTACAATCTTAGAAACGTAAATGTGTGGGATGAAAGAAAGGGTATTTCCCTTGTAGGAGCGTAGTCATTTCTGTTTGCACAGTATTCTCCAAACTGGCTGTAAAGCAATGAGTCTTAGGTAGCACAGAGCTAAGCAGAGGTTATAAAAAGACATTGGTAAAGTTGTGGAAATCTAATGAGAGAATGACCCACTTCAGGTCCCATTTTTATGTTGTGCTAAGACTACTAGCCCTGCCCTTTAAAAGGTAGCTCAAACAAAGCATTACGAGCATTGATGACACTAGTTACAAGCATCTCTCTAGAGAGACGTTTTGGTCTGCAGAAACCTTAAACCTTGAGTTCAGAAAGGAATGTGAGCAAATCTGCAGTACCCACAAAGTGATAAGTTGCCAGAACTTTGAAAAAGTAGTTATCACATAGTCAACTATTTAAAACTGGAATAAATATGAAAAAAAAATGGAATTCATATGTATATGAATTAAAAACACCTCACTATAATTATAGACAAAGCGGCAAGTAAAGGGGTTGCACTAAAGCACTGATGTTGCTGTTAAGTATCAACAAGGTAGGTAACACAGGACTCTAGAGCTCATTAGCTGGAACATTAAACCACTTCTGTCTCAGTTCAAAAGAGATATGGATGCAATCCTTAACTGTTTCACATGCATAAGGTTAAGAGAGTAAGTCAAAGACTTTATCACTTCAACTGAAAACTTTGCTTGCTGTCCTGTACTACCATTGGCTACACTACAGTATCACAGTCAAGCCCTGTAATCAGAGATTGGTAAACTCATGTCCCCAGTCTTTGAGCTGTGTAAAGCTCTTCCAGATCATGAATAACAAGGGGCTGTTAAAATATGTCACATCGCTGTAACTGAGGTTTAGTTAGGAACATGTTAATTTGCTGAGAATGGGCAGTGTTTTAGACTTGATGTGTAGGCCCTTTTGAAACTCTCTCTCTTCTTTGTAATTGCTTTCTCTTTATAAATCCTTTTCTTCCCTACATCTAATGGAATTTAAATAATTCAGTATACACAGTATTTGGTCAGGTAAGGAACACTGCACTTAATCTTCTGATGAATAAGCCTTGCTTCCTTTTCAGAAGTAAACTTGTATGTTTAATAACTCAACCTGTATACACAGCAAGTCATCTTTCCACATGACGGCTGAGTGAGCCTGAGGAATGAAGCACATCTCTATCACCTGCTTGTGTTGCTTGTCCTGTCTCTGCAAATGCCAAAGCTTCCTCCTCTGGATACAAAGGACATGAATCATTGTGAATAATGACATGGCTGAGTATCAGTGTGTGTGCAAGTCCATGGGGTGACACTGCCATGGCAGAGCTCTGCTGTTAATACAGCCTGCTTGTGAAGAGGAGCAAACAGGGCTAAGGTTGAATGAAAGGCATATCGCTAGTGTCTTGATCTGGGATGTTGATCCTTTAAAAACACAAGGGAATGTGTTTGGTTTTGAGGGCAGAGGCAGTCAGGAAGTGTTTGCTTTTATTTTTTTTTTTTGTTGTTGTTTTCTTCCTTACCACTATTTAAAGCATAGCAGGACATGTTTTCATTTGTATAGACTTGGAGAGGGGAGGGAACGCACTCAAATTTTAAAAGACCTGGAAGACATTTCCAGAGGCATTTCATGCTGCAATATGCAGTTTGCAGCAAATCTGTCTCCTGGCTTTTCTGAAAAATGTTCTACCTGCAACTTTCTTCTCCCTCTAATATGCTTTTCTTCCTCTGTGACCAAGTTGCAGCTTTTTGCCAGAAGCACTGTGGATCCTGCTTTCCCTGCTCCTACAGGAGCACTCTGAGCTTTAAAAGCAGATTGCACATAGCAAGCTATTTCTTGCCCTCATACAGAAAAATGCAAAATTTCTTGCCCTCATACAGAAAAAATCTCTCAGCAGTCACTCAGGTTCACTCACTGGTCACCTCCATAGCTGATCTCTTTCCAGCCTCTTCACTTCTTCATTTCCTGCTCACTTCACGCTGTGAGCCGACATACTATCAGTCAAATAATTCTCTGTATGATTAAGTACTTGTCAGGTTACATCTTTCTTATTTGATAGATACAGCAAATGAAAAGCTTAGCTTCTCTTTCTTCCTGTACATAATTCCTTTTTTTTCACAGCAAAAGGGTTTCTTTCATACCTTTCCTCTTCACTCCTGCTCAGCATGGCTTTCTATACTACATGCATTAATCTCTCCTCTCCTGTGGGTGATCATTCTTCTTTATTTGCCTAGGTAAGTTCCTAATTAATAGGGTTGCCCCATCAAAAGTTTCAGATAGGGTGCTATATTTGTCATAGAATTTAACCATGGAAAAAAGGGATAGTATTAGATTTTTCTTAATTTACAAGTCTTGTACAAAGGCATTGGGGATTTAAACATTTCCAGCACTAAGGCTGGAACACAGAATAGACAGGATCCACCCTGTAGTCAGATCATTTAACTGTGTTCAGGAGGCACATTGCCTGGTACCCCACAGCATGTGTACAGCTTGTCCTCAGCATTTCCCACATCCTTTGGCATCGTGACAAAACGTGGTCATCCTTTTTGCACAGAAGCATCTATGTTGTCCCCCTTCCCTCCTCCTCTTCCTGGCTGGCCTGAAGATGTGCCTAAATCACAGGGGCTCCCTCATCATGCTCAAACACCAAGGAATGCTTTCTTGAGCGGGGTGGTGGTTTTTTTTCAAAGTAGTTTTGCTTTTCAGTACCCCCTCTTCTGTCCTTGTGCCAGGCTAGTGCTAAAGGTTTTAAGGAGTTCCCAGAGGAAACTTTTAGGAAATGGCTTATTCTATTTGCAGAATTTCATAGCTTGTATAAAACTTCTATATGCAATTTTGTTGTCATGTCTCTGTCAATATACTCCCACTGTGTACAAGATTTGTTTTTCTTTTTCATTTTTTCTCCCTCCCCCTTCCCCTAGGGTTTCCTATTTTAGCTTTTCTGCAGCTACTTGCATTGTTGTGTGCTCTTTCCTCATCTTTACTTACTGCCTCCCACGTCTCAGAGCTACTGAAATACTTATGCTTTTTATTAACTGTTTAAAGAACTGTTCTTAGATTAATATGTCAGTTGATCAATAAATCATCAGTCAGAGATCAGTGCTGGCAACACATACACTGGTATTGTAAGAAATTGACTGTCTTTTTGTACACTTACTAGGAGTTTAGACTATGGATACTTTAAACTGGTGATTAAATAACCCTAGTCTGTGACGTAGAAGTCTGAAAATCTGGCATGCTAATATGTGTTCAGTCCTTCAAACTTTGAGTTGCAGCTGCAATGCAAAACACTTTCTTTACAGTAATGCATATGCATTATCAAAGATATTGCCATTTACCACAGATGGAAGAAGCAGTGACATTTTTTATACAGGTGTGGGATGTCAGATGTTGGAATGACAATGCTGCAATGAAGGAGGCATCTTGGGTTCCAGTTTGGTGTTGGTATGGCATTAATAACAGAAGCTGCAAACTATTAGTCTTGGATGTTAACTTTCACTGCCATCTGAAATCGGCCCTTCTAAGGCCAGAGGCTGAGATTTCTGGCAAGAGAAGAACCTGAAAATACTTACTGGCCTGCAACAGCAAAACTGCTGGGTAACTTTCAGCCTCAGCCTGATGTCAGCCTTGCATCCTGCCTGAGTACAAATCCACATCTGAACAGATTGCCATTTGCTGAATGTAGCCCTTGTGGTAAGAATAAAAAGTACCAAATTTACATCTGTAGTGCAGAAAAAAATCATGTCTTCAACCATCGCCCTGTGTGCAATGGAAACAATCAGCCATCTTCCAGTTTCTCATTCAGTAATGCTTTGATATAATGCATGCTTCTTTTTTCCCCATAACTCACCTACTAAATTTGTAACAGAAAAATCTTTTTTTTTTTTTTCTTACAGTCACAAAAAATCAAGCCCAACAAGCCCAATGCATTTTTTTTTTTTCATTTTAATCACAATTAATCAAGATCTGAGTAGGCTGTGGTTGCTGCTGAAGACTTGGCAGTTTACAATACTTCAGACTCCTAAACAAAGCTAGCTTTTCTATCCTGTGGATGCACCACAGAACTGAGACTTTGTGACTACCCCCCATCCTCCTTTTTTTAAAACAAACAAACAAACAAAAAACAAACACAAACTTTAAATCCATATGTCCCCGTGTGTTTATTGGCAATCATCCTTTACAACTCCAGTACGTATTAGGACAGTCAGAGCTTTCTTGGAAACTCACTAAGTGATCTCAGTTTATAGCACAGATTTAATGAACTCTCCTGTACAAAGAGGTCTAGAAGACTGTATTTCCTCCAGCTTCCGCTGTTGGGTTGCAGTAACTCTGGTACATAGGATACCCAACACTCCTTCAGAGGCCTGCAATTCCTCTTCCTGGGCAGCTGAAAATAGCAATAAGCAGTAGTACCTGTAAATGTTCATTTCCCTGACACCTGCCTGAGAGGAATGTCCCTCATGCCCTGCTTTTGTGAAGGATTTGTTCTTGACTCTTTTTTTTAACCACAGCATCTGGTTTACATCCCTCATATGCAAATGGTGTCAAAATCAAACAGAACTTCTTGTAACCAGAAGAGGAAAGAGGAGAGACCTGAACATCCTCTCTTAGGATGTTGCTGTTCTGGCATGCACCCCTTGGAAGCCTGTTTTAAGTCATACTTGTACAGTCTAACAGGAAAACCTGACCTGATGTTCACTCAGGGAAGAGCATAAGAAGAATAAAGCACAAGGGGTCAGAAATATTTTCTATCAATTGACAGAGAAAGGAATTACCTAGATCTTCCCCTTCTAATTCCCATTTTCAGATAAGATTGGCTAGAAACTTTGGATGTTTATTTGACCTGATGATCTGTGTGACCTTATCTACATGTTCCTGCTCCGGCAGGGGGATTGGACTAGATGATCTTTCAAGGTCCCTTCCAAACCCCAACATTCTGTGATTTTATTTATATATTAAGTTTTTATTCAAGACATTCAGAATGGAAGTTATGGTATAATTGTCTCAGTTCCAAATGCAAGACATTTAGTCATGTGATGTATTGGACTTCACCAGGGACTGGGGTACTGCATTGTACTATGGCTGTTGCATCTGGTATTTTTGCTGTAAATTAAATAGTAAGACTCACTTGGGGTTATGATGCTCTTGAGCAGACTCCATAAATTCAGTCTTACATTCAGTTAGGATTATTTTTTTTTCATTTCATTACATTTTCATTTCATTATCCCATCACAGGAGAAAAGATCAACTATTCTTCATCAATTTCTCCTTTTTCAAGTTTCATACTTGCTAATATTATATACATTTAACTGTTTCCTAGGAGGAAAACACTTCCAGTAGTGGAACAGCCTCCCTCCATAACTCAGAGATTCCTCGGAGCAGGTCAGAAGGGACTTTGATTGATGTGGATGACAGGACTCCTTCAACCACCTACAGTATGTATCTTTTGCTATTTTCTTTACTAAGGCTTTCCACCTAAAGTCTGTACTTCTTCAAAGCTCTTGATAGTGTGAAGAATTACAGCTACTCTGTAAACCCCTGCACAACAGAGGTTTTTCATTTGTTTGCTTATATTGTTTTTGGTTTGCACTACCCAGGCCAGGCCATCATGGATGTCCGTGGAATCAGAGTACAAGGAGTTTTCAAAAACTCCCCTAGGAGAAACTTGAACTTGACAGCATAAGATAAGTCCCCTGTTATAATAAATGTGGGTCAGGCAGGTTGGGAGGAATTTCTGGAACCATTAACCTTACATGGATAAATTCTATTTAGGGTATGTTTGTTAACCAAGATTCTTTCATTTAAGATTTTTTTTTTTTTTACATACCAGAAATCTGGCAAGATAATTGCAAGATAATTTTGGAGTTAATACAGGTTAAAAACTTGAGTTTTAGCCTGTAGAAAACTGTGTTGAATATCAGCTGTTAACCTGACTTAAAAAAAAAGTGACTTTAATCTCATTGATATGTTAGCCAAAAAGTTAAGAGAACATTCCCCTTCACAAGATAGAACTTCTCTTAGCTTTTGTCCAGTAGCAGATGCGAGTAACAGTGAGTCTGGCACTTGCTGTGCAATTTGGGGAGTAGGAATTAGTTCCTCGCTAACCTAGAGCACCTCCGTAACCTGTACTGTTACCTTGACATGAGAAAAGACTCCAGCCTAATGATTTAGGCTCTGCCAGAGTTTTCAGCTCAAACTTTTTCTGTGGATACATACACTTTAGGAAGGGGAAGGCTAGAGTGTTTTATTTTATTTTTATTTTTTAATACATATATATTTATAGAATATTACTTTAGGGATTATTTATTTTCTAATAACCGATTCTACTGTAATAGCAACACAATGCAGGGAAAGCTTTTGGACATTGGACAGAAATTAAAAGCCTTTTCAGCTGGCTCTTGAACAGTCTAATGTTCCTGGCCAAGCCAATGTCAGGAGCTGTCCCCAGGCTCACTCACCCCACCAGCAGCATTCCAGATAAATTCAATTTTGGTTCTGTTCACTCAGGATTTTTCTGGAATTGTGGAAAAAAATCACTGTTTGGGCTTTTTGTCACAGCTCATGAAAAATTGGAACCAAAAAGTACAAATGCTCCAGCATTTTTTTTATTTTTTTTTTTATTTTTTAGTTGAGTACACTGTCATTCCTACATTTGAGCAGTAATTAATAATTTTGGAGAAGGTGGAAGCTAATTATGGGTAGTGTAATAGTGAAGGATATAGATATGCTGAATGAACAGAAGTGCTGTCTTTCCCCTCTCACATTAAAATTCTTTTTAAGGATGTAGGAAGAAGGGATGGTATAGAATAACAGTGGCAAACTGTTAGTGACAGAAAATTTTAGCATGAAAAGTTTCAGTCACTGCATGTTGCAGGAAGTATGAGTCTTAACCTATAAACCAGCTTTTGGGAACTGTTATTAATATAGACATGAGGCATCTTATATTCACAGCAAATAGACATTATTGTTAATAATGAGTATTTTTATTGGAAGCCATATTTAAATATTACTTGTATCCTTATTTGCCTATTTAAGTGCAATCTCAAAAAATAATAGTCACAAAAACTTTTTTCTCAATTTCAAATTGTGCAATTCATAAACTATATTAATGAATTTTTAAAAAGGAAAGATAGTTTAAACAATTCCACTAAGACCAAGATGAATTGTAAGAGTGCAGTTATCAATTAAGTGAATGTGCACTAGCATGAAAGGGAATCCTGAATAATGCATTTACCTGTACTGTCTACAGTGTTCAAAGAATGAAAGAGTAGTTGTTTAATCTTTGCATGTGGGGGGAGGGGGGGGAAGGGGAAGGTAAGAAGGAAAGAAATGCATGAAAAATTGTGATAGGCTACTTTTTTTTTTTTTTAACAAAATTCTTAATGTTGCTTAGAAATCAATATTGATGCTCTTTAAAGACCTGAAGGAGAAATATCTAAATCAGTTCCTTAACAACTTGATCCATATGCATTTTAGGGGGAATAAATTTAGTCGCCTGTCATCCATTTAATAGAGTATTGGTTAGAAATGAATGAAATGTGTCAAGTTTCTGTGATTTAGGAAATACTTTTTTTTTTTTTTTTTTTTTTCTTTTAAACAGATGTCAACGAAAGTAAATTGGATTTGGATATTGACTGGTCTGACCTATTCAAACATGCCCATGTGGTTTCCAAGACCAATCCTTTCTGGAACGAATTGTCAGCCTCCAACCCTTTTGTACATGACATAGCTGCTTCCAATAGAAATGAAAATAATAAATACCTTTCTGTCTTGAAAGAAAAACCCTATTTGTTCTCTAAAGTTTCTAGCAATAGGGATTCTTTGGCTTCCTCAGGTGATGAGCTAGATATTGATTGTCTTCTAAGAAAGACCTCAGCAAGAAGATCCGGACGATCCAAGAGTGTCTCTGACTTCTTGGATATTATTGATAACCAAAGATTTAATCCTTGCAAGACAATATCTCAGAAAACTATAACTTCAGACATTACATGTCTTCAAAATGACCGTGAAGCCTACAAGATGGCTTGGCTGAATCACCGACAGCTGACTCGGTCTTGCCTAGATTTAGAAGCCATGAGCCATAGTCCTGGATGGGCACAGACACAAGCTACTGACATTCATATAGTTTGTAAACTGAACCATGAAGGGGGTTCAGTACAGCTACCTGACTCTGATATCAATGTTCACATCCCTGTGGGTCATGTATTACCTGGGGAATTCCAAGAAGTTGGCTTAAGGGCTATTCTTAATCCTCCCTCGTCATTTAACAATGAGCTGTCTAGCACTGTAAGTCCTCTGATAGAACTCACGCTGAGCAACCTCAACACGAAAGAAGCTATTTTCCTGGAGGTGAAAGTTGCAGCTCAAGTGAAGAATGATCCTCTCAGCCAGGTTATGAGTGATATTGTGTGTTTTTTTAGTTTCAATAAAGAAGGACCTTTTAAGAAACTGGAGAATTGCTACACTTATCAAGATACCATACAAGTGAAACTAACGGACCTAAGTCATGTGATGTACGCAGTGATTGCAGTCCAGGCAAACAAACTCCAGCCTCCAGCCACTAATGTCTGGGATTATGTTCATAGAACTGTCTCAGTTGGAATTTATGGCCCCAAATATATTCATCCATCTTTTACAATAGTTTTTGCAGTGTTTGGTCATAACTACATTCCAGGAAAACTTACAATTTGTGATATAAAAAAGGGGGGGAAAAATATGCCTCCTGTTGTGTTTCAGCTGTGGGGAAAACATACATTTCTGCTGGAAAAGCCCCAGGATCTAAACATTTCTTTGGTATCCTGTGATCCAGATTTTGAAGTGAAGATGGAAGACCAAAGCAAAAATATTAAAGAGGAGGAACTGAAAACTGGTGAAATGGTCCAACACCAATTCCTGTTTTCCATGCTAGGATGCAGGGAGATGCATTTCTTTGTTTTCCTTGTTCAGATTAAAGTCTTAAGAAGTAGCCAAGTAATGCAGTTCCATGTTACAACCCCTGATCCAGCTCCAAAATTAAGTGGAATTATCAGTAGGCCAAAGCGCTTACAAAAACGTAAAGAAATCAAGTCCGCACCTTTATTTTTAATACCAACAGTTAAATACCCAAAGTTTCAAGACAAAATTTTAAATGTTAATACTTACGGAGTGGCTTTGAAAACTGTGTTACGTCAAAATAAGATTGATTATTTGTTAGAATATTTTAAAGGGGATACAATAGCACTTCTTGGCGAAGATAAAGTAAAAGCCATCGGACAAACTAAAGTAAAAGAGTGGTATGTAGGAGTTCTCAGAAAAAAGATTGGTCTGGTACATTGCAAAAATGTAAAAGTGATTTCTAAAGAGCAAGCTATGGACACTACCGACAGTGAGCTAACAACCAGGAATCTTGTTGAACAAATTGCATTGCCATTTAAAAAACTGACTTATATCTACTCAGTAGTTTTATCTACAGTGTCAGAGAGTGTTTATGACTGGAGATCTTTGTCTGATGTGCTAGGATATTCACATATGTCTTTGGATGACTTTAATGAGGCACATGGTGATAAAGAATCAGACAGAGTTGCACATGTTGTGAAGAGGCTAAAGGAAGACTGCCACGCTAACAAAAAAAAGAGACTATTCCTTTATGAGCTCATTATTGTAAGTACTGCATGAACTAACTTGGTTATTGGGAATATATTGGCAACAGGCTACTCAATATTAACGTATGAACAACAAAATGTTGTCCTGCACCGTTACAAGATACTTTACTAACCTTAACATATTACTAAAACTTGCAGATACTTATATGTGAAAAATACATCGAGATTCTCATGAAAAATAATACTACAATCAATTCATTCTGAATAGTGTTCTGTAAAAGTTCCAGGAGCCTTGCTCATGTGTGATTACTTAATTAAAAAAAAAAAAAAAAAAAAAAAAAAAAGGCCAGGATTGAAATAGTTTGTCTTTTGTCATGGAAGTCATGATCATAGTAAACTGTTTCCTTGAGTAATTGAGTAATTCACAATCCCAATTGGAAGCAATTAGCAACCATGTAGTTTGGGAACTCTATTATTATTAGTATATCTACTGTAATATGCATGATTATGCATGTCTAATATTGTGTTATGTTTGCATTATGTTTGTGTTATGACCCACCTGTTGAAGACATTTTCTTTCTATACAGGACAACTTCATAGTTAATGTTGTAGCTACCTAAGGACAGTAATACTAGTATTTTTAATACATATTTTCATGGGCCACAGTTGCAAGCCACTGAACAAATTCTACATGATGCAGTACTGTTGCATGTGAACCATGTGATTTTCTCCTACATGCTTCCAGGTTATTGGTTGCATTTTAAAGCATATTATTTTTACTGCAAATAATTAAAATATGTAATAATAAAATAAATATTAATTTTAATCCTGAAAATTTACTCATAGAGCTGTGTGCACACTAATTCGGAATTCAGGATTACTATATACTGTGCTTGTCTCTGCCTGAAAGTGTGTTGTATATTTAGGGACAAAAAAAAAAAAAAAAAAAAAAAAAAAAAAAAAAAGTTTTTCATTCAAAGATGAAGTGTGTGTAAACAAAAAATGTGTGTTTAAAAATTCATGTTTTAAAAATACGTGAATTCAGCCTTTCATCTGAAACCTTTTGACTGTCCCTGTGAACTGCAAACCTCAACAGGGTGTGCTTCTCATAACTAGCTTGTTCTCTTTGAAGTGCTGACAGCAATTTCAGCAAAAGGATTCAGAAAATTTTGGCAGCAGTGGTGACTTACACAATTCCTAAGGCTGCACTAAATGAAATAAACTGAACAAATATGAAGTACAGTTGAGCCTGCTGTCTCTGTACAAGAAAGGGTGGGAGGAGTTAAAAATGAAAATGATCCAAACTTTTGATTGAATACGGTGATATGAAGGGGTCACAGCAGAACAGGTAAAAAACAGGGTACAAATAGATTAACAAGAGTTTGTTGTTGTTGTTGTTCTGTTTTGTTTTGAGATATATATGATTAGGAGCTTTGAAATTAAAAGTTCCCTGTTTTTCTAAAGCTAGACTTAAAGACTTATCTTTTTTGTTACTTGTTAGTAGAATTTACTGGCTAGTTATTTTATTTAATTTCCTGTTTTCACATCTAATAAGGTTCTTGGTTCTTACCAGATCAAAGACAAACTGAATGGCTTGGTGTACTCTTTGCTGAAGTGTAAAGGGATTTGGTACTGTGCACTGTAGTCTGCTTCTTGCTAGCAACTTCAGTATTTTGTTCTAGACAAGCAGTAGCATGCTTGATATTTTACTGAAAATCTGGAAACTAAGGAACTTTTCTGGGTTTGGTTCTTGATCTTGCACTGAAAAGTCAATATTTACAGTGGAATGTTCTGCTTTTAATTTGAGGATAAAAAAAATACTCACCACTGATTTACCTATTTTCTTATTAACTCTTGTGTAAGCAAATAAGAAAGGACAACAAAACATATCTTCATTTCAGGGCTTCACTGCTGGAAACACTTTAATTTGTTCTTGGAAGATCATTTAGCATACAGGAATGAAGACTTTAATATTTGCATTTCTTTGAAATGTTCAGCAAATTATTTGTTCTGTGAGGGGGGGTAAATCAAAGGGTACTGGCCATTGTAATCAATGATTTTCTGGAAAAGTAAGCTAAGGACCACACCTTAGTATAAGAGTGCTCTGATTTCATTTTTAAGTTCCATGTCATTCTTTAAGAAGCTCAGTTTGATGTCCCAGATATTTTTGCTGAAGAAAAATATTTTTCCTTTAGTATCCTTGAGCTTGGCAGAACCCATGTAACACTGGAATGCTGAAGCAGATGAATGCCAGCCTATTTTTTTTTCTTAAGCTTATGGGCAGTATTCCTATGAAATTATTGACAATACCTTTTGGGGAAAGTAAAACCTGAGGAGGGGAAGCTGTTCTGTCTGCTTAAAATTGCATAGTAGTGCAATTTTAGTTAAATTTTTAGTTTAAAATTGCAGAGTAGTGCATCATTATATTGATGTTTGTAGGAAATTCTTTGGTGAAGGAACACTAATGGAGATGATTGTTGCAGGCACTTTTGAAAATAGATTGCCAGGGATTAGTGGCACGTCTTACCCAGGACACCATCATTTTGACTTCGGCTGTGAAGCTTGGCAAATCCTGGCGGGAGCTCTCAGAGAAGCTAGCCCGACTCACAAAGCAGCAAATAGAGGCTTATGAGGTACCCCATCAAGGAAAAAATGGAGCAGTAGCTCTGGAGGTAAGGCTCTGGTGTAAAGCAGTGTACATGCTTGCTCCTCAAATGCAGTCAATGACTTTTCTTCTTCCTTGCTATGTGCAGAAGAAACGCTTTTCCATTCTGTGTTTGTGTCAGATTTGTCACCTTTTAACTCAGGCAAGACAAACTCTGACACCAATTCCACCTCTGTCCTATTATATGATTTTGACAAACCCTGTTTTAATTTCTTAGTTTGCCATGCAGTTTGTGCTATTTACCTTCCTTTGTAAAGCACTCTGGTTAAACTGAAGTATGACTTCTAAATAAAAATCAAGTTGTCCTCTCAGATGTATTTTAGCGTGTACACATTTAATAAGAAATTCAGATACCTAAATATATCTCTAGTGCTATTTGAAGGTGCTTAAAGGCATCTCAAAGGATGCATTGCATGGCATCCATGCAATGTGGCAGAGATGTCACAAGACTTAGGCTGGGCTCACACTCATGCTTCTCAGTTGAGGGCCAGCCTGTGCTCCTGACATACCTTTGCTTGGGCATCCAAGTTGCTTCCTGTATTTCTCTACTTTAAAACCAAAGCAATGGGATCCACTGTTGGAATTGATCTAGAACTGTGGGATCCACAGAGTTGTGTGCCAATGACTACTAGGTCTCAGACTAGGTTTTATCCTGAACATCCTCTTTTTGAGTGTTACTGAATGACACTCATAAATGGACCTTTCTGTTTAGCTTTTGCATTCAGGATAGACTCTCCCTTTGCCTCTACTATCTATTCCCTCATTATTGCAAATAATGCACAATATCGAGCCTGAATTCCTTTTCTCTCAAATCTCAGTACCTAATGAACTGCTTCAATTTCCCATTCATACCTGCACAACAACTTGAGATTATTATTATTTTTTTCCTTTTCTTTACCTGTAGCTGATTCTCTCTGTTCTCTGACAGGGAATTTTCCTTTCTTCAGTATCACTGAGTCTTTAATCTCAATTCTGTCTGCCTTGTGATTGCTTTCAAGAGATTTCTGCTCTGATCAGGAACCTCTTACTCCCTTTAAATGCCTCTCCCCACCTCCAGTCCAATGTTTGACCAAAACTTCTAAATAAGGTTCTGCATTTCCTGCAAAATTCTATTACTGCTGTTTGCAAACACTTCCTATTTGTATGATCTTAGTTTTCTCTTTGAGCTATTTCAGATACTGTTGATGTTTTGCTTGTTTGCTTGCTTGCTTGCTTGTTTCTCCAGTTGTTTTTATCTGGGGTACATTACTTGTGCGTGGATGCACCTTCCTCCTTTTTTTTTTTTTAATAAAACTCTTAGCTCCACCAAACCCTAGTCTTCTACTCTTCTACTCTTTTTTCTTCCCTGTGAAAACAAACAAACAAAAACCACTCCATTATTAGCTCTTTTTGTACTAGTTTATTCTAAAATACTAAAATCCATCCAACTGTGAATGCTTTGTCACTTTCATTATGATTTTTATTTTCTGTATTGCCTCAACTAACTTCCTGGTTTTGTTTGTTTATTTGTTTTGTTTTGTTTTACTTGTTAAGCTTCCTGTGTTAGAAAAAATCCCAGCTTTCTGAAACAGGAATCATAGACTTAATTATACCTGAGCAATATGCAACTCCACTTGTCTCTATGGTATTTAGAAATTCTTTCTCCTTAGCTGACTGCAGAACTCTAACTTTTTTTTTTTTTTTTGGCACCATAATCAAATAAAAATATATAAATTATATATTTACTTTGCTTTATATATCATATTTACTTTAAATATAAATATATATATAACTACACGCATCCTCATATATAATATTTAATGTATTTGCTTTGCTTTAAATAGGTATCTATTTCCATTAAGTCCATTTTGTGCTGGATGTTTATTGTGTTGAAATGCAAAACTTATTAATGAATAAAATAGAACTTATTTGGGGTCTGAACTATAAAAAATGACAAGTAACACGAGCAAGCACAGAAAATGATGTTCCTTATGAATTCAGTGTAGCAACATGCACTGTCCAAGACCCCCTGACCTCTCAGTTAGGAAAATATAATCCACCACCATTTTTTTTCTTTTTCTTGCTGATCAGAGAAAACTGTTTACATGAATGGTGCTGTCTGCCATTCCTTCAACTCTTGTTTTTTCCTTCATATCAAGTTAGTGATTTGCTTGAATTGAAAATGTTAATGGAAAAGTAGCATGTAAGACATAGTGTCCCAAATTTCATATAAAATAATTAAATTACTTTCCTAAATGGAATTTAGAATCTACATAGATCTTCTAATTTAATTGATTGTATTATTGTTCACAAGCAATATCTAAGCTAAGTTTTCATGGAGGGTCTGATAACAGTTACTTCCAGAATTCAGTTTCAAAGTTGCATACACAGAAAATATTAAGGTTATATTTGTATCAGGTGTTAATAAGAATACTCTCCAAGATTTCAGATGAGCCATATCAGTGTCTTGTTTATATGAGAATGTGTATTTAGGCACCAGAGAGAATGAATTGTATAGGACATCTAAATATTACATAGAAATTATATTTTTTGTAACACATTTGGTGCCAAAAGACCCTCCATTGTATCATGATCTTATCCCCTCATTGCCAATAGTGACATTTTGTGAAGCGTTCAATGGGTCTAATGATGTACATTTATATAAACAAAAAGTTTAATGTTGAACATTTACTGTGAAACAGTAACTGAATTACTTGCCTCAAATAAATGTTTCTTTACATATTCAGAGGAAGTTCCTTTCTTTGTGCCCCAAGTAACCAGAATCTTCTGCCTCATACACCTTTTTTTTTTTTTGAGAGAGAGATTTTTGCATTATTTATATAAGAGATAAAACAGTCAAGCTCATTATACAAAAGGCAGTAATAGAGCCAGTTTTATTTTGAAGAGAACATTCAAAAAGCAATTGCTTTATTTTATTTCATTCCTCAAGACCCAGAATGGGCTCATGGGGAATTTATTGACTTCCTGTGAGCCTTGTAACAGTGCCTGTCTGCACAGGTATGAGTTTAAAGCATACCAGGCTTCTAGCACTGGTATCTCACATGGACAATCAACATCCTCACTGTCCTGTGAATCTAAGCTTCAGTTTCCGTGCTTTCTACTGACCTTTGAACTTCTCAGTAATCTAGTGAATTGAACCTCTATACACAGAAAACAATCCTCTGCTTATAAAATTTCATGTATATTGTTCAGCAGGAAATGCCTATGTGAGAAGCAAAATGAATGTAGGTAATGCAGTGTAAATTCATACCTGTGTGGACAAGCCCCCAGTGTTGTTAGAAGACTAACATTAGTCTGACTACTTATTTCAGACTGATTGGCGATCACTGCATTTACTTAGCAGCTATAAAAGAACCCCGATTAAAATAATCTTATCCTAGCATGGAGTTTTCTAATGGAAATATTTCTTGTTGATAGTAGTTGGTGTGCAAGTGGGAAACTAAGCAAAGATGAAAGAGTAATAAGTTTTGACTAATGACTGACTATTGTCTGAAAACATGAACCAATTCTTTACTCATCAAGGACTATTCTACCATCAAAAGGATTGATTGGTTGAAAAATGTTTTTACTGAATATTTTACTTGGTGGGAGAAATCTTTTCTCAGATGATCACAGAGGCAACTTGAGGTGCATACAATTGGTGCCTAGCTTTTGAAGTGCTTTTCATCAGTAAATTCCAAATCACTTTACAGAGGATGTAGGTATCATTATTACCTACTCAGCAGAGGTAGAGGGAGAAGAGGAAAAGTGCAGGCATGCAGCTGAGGCATGACTTGCCCAACATTGCTGCAGTGATTTAATAGTGATTTAAAATCTCCTTTGATAAAATTCAGGAATGTCAAACATTATACACTTCAGCCATTGTATTAGAGTATGCAGATGTAAAAAAAAAAAAAAAAAAAAAAAAAAAAAAAGTGCTAGAGTGGAAGAAAACAAGTCTTTTTTCAAACATTTCAGCTGTTTCTCTGTGCAGTATCAGTCTGACCCTGAGTGTAAGTCAAAGAATAGCATCTTTTAATATTCCCTGTCTTTTCACATACTAGCGAAGATCATCAAACAGAAGGCTATACCCTAATCCTTCAAATAGCCTGGTCCAACAGGAATATAAGGAAAGGAAGCAGGAGGCAGAGAAAAGCAGTAATGTATCAGAAAATCCTAGCTTCTCTTGTTGGCTACCTTGTTTATTAAGATTGAAATAGGAATAAAGAAACTTTCTGATCTCAGCATAAATGCAAACATGGTGAGGTCCTTAATTTCACTAAAATAGGTTGTAATATCAAGTATTAACAGTAGTACATTACAAATGTTTTTCTTCTTCTTCTCAAAGTAACATCTGATGAAAGAATTCATCTTATTCCATTTCTTCCCACAAGACACCAACTGACTTTTTTTCCATTCTTTTGTAACCTTATGGTTATGATTTAAGACTGACTTGCTTAAAGTCTGCAGTAAGCACCGTTCATTTTGGATAAATGGTGATATCCTTCTTCCCTCTAAAGCTCAAATGGAAGATTTCATTCAAAGCATGGGCACTTTCATATGGCTTAAACTAAAAGCAGAAACCAGACTAATCCGACTGTGAGATATGCTACAGAGGAGATGCGTTGTATGATGAGTTTTTCCATTTGAGGATGGGGGAGAAAGGCAGCAGAAGATGAGGGAGATGTTTACTAATACTACAGTAGAATGAATCTTGGGATAAGCTCTTAGCCCAAATGTGGAGAAAAGCTCAGCATCATGGGCAAATGTTTCCTCCAGATACTTAAATCTTCTAGAGATCAAAGAAATAGAGCTGAAATCAAGGAAGTGGAGCTTTATGTTGTATTTCATTTCTAAATTCACAGAATTATATTAAAAAAATAACCAGTTTTCTTCTGAACCATGAAAACTACTTTTTCATTAAAAAGATGTTAAACCTTTTAGAATTAAGAGACTTTCTGATCACATCGGTGTGTATACATACATGTGTGCATATCTGGTCATGTGCTTTTATCACTATGCATGAGTATATTTCTTTTAAAACAGCATACGGTAGTACCATTTAAGAAAGTGAAAGATTTCTTTGCCTCTATGCATCATCCACGCAATTGTTAACTCAATTACTGTTTGCAAAATCTCTATTGCCAATGAGGAGTAGGGAACTAGTCACCCAAGTTAAATTTGCAAAAGCAGCAGCTGGGAAAACAATCTTTCTGTTTGTAAACAGAGCAAACTTACTCTCAACATCAGCACTTTGAAGGATGTAAGTCCAGCTTGGTATCTGAATCATGCTGTCATAGCTTCATTAATTTATTTCCTTCATTGGTTCCAGGACACTTTAAATTGCATGTAATTTAAAAAAGATAATTATAAAAACTTCTCATTCCACTGTTCCTGGAATGTTGTTGTTGTTGTTTCTCTTTTGTTTTGTTTTAATAGATGGATCTTTCTGCTGATGTTACCAGAAAGCATTTTTGTAAAGATAAGAAGTATGTTTGAAAGGTCCTGACTAAGTTATACAGTAGGGGGACAGTGGGATCTTAATGAAACAAAGTGGGTCTTTAACTACCAAAAGCACAGTGAAACTTCAAATAGGAAAACTGCTGCTGTGTGTGTGAATTGCAAAAATGATCAAGTATTTTCCTTCTAACTTTGTGCTTTGAGTTTTACTTGCAGACACAGATATATTCTGACTTGGTGATAATCATCTGAATGAAGAATATTTCTTTCCCTTATTTACCTCTCTGAGTATTAAAGACTTTCATATAAATAAAGTACATAAGGTTACCAGAGTGTTTTTATTTTTGTTTTAGTTTGTTTTTAAATGAATATGCCCTATATGATAAAGCATTTCAGTGTGGTTAGGGACCTAACACTTTTTTTTTTTCTTTTTCTTTTCTCTTTTCCACTATTGGAGAGATTTAGCTAAATAATTTTATTTCTGCAACTACACCTTATCATTTCTTCCTTTATTTGCAGATGATGTGGAAACCTGCATATGACTTTCTCTACACGTGGGCTGCCCATTATGGAGACAGTTACAGGGATGTCTTACAAGACCTGCAGTCAGCCTTGGATAAAATGAAAAACCCAGTAACAAAACAGTGGCGAGAGTTAACCGGAACATTGATTCTTGTGAACTGCATGGAAGTTTTAAGGGCAAGTGCTTTCTCCAAAACTGAGGAAGAATAGACTACCAAATATGGTTTTGGAAATTCTCCTGGAAACTGTACAGTTATTTGTGTTTCATAGATGGTTCCAGAAAAGGGTTAAATGAAGTCCATTGTACCTGAGTTGATGTTGAGTATAGGCTCATAGTTCTCAACTACAGATACCTGAGATTACCAGAGCTCAATAAAAAACTATCAAGGAAATAGGAAAATCATGGGGGAATAAACTGGTGACATCAACAAAAATGGCTGGAATTCTATAGGGCACTTTCTACAACTATTTCTGATTGCACCGATTTCTAAGTGTAGGTCAGTTCTAGAAACAGAACTATGCACAGATGAGTGTAGCCCATGGATTTACATTATTTTCAGGGACATTAAAATTTAAATGTTTAATACATTTTAATTGATGTCCAAAGCCCTCATCTGTAAGACCAATGGCTTCAGGGTAGCCTTGAAAGAACTTTAGGATTCTTTGTCCTCAATTGGGGAAAAATCCTTCTTGTCCCAAAACAGGAATTCAAGTTATTTAATATGAAATACTGGCTTGGTACATACAGACAGGGTGTAGAATTTAATACTCTCTTCTATTTTATCATTATTTTCTACATTACAGTATGAAGAATGCGAGCGATGTCTATTATTTTCTCTCTTAAAAAAAAAAAAAATTAACAGTGGGGTGCTTTTAGATTATTATTTTTTTTTATATACAGCAACTAATTCTCATTAGTCGTATGCTCTAAAAAGAACCCTGCTTAGATACAAATAATAAAAATCTTGCAATTACTAAGTTTTTTATCAAAGTAGAAAATACAGGTTGAATAATGACTACAGGCTATCCAGTCTTATTTTAATATACATATTTTTTAAACATAAGCTCTTAAATAAATTCTTAGTTAAGTGGTAGCTCCAAAAAAGTTAAATCCCTTTTGACTATCTTTGATGAACATATATTCAGAAACATCAGCACGTACTCATGACAAGTAGTTGAAAATAAAAATGGTGTTCTGTTGTCACTTACAGTTGAAAAGACAAAGCCAAATTCTTTCTGGAGTACCACAGACTACTAGCATTACAGTCCAGAACCTGAGCTTCTGTTCTTTTCTTAGATGGCGTCTACTAAGAAGGAAGTTTTAGTGACTCTAAAAACAAATAGCACACGTAAAAACTTTCCTTCCCCTCCTCTTTCCGCCAACCTGCTTTCCTTTCTATTTTCAATAAGCTTTCCCAAAATACACAAGGCTCAGGAGGAGCCATGAGCAAAAGTGCATTTTCCCCAGCAACAGAAGAGCTCACTCACCAAAAGACCCTCAAGCATCAGGGCATGACTGAATTAGCATGCATGGAAGTCATTTGGCTTCATTGGACTTGCTCCTGATTTGAAACAGCATGAGGGAGTCAGCCCACAGAACATAATTGTCTTTGCTGATCAATGAAACCTGGAGAAAAAGGATGAAGATTATCAGAGATTTTTGTTGTTTCAGGTGCTGGCACCTATTTTATAGTGTGTCCTTTGCAGTTTTAAAAAGTGCTGCAAAGTAAATATAAAACAACATTCTCTTGTTATCTTGTGCTCCTGTGCAGACACCAGCTGTTCTTTCCTGCTTGCAGTAATGAAGCCCCCCAAAGGGGAGAAAGTATCTGTTGGCTTCCTCTGTCATGCTGCTGAGTAAGGAAAAGGTGCATATTGGCTCCTTTTAAAGTAGTCTTCTTTAAAACTCTAAATTAAAATATTAAAACTATAAATAAATAAAGAATACAATTAAAATGAATTATTTAAAATAACATTTACAACCCAGGGATATTTCTTGTAGAATTCCCAGATTTAGTCTCTAGGCCTGCTTCTTTCATTGCTGTGAAACAACAGCAAAATTTTTTTTGCCTAGAACAAGAGTTTAATTTGGCCTGGTAGATTTAGCAAATATTGACTTAGTGAGTCAGTGTTCTCCTTAGCTTGCAGCATTATGCAACTGGTCTTGCAAGTATATTTCTTTAAAAGGGAATTTATATCTGTCCATAGTTGTGCTGTACTCCAGGCTCTGTACTGTAGGATTTTGTTGCTAATTGCTCTCCCCATTTCTTCTTTAAGTTTCTGCTCATATCAATGAAATGTGCACTCATGCAATATTCTGTTTACTTTAGCAGCCCACACTGGATACATTAAAAAAAAAAAAAAAAAAAAAAAAGGTATTAAAACCCCATATTTTATTTAGTGCTCTAGTATTCAAAACCACAAAATGCCAGCTGAGAGTGGAAGCAGCTGCACTCAGCAGCAGCACACAGCAAGGAGCACATGGCTTTGGTAAACACACTCTGTTCTTGACCTTTTCTCCTTTCCTCCCACCCTGTCAAGAGAGAACAGCTTTCCCATGAGCCTGCACACATACCTTCTTGGGTTTCTGCAAAGCAGGGTGAGATTAACAACTTTTTGAGAGGAGACAAGGAAAAATACCCTGGTCTCCACCTTAAATGACCCTCTGCTTCCAGTTTCCATTCAATTTTCCCTTATATGTGTAGGCTTACCAGACCCTTTCACTATCATTCTGACATCTGTAAAAGTGCTTTTCTTAAACAAACAAGTAAAAAATGTGTGACCACCCAATAATTTTATGATTTCACCTAACCATGAAAACTGGAAAAATGACTCCTGAAGCTCTGTTTGCCCTTGGATGGGACAGACACGCTCCATGGTGTATAGCTGTAAGGAAAATCTAGCTGCCACTTGCACTAGAAACAAAGTTTTTTTTTTTTTTTTTTTTTTTTTTTTTTTCCAATGAAATTGGAAGACACTCCTGTTATTGTAGTGCAGAGGCAACTCAGCTCTGTGCCATTCAATGGCATGGTTAGGTGGCATGTGTCTAAATTAACAGCTGTCAAGAAGGCAAAGAAAAAGCAAATTATTCCCCCAAAGAAACTCTAGTCCTCCAGCTGGATTTATAGAAGGACTCAGTTCCTTAGGTTTCACTTGCTTTTCTTTTGGAAAGCAGAGGCTTAGGGAGGGCAAATAAAGTTTCTTTTAAAATATAATCAAAGGGTTACTCCCCAAGACAGTCTCTGGGTTGAGGGATAGGTAGGGACATTCCTCATTGACTTCTCCAGGGACGAAAGGGGAAACATCAGCCACCCTTTTCCTGCCAAGGGCAGAGAAATGGGAACGGGTGGGCAAGTGTAATTTTTAAGTCACTTTTCATGAAAATGACTGTTTTTTCACAAATTCTTCCTATTAACCTAAGCTGTGTGAAAAGCATATGCTGAGCTGCTCCAAAGCAGCAACATTGTTTTTTGTGTTCAGATGACTCTAAAGCTTTATTCCTAAAGTATGTCTGGATTTGGTAAGCGATCAAGTCAACAATGGCAGATCAATCTAAACAATAAAGGCTATTAAGAAGTACAGATGGCAATGCCATGTTCCCAGCTAAACCCAGTGAAACATTTTTGTCATCATCATCTTCAGCTATGGACAACTGAAACAAATAGGAATAGGAGGCTGTGCTGTTTTATTCTGTTTGGGTAAAATTACCTATGAAAAGATAAAGCTATGCAGAATACAGGGATTTTATTTATTTATTTATTTTTTTCCCCTAGGAAGAGCATATAGCAAAAGGTATTCTGCACAGTAATGGGAGAGAACATCCTGTCTGTTAAGGTCTTCAGAGAAGTTCTGGAATAATTGTAGATCTGTAAAGAAAATGTTAGCCTAGAGTGGATGGTAACTGTTGTTCCTGATGGTTCTCCTGCTGTCAGTAAATGTCTAAAGACGGTGTGGATTAGGATGTAGATCCTTAAAATAACCTGGTGATTTTTCTTAGTACCTAACGTGCTTTTTTATATGTGTTGCCAATTTATATATATATATTTTTAATAACAGTATATATTTTTTAAAAAATAAACAAGGGAAAATGATATTGTCCACTGAAATCTTGCATGGATTTTATTTTGCTTTTGTAAGACAAAGAAAGAGGAAGATTTCCAGAGTGAAAGATCACAGTTGGATTAATACCAGGGAACTGAGTAATACCTGTATGCACATTTTTCTCCATCTAAAAATTCTGTGTTAAAAACATGGACAGACACTCATTTTAGCCTGTTCATAAGCAAAAGTAACTTGCTTTTATCACCTCTTGAGGCAGCAGAATGAACCCACTGCTGAGAACAGGGCTGTCTGAGGAGCTTACTGAGGTGGCCAGGCCTTCTCACAGGGATGTGACCCCTTCTCCTTTTTGTGGCAGAATCATGCAGGCCTGTTTGGAAAGGTGAATCTTTGTTTGGCAAGGTCAGTCAAGACTAGCAGGAGCTTCTGAACCTTTGGAAGAAAGAAATAATGCTGCTGATTGTTTTTAATTATATTTGTATTTCAGTTTTCTCAGATCAAATTGTTACTTGATGCCCTTTCAAAACAACTTGTCCAGGAATACATCTTATACCTTCAATCCTAAATTAATGATCAAGACTTTAATTTAAAACTAAGTAGCAGGAATTACTATACCAACTGGAATGTGCATTTACATGTTCATTCCAAATGCCAAGTTTTAAAACATAAATGAACTGGCCTGTGAGGAATAAAGAGGGAAGTACAATAGTCCCAAGAGACCAGGCAAAGACAAGTGCATTCAGCTCCATTCCAAACTTCAGCATTTTAAACGTTACATTTGTGGTAAATTCAGGACAAGATCTAAAATGCAGCCTTGGCAAATGTAATACACTGAGAACAAAGAAAATCAGGACTGACAGGGAGGAAGTGAATAAGCAATGACTATTCGGTATGCTTCGTAACAATAAAGTTATCAGGCAACAGGTATAAAAATAAGTTGAAGTAGCTTTTCATGCAGTGAGGAATTGTGGAACAAGTTATTATGGGATGTTTTGAAGGCAATAGCATAAATGTGTGCAAAAGGCAGTTAGTCAGATTTAACAAAAAATGTGACAGCCTGTGTACAGCCACCAGCTGCGTACAATGCATAGTCAGATACTGGGAACACATCAGGGACAAACATATCCCGCGCGTGCTCATTTTATCACACTGCCCTGGAGGTTGCAGGTCTGGACCAGGCAGGCACCTGCTCTCACGCTGACCCTCCTGGTGCTCTCGTTAACACACATCTCACACAGTCCTCACATCCCAGCAGGCTCTTTTACACCTCCCTTGTGCCCCCACCCATGAGATAGCTTGTGAATTTACTCTGCAATGACCACAGCCTCTTACCTGTTCCATGGTTTCAAGTGCCAAGAGCTGCTGGTTGGGATGAGTTGTCATCCTCTGGCCTGGATACTGAAATCTAGGTAGGGAGAAAGCCAGACTTTTCCCATGGACTTTATTATCTCTCAGAATCCAGCACAGCCCTATGCCCTATGCCATGGGGGTGGGGGGTGAGGGGGGGCAGGACACGATGGCATATTGTAAAAAATATCTTACACAAGAAAGCTCATGTTATTATTAGAATCTGAAACCATTTCATATAATGCCACCTTCTATTCTTCTTACAAAAGCCTTTATTAATAAAGGAGATGTTGTTGTTGTTGTTGTTTTTATAGGAAAACAAACAAACAAACAAACAAACAAACAAAAAAAAAACAACAGCTAATGGATAGCTTAATAATGCTCCTTATAAAACTAATGGTGTGCAAATGAAAAGCTCTCCCTGGGGTCCCATTTGCAGGAGGGTTAAATAGGATTATCAAATCTTAAAAAATAAAATAAAATTAAAATTTAAAAAAATGCCAAAGCCCCAAAGCTCCAGCAAGAAGACGTCACAAAACAAGAGGGAGCCGGGACATTTTGCTGAATAAATTACAAAGCTTAGTCATGGTGTCAGGGGATTATCTCATAGAAACGGAAATCTGAATTAGCTCCATATGCCTGCAAGCATCAGTGAAGGTTTTAGGTCAGAAGGCCCATTTTCATACGTATCAACAAATGACTGGAGACCTTTAGCTGGCAAGATGACTTCAGAGGCATCCTGCATACACTGCAAGCTAGGATATCAAAATATATCAAACTACTCTAGAGAAACTAAATGGACGTTGCCGTTTCATCATTTTTGTTTGCCTCTAAAAGGCAAATATTACTCCATAAAGCAAAAGAGCTGGTGCAGCAAGATTGGTAGAGTGATGTGTGGGAGCTGTCTCTGTGCACACCTTCCACTGCAGGCTGTGGTTAGACATGCTCATATCAGTGCCTTTTTTACACAGACCCCTTTGTGTCCCATGATTCCAGTCTGCCTTCCCAGGCTTGCCAATCCCTCTAAAACCTCCTGCCCCTCTCCCTGGCAATGCTCTCCCCTTCTACTTGCCCTGGCTAGCAGCCTTTAAGCACAAACTCCCACCCCACCTCTGTTGCTCTCCCTTGCCCGCAGCCCTGGGTCCCTGTCTTCTGTGAGATCCCAACCCTCTGACGCCAACCCTCTGCAACTTCTCCCTCCCCCAAAGCTTCTCCTAAGCTTGTCCCACCTCTGTCAGCTTCTCTCCAGCTTGACTGCCTCATGTCCACCACTTTACAGCCCTGTAGGTCCTTGCTGGGTTTTTACAAACCTTGTCATCACCCCTTCCCCCTCTGACTAACCACATGTGATGCTCTGATGTGAGCACCACAGCAGCTGAGCCCAGCCCTTCATTTGGCTCTTTGCTCAGGAAGAAAGGCCAGGATCTGGCCCCTGATGGGGTTGAAAACAACCTGGATGTGGGCTGAACCAGCCAAAAAAAATCTACCCACACATAACTTTGAGGGCAGGAAATAACTTTTCCAGATGAAAATTAAAAGAAAACACGGGCATGTGATAGTCATGTCTTTTATAGACAGAAGCCAAACATGCAGGATGATTTTTGACCCTGGAGAGACACATTCTCACAGGTTCCTGGTTTCCTGCTATTTTATACTTTTTTAATGAATTAGGCAAGGAAATTTAGGAACAGCACAGTAGTTAAGGTTAGTCAACTGTTTTTAACAGTGCCTTTACCTCACATGGCTTTTGTTCTTTTGAAAGACTTTATAAGTAGGATTATGCTTTGGAGATTTGGTTGCATAAAGGTAAGCACTGCTGGCACAGAAACTCAATGTGTTAAAGAGTGATGTTGATGGAACTTATGTGTGACTATTGCACTCCTGCTGAACTTCATGTCACATTACTTCAGTAGGGAAAGAAAATATGGCAAAATAGAGGGCGTGGAAAATACTGTAATTAAAACCACCAGAAGATATAAAACAGCCAATCAACACATTTCAGGCCCCCTTCACAGTTTATTTGTGTCTGGTCTAAAGTATGTCTGGAGAGGAAGGTAAGGAAAAAGAGGCAAGGGGAGGGGAAAAGGAGTTGTTATTATTACTTGAATGATTGTTATTATTATCTGTTTGTACTACATCAATGGCTTGTTTAACATTGAAGATCTATTGTACAATGATTTCAGATAATATGGAAAGTGATGAAAAAGCACAAGAAGTAGTAGAAAGTAGTAGCACAGTGAAGGTAGAAAAAATAATTGAAGGTCACCCAAAGGATATATTCATTTCAAACTCCAGTTCAGGCCTCATCCATTGGGCATTCCTGCCTTTATATTTACCTGTGTGATAAATCACACCTGGATTATTGTTAATTTATGTGTTTGTTAAGAGATATGGTTAATAAAGCTCAGGTTGAATATTAGCAAAATGTTCTTCTCTGAGAGGGTGGTCGGGCACTGAACAGTTCCCCAGGGAAGTGATTACGATACTGAGCTGCCAGAGTTCATGAAACATTTGGACAACACTCTCAGACACATGGTCCAATTTTTGGGTGGGCTCCTGTGAGGGGTTAGTGACACCTTAGCGCCATGTGCAGATGCCTTGGGGGCCTTTAGGACAGAGGAATTAGCCTGCATTGTAACTGTAGGATGTAAAATGTGATGAGTTATAATATTAACTGTGTAAGAGATGTTTTTATTCACTTACCCGTGGACCTCTGAGACAGGATGTTTTTGTAGAAATCCAAACTGCTGTAGTTCTTTTATTTCAGCCTTGGAAATGTACATATGGCCAATAAAAATAAAAGCTGGGAAATATCTTTAGCAGACAAAGGCATTGATAAAGAGTCTGTCTTTCTGTGTCAGACCCAACTGTAAGTAGGATCTGAGATGCTGTAGAACCCAGTCTACAAGTAAGAAAAAATATATATATATTTTTTAATTTTCAAATTTTCAATTAAATAATTGCAGAGACTTTAAATAATGTCAGATACATACCTGGAATGTACAGTAACAAGAATTTTGACAAGATTTTATTAGTTGAAATATTATTTCATATTTCACTATATAATTGGATCATTACCAACGTTGACAGCTTTCTAATACATATAATTTTCAGGTGAGCTGTCTCAAGCACTGAATATAGGAAAATAACTTCTTAGTTTAGTTAGTCTAAGTGAGAAATCTAGATTTGGGCTCACCTACAAACTTCTAAATAGGGTACAGGCCTTGCATACAGTTTTTTTTTTTTTTTTTTTTTTCCCTCAATACCAATTATTTTTGTCCTCAGGGATACCCATTAACTTAGAATAGTGCTGCTAGCCCTCTCTCTTTCTCATTAATGCAGTAGAGATTCATTAAAATTGCGTATAAGCTGAAGATAGTCTGGCCTTTCATTATGTGTAGCAATAATAACTTTCACTGGACCTATTAAAATATCTCAGTTATATAGCCACATTCACCTGTTTTCTGCAGGTTTTATTCATTGCATTACACTTTTAAGAGCGTAGTCTTGAAAATGCCAGCAAAATATACCCCCTCTCCCAAAAAGCTACACTGTTTCCCTGTGTATATATGTGTGCATATACTAGATAGCCCATATCACAAAACAACTTTATTTTATTTATTTTATTTCTTATTTTTTAGGAAAGGAAGTTAAAATTCCAAATTTCTTCTCCTCTTCATCTTTTCCCTCCTTTTCCATACACCAGAAGGACACAGGATTTTGTACTCAGTACACAGGAACATGTTTGTGGGAGGTACTTGTTGAAATACTGGCAGCACATGACTGAAATTGCAATGAGGCCAAAAGTACTTACACAAATCCTAAGAGGAAATCAGGATAGTACAGAGTAACAGGCAGAGAAATAAATGCTGAGGTTAGTTATAGAGTTCCTGTATGATGTTATTAGTTATGGCCAACCAGAATTTTGCAAAACAACTTGACTTAAATGGAAATAAACAGTAATGTCACCCATTGTCTCAAATCACAGACTAATAAAAAACAGGGTGACTCTTCATCATTCTAGAGTTATTTCTTTTTCCTGTATTTCATTTAGTGAAGGATGCCTCACAGTTTCCATGCATGAATGCAATAATAAAAAAATATGGATTCCTTGTTTGTCTCATATACACTTCTGGAAAATATTCCTCTGTGGCTAGTACTCCCCCCAAGAAAATCAACAATTTCTCAGCACAATATGGCAATCAAAATCAAGCTTGCATAATCTTTCCCATGATCCTATTTGTAATTAGCTTTATTAATGCAGGAGAGGCACAGAGGAAACTTTAAAAGGTTTAAGTACCTACAAAGTACCTACAGGCATTAAAGTGATGGCATCCAAAATCTGTCTTAAAACTTATCTCTTTTTTTTTCCTGTCCCAGTTGTTCTAATTCCTTTTTTTTTTTTTTTTTTTTTTTTTTTTAACATTGGTTTACTGGTTCTCCCTTCTCTGTCACATTAACATTAATGACTTATTATCATTAATTTAAAGTCATGTCCTTGTTCCTTATTATTCTTCCTATTCTTCCATCACAATTGCACCTCCTCCCACCTCTTTACAGACATCTTTGGTATTTATGTAAACAGTGAAAAAGCTGTACTGTGAAAATCTGTAGTCTGATGCTGATAGGAGCAAGTTGAAGGTCAGGAGATATTTTAGACCAACATATTTAAACATATTGCTGTGCTGTTTTGTAGCAACTGATCCAGAAACATGCAGCATCAGTACTCTGTTAAGCTAGGCACAGAGTAAATTTGGTGCAAAAGCAGTTGTCAAGAACTCCTTAAAGCAACTACAGAATTCAACTATAAAGGGCACAGAGATATTTTTTTGTTTATACAGAAAGGTCATAGACACCCACTAATTTACAACCATCATGGTCTCTCTGAACATAACTTTTAATACCATTAGCCACCTGATTCAGCAACAGCAATTTGAGTACCATGGACATAGTTCACTTGGATACAGACATGAATAATCATGATCCATTGCATAGAACAAGTCAAGGTGATTGGCTTGAAGCAAAGAACAGAAACTCTTGCTCTAGTGACAGTCATTGCCCCACTCATTCTTCACATTACCTCTGCCTATGCTGTTGAACATACAATGGTCAATCTTTTCCTAGTTTGAGGGTACAGACTGACCTTCCTACCTTGTTTTGAGCACTCTCAGTCTGTCTACTCCCATTACTCACTTATCAGAACTCACATAACAGTCAGTATAAACTATCAGAAACAGCAAAAACAAACTCTTTCCAGAACAGTCTATTTCACTAAATCCTATGAGCTACTTCTGCAAGAGATCTGGAGGCCAAGCATGCATCCCACTACAGTGGCACATGTTGAAGTGCTTTCACGGTCACCACCTTTTACTGGAACGTACTTGTTTCTGACAACTGTGGCAGCAGATCTTTAACTGGTTCACGCAGCTAAAAGAATGCATTCACTTTATAGATTCTGTGGGGGCTATGCTGCAGATCCAGGGTGCTCCAGCACAGAGATTTGCCATACTGCTACCTAAGGAATGCCCTGCTCCTATTTATATACCACAAAGTCACACTTCAATCAAGGCAAGTCAAAGTAAAATTCAAATGAGAGCATGCTTTCATATATCTCCCAACTGGGTAACACAGTTGCACATATTTAAACAAAACAGCCGACCAGACAAATGGCTTTGGTGATCTTTCTTTCTTTCTTATTTTTATTTTTATTTTTTATTTATCATTTATTTAACACCACGTCATGGATGTATGGTCCTTCCCTCTCCTTTGCAATTCTCTGACTAAAATCTGAAATTTGCTAACCTGAAAGAAAGCCAGTCACTCATTTTCCTAGATTATTTTCCTACTGATTCAGTGAGTTGAACAGAGTGACTTCAGTGTCAGAGCATAGCTCAGCTGTCTTGTGAAATCCCACCTTGAATCTGTTTCTTTCTTGCCACTTTCAATTCATATAAGCATGGTGTCAGTTTCTTAGAGAAAATGGCAAGGGAAAAAGGAAAAAAAAAGGGATTATGGCTAACAACAATCTCTCTCTTTCTCTCTCTCTTTTTTTTTTTTTTTTTTTTTTGGAGGGTAGAGCAACACATGCTAACATGGATAATGTGGCATGTAAACATAGATACTCAGCTAGAAAACCTTGACTTTACTGCCTACAGCTAAGCATCTTGCCACTGCTGCAGGGCTTGTCCTCTGTTCAAAACAGAACAAACACTATGTGGGCATCTCAACACTGCAGGACTCAAAGCACACTGAATGGGGAAAGTTAAGGAAAGTTAAGAGCCACAATCCTCCTAGGACAGCACCATCAATTCATGGCTGATTCATTCTGTACCAGAGGCTATGTTCAGAATTTTCCACTTAAACTTTCTGCCTGTAAAACAGATAAAAAATTTTGCTTATCAGTCTCACATAGATAGGAATCATAGGTCAGATGCAGAGCTGACATGTATCAGCCCAGCTTCACTGACTCCAACATACACAAAGGTTTGGGTCCAACATCTTTAAAGTAGTTATAAATACATACAAATATACATACAAATATTATAACATAAAACAAACTAACAAAACCCCACACTATGACAGTAATTTTTAAAGTCTTGTTCCAAGTGTACTTTGTTTTTACATCCAGTGGCTAAAAAGAGCGAGCCACCCCATTTGTTGTCCAAAGCAGAAGCAGGCTCTGCAGCTCCCTGAACCTGTGGAGATTGCCATTGGAATTTTATTACAAAAGCCATCATGTATTTGGAGACAAATTATGAATGGTTTGTTGGTTTTGCTAAGCTGCTTTCATATGGTTAGCCTCTTCTGGGATACATATATCTATGACACAGCCTAGGTAACTAACTGCAAAATGTCCATTTGATATCAGCAGCAGAATGCAGAGTGAACTGGATACAATTTAAAAACAATGCACCTGGGGGCAAAGACATTAATTATTTTTTCTCTATTTGTTTGGCCATGAGCTCTTTTCTTTTCAAAATATTTGCTGATCACAAACTTTACCCATTTGATCCCACCACTGGGGTCTTTTTTAATCCTCTTACTTTTGTATTGTAAAATTAGCTGAAAATATGTTTAAAACGGTTATGCATAAATACTGAGTTTTACACAACTGCCTGAAATATATAATAAATCATTCTCATGAAGGATAAAACAGAGTCCAGTGCAGACTGTGAACAGAAAGTATTGGCATCACTTGTTGTGGTCTTAATATTTGGGCCTCAGGTTAAGCTTCCTGCATACATCCAAATTGGATGTTCACCATTTTTAGGTATTTAATTTATTCTTTGAAAGGGCATTTGCAAGGAACTGAATGAAAAGAAGAAATGCTTCTCTCCCTCTTCAAACAGGTATTGGGACAAAGAAGGCCTGAGAAATACAGAACAATTTTCAGAGATGTCCAGTTTGTCTTAATTTTAAGACAATCTTAAAATTAAGTTTGTCTTAATTAAAATTAAGATAGTCTTAAGACAATCTTAAAATTAAGATTGTCTTAATCTTGTTTTAGGAAAGGGTATCACCCCCTTATGGACTTTGAATTACAGTTTAGTTTTACAGCATAACAGACTATAACAGTAACTGTTGTTCATTCTCAAGTCAGCTGAAGAATGCGTAGCTCTGCACACAGCCATATGGCCTCTGGTAAGACATTCCAGCCTAATTGAAATGGAAAGCAAGAGAGAACATATTGTTTGTATACTCTTTATTCTAAATGGGGATGTAAACTTGTTTAGATGGAGATGATAAATTTTCTAAGCACTGGGGGATATATTATGTTGTCATTAAGCCAAATGACCTCTCTAGAGTTTTCATGGTTCATATCAGCAAGGAATTTGAATATTGGGCACGTACCTTTTTCCTTCTTTTAATACAAACTTCAAGTGAGAAAAGTCAAAAGACTGAGCCATATTCCTTTTTTAGTTTGCTGACTTATTTTTTGCTAGTATTAACTGAGCAACAGGGCTACTAAATATTACAAGCTCCTGTTAGTATTTTATGCTGAGAGACTACTTACTGTCTACTTTTATTTTTTCACTGTGAAACTTTTGAGACACCTAAACCTATGCCTGCATCATAATAACTGCCTTCAGTTTTAAACCTTCCAGCCACCTCTTCCTAAGTAGCTCAGTAGCTGCTCAGCCCTTTAGGTTTGCCATATTAAATGTGTCTCCACTACTATTTTGTTGATGTCAATAATTCTGCTTTGTCCTATAAACAAAGCAGATGCAGCAGCCCGCATGTGCCACTCTGAAGTGGCACGTTGTTTGGAAGTGGCTTGTTTAAAAAACTGTGATAAAGAAAAATATCCAGATCCAGATCTTTGATAGATTTTTGTTCTTTGACTAGAATAAGAATTACAATTTTTAATTAAAATGCCATTTGTTGTAATAACAGTTAAAAAAAATGTAATCAAAGTACATATACATGGTATCCAAAAGATGGATACCATAGAGTTCTGCAGTGAGCAAGCAGAATAATGGCAGGAGATCCAGATACAACCCAAACAATTCAGACTTCCAGTAATCAGTTTAGGATAATGTTGTCTTTTTCAAAAAAAAAAAAAAAAAAAAAAAACAGAACAAAAACAAGCAAACAACAACAAACAAAACAAAACAAACAAACAAAAGGGCCATACATTATTGTATGGACAAATTTATTTTTTCTTTTTTCATTAATGCAAAATAAAAGAACATAAACTTGTTTATAGGGAGGAAGTAAATTATCTAACACATAAAAATAGCCACAGGTCTTCAGAATACCGATGCTAACCATGTTACAGTTTCTATTATAGACTGCTTAAGTTAAATACTCATATTCTTGTCATGTTATTGTTTGATCATATATTTCTTCACATCAGGATCCATCTACTCCATTTTACCAAATTTTTAATAAATCTTACAATTCTTAATTTTAACAAGGATTTTATTACAATAATTTTATGATTTGGTTGCAGTACTTCTTTTAAATCAATACATTTATTACAGCTTTTTATTTACATGATTCAGAATAATTTATATTTTGGCAAAAAAAAAAAAAGGCTCGAAGAATGTTGATGAGCGGGTTGAATGTGCATTATTTATAAAAAATACAGAGAGTTTTACAAATGATCACTATACTCTATAAGATCAACTTTTATGCATTTCTCTCAGGCAAGAAGTCAAGTCAGGGAAGATGGAATGATGATGGAAGAATTTCCATCATGTATTCCCTGTTAGCACAGTTTAATAAGCTGACTAGAAGTATCAGTTTTCATGACTCCAGTGAATGAAATGCTAAATCAAAGGAAATAATGTGAAAGCTGTCAATTCTGTAATACTAGCTAAGAATCATTGCAGCTAGAGTGTAACTCAGGAGTTAGTTGGCCCTTTATTCATTCTTGTTATTTCAGACAGGTATCTTTTAAATCTAAATGTTAGTCATTAAACATAGGTAGAAATGTAAGACTTTTTCTGCACTTTCTCATCTGAAAAATGCTGTCCCCAAATGTAAGAAAATCACAAAACTTGAACCAAACTTAGTTGTAGCAGAATGACTGAAGTACCTGAAAATGTGCACAGTGGTTTTATAAAATGGCTCATAGTCTCTGGAGAAATGAAATGAGAGCAGCAGGGGTGACTGAAAAACATTTCAGTACTGAGGGACTTGACTATTATGATATTAGATGATATTTCATTCAGCATCTTCTCAATTTATTTATTTATTTATTTATTTATTAGGATTTTTGCACTGTACTGTCATGGAGTTTTTATCTGTCTGCTGAGCTGCAAGTTGAGATTACAAGCTACACGTGGCTGGTAGTTGTGGCACTTTGTCAGACTCACTGAACTGAAGAGTTATTAGTATGTTAAATTATAACACATATTCGGTACTAGCCATATTTTGCTGCATCTGAAAGCAAAGGCTAAACTCTTTTTTGTAAGGTCAATTCCTCTTCTGTAAGATGTCTTGCCTTATTTTTGCGGTATAAAATACACTCAAACTACATTCATATCCTCATAAGTGCCCTGAGCCACAGATGTTTTATGAGACATCTCAAGAGGAGTCAGTGGAAAATATCTTTTATCTATTCATGTTGAAATGAGAGCATAGACTTCTGACACCATCAAAGACAAAAAGTCAGGTCCTGATTCTCAGTATGCCCACTTTGTGCTGCTCTCCTTATCAAATTCTTATTTCAGAGAAAATAAATTAATGAATAGTAATAAATACAGCTTCTGCTGTGAATTAGGCATTTTTAACACTTCATTTCTTATATACAGTTGTACATGACTAAATTCACTTAAGAACCTTTTTATTTTGATATGAAGAATCTATTATTTGAAATGAGTACTTCAAAGGGAACAGCTTTGAAAGCTTTTTGTATATCTATTTCAATACAGCTTGCAGTATTTCTTATGATAGAAAAATATGTATGACAAAGACATTTTTTAGAGGACTAAACAGTGCCTTGCACTTCATGTACACATATTATATAAGTGTGTGTGTGCATATATAAGTGGAATATTACTAAACAAATATTCCAAAAACAGGTATTGAGAAAACATTTATAGTTTATGCCACACTCACTGGGACCACTACAAGGGAAAAAGCTAATGAACAAAAAAGCCCACCACCAGCACAACCAACAAGTCAAACCCCAAACCAACTAACCAAACAACAACAACAAAAAATCAACAACCCCCACCACATATTTTTTCCATGTTTCAATAACAACAATTTGCTTCTTAAGACATGTGGAAGTATTTTCTATTAAAAAAAAAAATAATAATAAAAAAATAAAAATACATTCCCCATGTGTAAGACACAGGTGATCCAAGTGCTTAGTAAATGTCAGAATTCAAGACAGTTGCAATGCTACTACAAACCACCTACGTGATTTCAAGAATTCAAGTTGACTCTCAACATGAGGAGTAAGTCTCATAGGATTTTTTCTTTCCTTTCCTCTTTTAAGAGAACCCTTTATTTATTTATTTATTATTTATTTTAATAATGCCCAACAAGAAAACCATGGCTTTGGAGCATCCTCACCCCAGTCTTCTACAGAAATGCAAAACCAGAACATTTTGCTTCATTTTTCATTGCCATTAATCCCAGACTAGTGGGGAGTTCTTGAACACACTAATCAGTGCACCAGCTTTTGCTGCCTTCTCCATCATTTCTGGTGACAGCTCTGAAGACACTGAGAGGGTGAGAGTTATGTCCCAAGAAGAGGCAGGAGAGGGGACAGAGTTGAGCTTCCTGCACTGTGCATGATTTGCCTGACGCCTCTAAGATTCATGGATGCATGGCAAGAATTACAATGGAATTACATGCTCCAGAAATCAACCACAGTCATTAATCTACACTTTTTTTTTTTTTTTTTTTTCCTCCCATACTGATTTTGGGCAGTATCGTTCTTTCCTGGTTAAGAGTTAACAAAGGGCAGAGACTCTAACAAGCCACTGTGTACAGATAAAGTTATCTTCATGTCATCTGGTGATGAACAGCATTGAATACCCATTTCTGACAGTGCTACTATTTGAGTATCCCCAGTCTCAAACCTGGTCCTTGTGCTGAAGGGAAATGAACAGAGGACTAATTATATTCATTTCATGGTGTGTTAAATAATGTAATAAAATTACTGTGAGCAGTAAGTCCCACTGGATCACTAGGTCCCAGAATTTTCTGAGGACTGTGATGGGAACCAGAAGGATGATGGAAACTTTTTAATTGCAAAGACACGTTGTGAGCACAAAAGCAGATTATTCAGTTGCTGTGGTACTTATACTGTAAGTACATAAAATAAGAAATCTAATGCGCTTCATTAGAGTTACATGTAAGAGTCAAGGCTCAAGCAGGATTACAATGTCTGGAGAGCAGAAGAGGTCAATTAAGTGTAACCAGCATGAACAGAGTAATTGGGAAGGAGTTTTGGGGATATGAGACCATCTGTACCGCAGGAATTTTATCAGTAATACCAGAATGAGAATACCCAAGTAAAGCTGTCAGGCTTTCAAGGTGTTTCTGACTCTGGATTTATGTGCGTGTGGCAGAAGTGGGAACAATGAGGGAAGAAACAAACAAACAATCAAAAAAACATCACCATATTTTGGAGCAGGCTTTTGGTAAGGTGGTTAAACAGAGTAATAAAAAAGAATAGGCAGTAGACTCTTGTAGAGAATAAAGATAGGTGGTGTCTCAGGTGGTTGTGAAGTCCCACAGGATGCCTCCTGGACAACCCAGCTCCCTAGCAGGGTTTTGCCCAAAAGACTTGAGGGGAAAGAGTGGAGTAAGCAGGGACCTTAGATTTAAATGGAGAAATGAAAAGAGTAGTGCCTGTGTGTGACTTTCCATAGCATTTTTCCAAAGTTTTTTCCATCCACTCCAAAGCAGTGCAATTGTGACTTAATGCTACCAGTAATATAGGTGTGTTCATTAGATAATTAAAAAAGTACTTTTCTGGTGATGTGTTTAACCAATAAGCATAGTAAGCGTCTAAATCTATTACATATCAAGTCTGAATTCTAAAGGGGTAGAGTTATATCTTGGCAGTAATAGTTGCTTTCCATATTAATTGGAGAGAACTGTGATGTTCCTAAGGCACAGACTTATCAAATCTCATAATCTTAATTGTTTTTAAACCTTCAGTTTCTGGAAGTTTGTGATTAAGAAAATCTCAGTTTGTGTGTTTTCTCTTAGGACTTTCTTGCAAAGAAAATAGTGAAAAAAAAAAAAAAAGTCATATCTAAATGCTCAGTAGCTAGAATGAAAATATAAAACATTTAAAATTTATTTAACAATGTGTTTTTTTCCAGATAATATCATCTTTTTTCTGAGATTTGTCTCACAATTATAAAACTCCTGAGATAGGCAAGCGTTAGCATAGAAAATGCTTGAACCTTATGGTATCATCTTAAACATTTTGTGTTTCTGATGAGAAAAGGTAATGAAGAAGCCACATAGTTGTTAAATAATTTATGTGAACTTTCTGATACATTTTTAGAATTGGTAAAGCAATATGGATAACAATTTCCTAGAAGCCATAGAAAATAACCTGTCAAGTAGAGACTGTTTATCACCACAAAAAATGAAAGATATATGTTCATTGTAAGACAAGAATGCTGTCTGATAAACCAGGACATGATTTAAAATAGGAGATGCATATCTAAGTTAAACAGCCATTTTGGCAGCTATGTGGAAACACAGTCTTTGAGATGTTCAGCAAGACTACCAATAATGGAGTCAGTTTTCACAGTGACTTTTGTTTAACAGTGATGTTAAGCAAATTGTAATGCTAAAGACTGGACAGAGAACCCAGTTTTTAACTGTACCATTGAACAGATCTAGGCACAGCTTTAAGATAAATGATTTATTTAATAAAATCTTAAATATATATATATATATAGCAATCTTCCCCTCACAATTATTCAGAATGTTAAGACAAAATTTATTACTGAAAAAAAATAACAATGTTGGGTAAGAAAAAAGCTTGTGAAGTAGAAGTATTTTGTCATTTGCTAAACAGAAATCTAAATATTTTCTTAAAATTTGACTGATATAGGCATTCACTAGAGGGACATGATTTTCAAAATTTGAAAATAACTGAAAATGAAATGCATCTTTTTTTAAATATATATATATATATATATTAATTTTATCTGGGAAAAATACATTTTGAGTCTACCTGATCATTCCTTTTGGTTGAACACTGAACTACTATAAACCCATTATAGAATGATTTGCTTGGAAATTTTTGGGATCACAGGGTCAGAAGGTAGTTTACTATATTCTGTATCAAGTTTGCATGTCTGATCCTACTCTGGAGCTTTTAAACTTGCCAGATGACTGCAAAAATGAGAATTTTACCTATGCTGTGTGAGAATTCAGTTTGCATAGCTAACATAAGGTCTCTCTTTCACCCATTATCTACATTTATCTACAAATAAAGGGTAAGATTTTTCTCTAATATCTGTAACATCCTTCTCAAAAACAAGCCCCAAGCTAGTCATTCACATCATTTCTACTTTTATTTTCCTTGTCTTTCCTGTAATGATAAAAGAAGGGTTTACTCAGTGCATTGCAGCATGCATTAATTTGGGTGATCAGAAAAGGTGATGCTGTCTCAGCAAGAGGGTGTGTATTATTAGAGTATTGATTTAACAGTACAAGGTTAACACTGCGCCAGCCCTTCTGTTCTATGCATTTTTTTTTTTTTTCAGATTTTTTAACTGTATTGGAATTTGTGTCTCAACTGAAACCTATACTCATGCTGTAAAACTTACCTACAATAGCTATCATGTCCTGCAGTTCTGATGGAGAGGTTGTAAGAGCTCTTTGAATGCAACGGATTCATCAGAATAGTGATCTATTCTAAGATGGGCTAATGACTTGAACTGGCTACTTGTGAATCACCAATCTGAGAGAAATTCAAAGGATCATAGTTCAAAAAATGGTCTTTTTAAACTGGACAGCTGAAGTCTTTAATCTCCAAAATGGCTTGATCAGATCAGAGGTTTGGACCACTCTGATAGCATTATATTGATGACTTGAATATTGTTCTTCGGTGGCTTAAGCTGCAATGGAAATCTATGGTTCTTCTGAGTTTTAATGCATTCCTTCCCTTAAACATCTAACCATAAATAGTTTTAAGAATGTTAAGAATTATCACCTAACGTTAAGTTTCTAGAAGACATCATACTGATCACATATCTGAAACACTTCAGACTGCTGGTTCTTGAGCATTTGATACAAAATTTCACAACATTTCAGAGAATGGGAGATTATTTTATATCTGAAAAATTGATTTACCTGAGGTCAAATAGGAAGCTTGGTGCAGAGGAGCACACTGAAATTGGCTCACCCACTGACAGCCTAATGCCTGGCATATTAATGTGCCTATTAATATTAATGTGCCTATTCTGGTGTTATAATACGGGAAAGAGAGCAGCACGATCTGTTTCATTATTTCAACAGTTACTAGAAGTACAGACCGAATACCATGTTTGATAGTTAGGATGTAGTGATGTAGGTTTATTTATTTATTTATTCCTCTTCATCTCTTCTGCAGATTTGTCTTTTCCTTTATTCTAAAGAAGTAGCACAGTAAAAAATAGATGCAGGAGACCAACTATTTCACTTTCTTCTTGAAAACTTTGTGAGCTAGGTTAAATAGCAGTTTTTATCTTCCTTCCTGCAAAATGGGTATTACCCAAATTACAAGTGTATTAAGAAGATTTAGAGAGCAATTCAGCAAATCCCTTTAGTGCTTAACTTCTACCAAAATCAAAGATTTTATGTGCATCCTTAAAATACTTTGATAAATTAAACCTTTACTGTCACATCTGTAATATTCACAGAGATGGTGCAGTATTTCATAGAAACACAGAATAGTTTGGATTGGAAGGGACCTTAAAATTATTTAATCCCACCCCCCCTGCCATGGGCAAGGACACCTTCCACCAGACCAGGCTGCTCTATCCAACCTGGCCTTGAACAATTCCAGGGATGGGGCATCCACAGCTTCTCCAGGCAACCTGTTCCAGTACCTCACCACCCTCTGAGTAAATAATTTCTTCCTAGCATCTAATCTAAATCTACCCTCTTTAGTTTAAAACCTTTATACCTTAGCCTATTCCTACACTCCCTGACAAAGGTACCTCCCCAGCTTTCCTGTAGGCCCTCTTTGGTTACTGGAAGGCCACTGCGAGGTCTCCCTAGAGCCTTCTCCAGGCTGAACAGCCCCAGCTCCTTTAATCTGTCCTCATAGGAGATGTGCTCCAGCCCCTTGATCATCTTTGTGGCCCTCCTCTGTACTTGTTCTAATACTTTTGTGTTCTTGTGCTAGGGGCGCAAGAGCTGGATGCAGTACTCCAGGTGGGGTCTCACAAGAGCAGAGGGGGAGAATCACCTCCCTTGACCTGCTGGCCATACTTCTTTTGATGTAGTCCCGGATACTTTTGGCTTTATGGGCTGCAAGCATATATTGCCAGATCATTTTGAGCTTCTCATCAACCAATATCCCCAGGTCCTTTTCCTCCAGGATGCTTTCAATCCATTCTCCTCCCAGCCTGAATTTGTGCTTGAACTTGCACTTGTATTTGTGTAATACTTTTTATCAACCTTATGTAGTTATATTTCTGAATATTTTATTTAATATAAAATTAACTTCTAAGATCAAACTGACCACATAAAGCATGGACTTTTGCAGATGCTTTTATACTGGATTTAGAAAAAAATCATAAATAAGATATTTGGGCATTACATTTTGCCTGACAAAAGTCATTAGTTTTCTAACTAGTATGTTCCATTAAGCTTTCATCCTTAGAACTTTCTAAAGTTGTCAAAAAGTATGAAAAAAAATATTCTACTATGATTTGATATGATTCTAATTGGTTAAGGAGATATTGAAGTTATTGCTTTTAGGGAAGAGATAGCTATGTACAATTGCAATTATTTTGGAAAACTTTACTTCTGCTTGATTACTTAAGAAGAATGCAATTAAGTACTGCAATTATCTTAACAGCAGCAGTAGAAACCATTAAGTACTACATTTTCCTTTTTCCCTGATCTGCTTTTTGGTTGCACCTCAATTAAAAATAAAAAATAAAAAAAAAAAAAATGTTAATTTAAAGGATACTGTCAGTCTTCCTACTTTTTACTTGCATCAGTGTTCTACCAGCAAAATAATAACTGTCTTAAAAGGGACCATAATTAAAAATTTGATACCTCTCCTACTGATAATAGCTCAGTTTTATTGTAAAACACTGTGTTAGAATATATTACCATGACAGAAACAGTCAGAACACCTGGGATAATTTGATTTGCAGAAAAAAAATGTGTGAGTTTGCTATCAGGAGCAATCTAGCAGGAAGCTGAGTCCAGCACGAAGCCACTACTGAGGAGATTGTGCAGTCTCCACTTTCAACCTCTTTTTCTCCACAGTAGTCATAGATCTGCCTGGTCCCATGCTGAAGCAGAGGAATGGGGTAGATGACCTTTTCACATCCCTTCCATACCTGTTTTTCATAATACTACAATTTCTTGACATATTAACCTGTAAAGTGTATTGAGTAGCCTTTTGGATTTTAAGACCGGCAGGGACACTCTAGAGTAAGTATCCAGTAGCCAAGAAACAAATCTTTGTTTTCAAAAACTCATCTGTTTTCATTACACAAGTGTACGATTCCAGTGTCTTGGAAAGGCTGAATCATAGAATCATAGAGTCATAGAAACATAATCACAGAATGGTTTGGGTTGGAAGGGAACTTAAAGATTATCTAATTGCAAACCCCAGCCATGGGCAGGGAAGCCTCCTATCAGACCAGGTTGCTCAAAGCCCCATCCAACCTGGCCTTGAACACTTCCAGGGATGGGGCTTCTCCAGGCAACCTGTTCCAGTACCTCATCACCCTCTGAGTAAATAATTTCTTCCTAATATCTAATCTAAATCTACCCTCTTTAGTTTAAAACTTCCCCCTTGTCCTATCGCTATCCACCTGTGTAAAAATGCAAAACACTTTCCCAGCTTACTCAAGTAGCAGTAGCTTAGACAGAGAAAAAAAAAAAAATAGATTGTTTGTGTAGCTTAATTTCAAAATAATTTTATAGAAGCTTGTTCTGGTTTTCCAGATCAGATATTCAGAAAAAACAATCTGGTGTCATAAAATGCTATTTTGCCTTCACATTGGCTAGTATTTTTAATATGTGAGAGCTCACATCTAAATCTGTTGTCTCTTAGATGTCTCACTAACTCTTATATTGCCAGCTCTCTGGGATAGGAATATCTTTCTGTTATAAATATGAAATATATAGTGCAGTGTTTGATTGCCTCAAGGTATTCTTGACTGGATTTCTTAGGAGCTACAGTAACAAAATGAACATCAACTATAAGATATAAGGGAGACTGGTTCCTCAGTAAAGCAGCTAATTGTTAAGTAGAGTTCACATATTTTAAGCAAGTTTCCTAGTCTCTGTCTAATTTTTATCTTTGAGCATTTAATTACACATTTTTCTCCACCTTTTTATAAATCAGATGTTTATATAGCGAAACTCCTTTAACAGTGCTTCCATTTCATGCAACAGTTACGGAGCTGGGTTGTGACTATAACTAGCATGGGCAGACAAGTATAAAGCACTGTAAAAACTCTTTTGCATTCTTTACTGACATTTTGCTTTCATGTAACATTTCTTATATATGTAGCTTCCTACCATTTCTGATAATTTCTTACAATTGGAAAATGGAGAGCCAGACTTAGTTACATTTATGTATTTATATGTATATATGTATATTATGTATATATATTATATATGTATGTGTGTATATATGTACATTAGCAATCTCACAAGGATAAGAAAGTTTCATTGCATCTCACAAATACAGAAAGTTTCATTGCATTCTTCAGGAACACAAGATCCTGCAGACACATTTTACTCAGTCTCCATACTGGTCTGAACAGACCATCAGTAAGCTCTGAAAGACAGACCAAAGCTGAGATCTGAGGACGGCAGTAAGTACTTTGTTTCTCCAATGTGACAGTAATCTGTACAGCAACAGAAGAGTTCATGTGAGCAAGAAACATAGATTTATGGGATAGTTCTACTTTTTCCAGAGAGTATATGAATAGTAAATACAAGCAAAAACAAACAAAAACCCACAACCAAATAATTAAAAAACAAACAACAAATTTACTAAATAATAAATATCCTTTACTAATTATTTACTAATAAATAAATATCCTCCAATCTACTAAAAAATAAATACAGAAAGCTGTCAAAACCCATCTCTACATTATTCAAAAGTCTTCCTATGCAGAGATAACAAATCAGAAGAACAAGCCCCAGTTATTATGCTATTTATATCATTTATATCAAAGACTTCATATACCAATCTCAGTGCATCTTTCCTTACAAAAGGTTTCTCAACTTGCAGAAAATATTTTTTTGTCAAAACAACTGAGCTATCACAGAAATTTGTCTTGTAGTTTGGACACCCATGTGAGTTGCAAGAAACACAGAGTTCAAAGTCAGAGGGGTGATAATTCAGACCAGGAAATGTGAATCCTGTTGGTTGTTCCCTACCTTGATGACCCATGTGAAAACTGAGTTTCCTTACAATCAAAGTCTTTGGTATTATGATCTTATTATGTCTTTAGATCTCAGTATCCAGTATCCCAATGGGAGAAAAATCTCAGGAAGGTTTTGCTTTCATCCTGTTGCTTATCAAGACATTTTTTAGCATTGCTATGAAATTCTGTGAGACAAGAATTTTAACAGTAGCAGGAACAAAATCAAGGGTGAAAATATGAATGACACAGGAGAATAAGATTCAGGTCTGGGTCATGTACCTGCCCCTCACTGTGTGATACTGAAGAGCCTGGACAAGACATAGTTTTTCATGGAAACCTTAGATACAGCATTTGCGGTATGCTCCATACAAGTTGATGACCTCTGACATGCCACATAATAACAACAATTCTGCTGTGTTTTATGCAGAATGACTAATTCATGTGTTCTTCATGTTTCTTGTCTATGGTAGTTGTGTTTGTTTGTTTGTTTGTTTCCCAGTCAAAGTACCAAAGATACTTTGGTACAAAGTACCAAAGATACCAAAAAACGACATATTATTTTAATAGATTCTGCAAAACAATGATAGCTTCCTCAGCAGTATAAAGAGGTTATTCTCTGTACATGTTCTGATTTGTTCTATTTGTCATTTTATAACCAGAGTAACCCACAGAAGCATATGTAAAATGAATTGCTTTCTTTTGGGTTCAGATGTACTATTTGCCATATTACCTGGAGTAAATACTATCAGTGTAGTATTTATGCTTTCAAGCACGCTAAAATTAAAGTTGTCATTATTTTTAGCATGTGGTTTGGTTTCTGATAATCCCAGTAATGAACACAGATTTTAGATGAAGGGCTTCAGTAGTTTGAAGTCATGTTGCTTTGTTGCATCTCATGCTCAGATTATTTCTGAGTTGAATGACTGATACAGAGAAAGTCATGTTCCCTTTTCCACCTACATTCAAAAGTTAGAACAGAAACCCATAAAATAGGTCACTTAGCAGTCAAAATCAATACAGAACCAGCTAAAAAAAAAAAAAAAAAAAAAAAAAAAAAAAAAAAAGAGAGAGAGAACACATAAACTCTGAAAACAAATCAGAATAAACAGGTATCCTAACATTCCCAGGTATCCTAACATTACTGAATCTGTGTGGTATCAGGAATGTCTTAAAAATCAGTGATGTTATACTTTATCTGGAACAATGGCATAAAATCATCTTCAAAGAAATGACAGTAATATGAGAGAACAGATATTAATTGTTTCTACCACTTGGGTGAAAAAAAAAAAAAAATCCTAACAAATGCTTGTAGTGGAATATGCAGTAATATGTATTGCCACAATAATAGACAGCAAACTGATCTCAAATGGTTGTAAGTGTACAGACTGAAGAAACAGGTCATTTTATTTCTTTATTTTGCTTCCTTGGCCTTTTCAGCAAAGCTGAAGAAGTCTTTCTCTTCAGGAATGATGAGAAACCAAATAAACAACAAGATTGTACATGACCTTGTATGAACATTCCTTTCATCTGTTTACAGAAATGAAAGACATCTTTTAACAGGATGGAGTCTTTCTGTCAATACTCAGGACCTGACTCAAAATCTAACAAACAAAGTGAGAACTTTCTCAGAAATTTAAATAGGTATAAAGGTATATTATTCCAGAGAAAGAAAATATTATCTTGCAGACTTAAGTGAATCATTTTGGTACTGATTAAAAACAAACAAACAAACAACAATAACAACAACACAAAACCAAACAAATAGCTCTCTAAAAATACAGTTCTCACAAAACAGTGGAAATTTTTCTGTAGGGAATGATGTTCTCTACAAACTCTAAACTTTCCTCCAGCTTCATTTTTTTTTTAAATCCTCTGGTTTGATCTGGTTTGAATATAACATTTAACAGCAACAACAACAACAAGTAGATAAAAAAAATCTTGCCAAAAAAACCCACAACCGTGCGAATCTTTTACAAAGACTATTGGAACTTTGGAAATGAACTTTTAAAATAATAATTTTGCAGACTTGGGTTTATTATACATTTTATATAGCTATTAGTAATAGCCTCTAAAACCAAGTCTACAAACTTAAATACAACTTGATTTGATGTTAATATGATTTTTCCTGTGGCTAGTGAACTAATGCAATAGCATATGTTGCATTGTGTCAAAAAAGTCACCACTATAAGTGAAAATAAACCTTTTAATTTTATTATTTCCATTAGAAATTGTTTTAAAGAGACAGCCCCCTTGCACTTGCTATTCCACCATACTTACCTAGACTACTTTGCTCATTAGCGCATGAACACAAAAGCTAGTTGCCCTTTATTATCATGAAACACAAAGAACCTTGATTTACAATTTTGACTTGCCTCCCTTTTGTTACTATTTCATTATTTTATCATGGCAATGTAATTGTAATATGCACGTCTAAAGAAGGGCAATGAAGCTGGTGAAGGGTCTAGAGAACAAGTCTTATGAGGAGTGGCTGAGGGAGCTGGGGTTGTATAGTTTGGAGAAAGGGAGGCTTAGGAGACCTTATCATGCTTTACAAATACCTTAAAGGAGTCTATAATGGGGTGGGGATCAGGGTCTTCTCCCAAGCTTGTAGTCATAAGAGAAAATGGCCTCAAGTTGCATCAGGAGAGGTTTAGACTGGGTGTAAGTGAAAAAAAAAAAATAATTGAAAGGGTTGTGAAGTATAGGTACAGGCTGCCCAGGGAAGTAGTTGAGTCATCATCCCTGAAGGTCTTCAAAAGATGTGTAGATGTAGAACTTAGTGACATAGTTAATGGTGGACTTGGCAGTGCTAGGTTAAAGGTTGGACTAGATGAACTTAGGTCTTTTCCAACCTAAATAATTCTATGACTCTATTTTAACATAACCAACTCTCCCCAGTGCATTCCTTATAAATTGTTTTCATCACCACCAGCTTGTTAAGGGCATATGAGGAGGAGAAACTAAACTTCCTCCTCCTAGATGACAGCCAGTGACTCCAAATATGCTAATGAAACCCCCAAATGATTAACAGTAAGTGTCCGTATCTGTTCTAATAGTTTCAGTTAAAGAAAAATAATTCTGTTCATACAAGTAATTGAGACTTGAAGAAAGGACTGTTCCTAAAAGGTTGTTTTCCCCATCAAATTGCATGTCTAATAATAACTAGGCATTTTGTAGCTGGTAAAACAACAAGTTTCTAGATAATCTGAATTTATTTTGAGCATCATATTTCTTGTTGTGTGTGCTGAGAGTCAGCCATTTAAATGAATATCACAATTTAACTATTTGCAAAATAAGCCTGATGGGATTCTTCCAAGATTTCTAGAGTAGCCACAAGTTACAAGGCACTCAAGAATAACCACTGCTCTGTGCCTTGAAGATGACCAAAATCATAATGATTTCTCTTGGTCTAAAAGCAATTCCATGAATCAAAGTGCTTTGTGCAATCCTGAAAAGAAAAATGGCACATAAAAAAAAAAAAAAAAAAAAAAAGTTATTATTATGAGTTTCACCTCAAAGCTCTTAAAAGCTCATATTTCTTCTGGATAGAAGTGGTTATGAGATTTTAGCTGTAATGCAAAAGAAAGTGCCTTGAACTCTGTTGAACTTAATATCTGTTGGTTGGAATAGGTATAGCTTCATCATAAACCACAGTTACCTCCAGAAAAATGATTTGGTCAGTGAAAAGTTTGAAAGATATTTGTAATGACATAAACTAAGATCAAAGTGGACCCATGTTATATCTCATTGGGACATAAACAATGTATATCAACATTTCCCATAGAAAACAAGACAGAATAGAGGCATATCAGAATTTGACCGTTGCCAGTATTTTTGATGTAGTATTTCAACTACTGGTCATTAGTCACATGTATTTTTATATTACCGAGTTTATCTGTAGGCTCCAATGGAAACTTACTTCACAAGGACTCTTAAATCCTTTAAATGTTTGCCAGTATTTAGACCCAAAGGAAAACAAATGAACATCACACTGATATTAAGCACACATTGATTTTGACAGGTTGTTTTACTACAATTAATTTTGATCACAGAATTTATTCCGACTTTTTTTTTCTTTAGCTAAAACAATAATATTCACATTTTCCTTCTAAACCAATATAAGAAGACTCTGAAGTGCTGCTGAGCAAAGTAAAGGTATATTTTATGGGAGACTATAAAACTGTCAGTTCTGGCTGAGATTTTTCTGAAACAGTCTCACTACCTGATGTTAACCTTTCACATACCAACATTATATTCTATTCTGTATTATCTGACTTTAATTATCTCACTTTATAAACAATGCCAGTGAAAGCTGCCTAAATATTCAGTTCTTTGCTTGAGTTCTTTGCTTCACCTGGAAAAGTTCTGAAATCTGTGGTAATTAATTTCAGCAGCTTCATTTTTTAATTTCAAAGTTACAGAAGTAAATTTGATCTCCTATCCTTGCTCTAAAGGTTTACTGGGTGACTCCCATTCAATGGTGCATTTTTTTCTTCCAACAACTAAGTGAAAACCTGACCATTCTACAAATAGATGTCACTATAATGAAGAGGTGAGTAATTTTATTTGGGCATAACAACACCCTTCAATTGGTTGTTTTCTCATAATATCTACTCTGGAAGACAAGTTGTGCATTCATACTGTAAATTTTCTACTCCAAACCTGTTTGATTGCACAAGAGCTATTTTTACACACACATTGTTTGCAAACATCAGTTCAAAGATAGGCAAACAGATAGCATGCTATACTAATATTATCAAATCCACAGAGCAAGGAAAAAGTTCCCTGAGTCAAAGAATGCAGAAGTTGCTGCCCCTTTCATCAGGCACTCTCTGGCCACTCAGTCTGTAGGTACAAGAAGAAACCTGGAAGTACCACAGAAAATGGGCTTGTATCATTTATGACAGGTCAAAAATTGTTGACATTATTCTGCATTAATGGAAACCTGTGACAGAGTTCCTGTGTAAATAACACAGGACTTAGCATTGGTCCCTTATTTCTATATGTTTGTTTCTGCTTGAGGTAGAGTTTTACAGGACACCATTCAGAGCATCAGGCTGCACCAATGACAAAGAAACACCCCTAGTTAAAAGACTGCCATAGAGCATTCATGTGTCAATGATCTCTTCTGAGGGGAGGGATGGTGGATCCCATCCACCCAGGACCCTAGGCTGCACCGGGCCCTGGGGAGGACCACTCACTGCCCCAGTGGGACATTCAGATAGCCACTGCCAGTCTAGGACTCCATATGCCAAAACATCCCCCAGTTGTTTTTTTTTTTTTTTTTTCTTTTTCTTTTTTTTTTTTTTTCTGTGGCAGCGTCGTTAGGTCAACTAAAAACAGGGGGATTGAAAATATGCCCTGAAAAAAATGGTAAAAATCCTGCCACTCTAACCTGGGGAATTTTGAGGCATTTCTGTGCAGTAACCTACCTCATCCTTATCAAGTTAGAGGACTATAAACTATAGGCTATAAACTTCCTCTACCCATCTTACAACACTGCCTCTGCTGTGAGCTGTGCTTTCTGATGATTCAATTTGAAATGATAGATAAAAATACCAACTAAGAATGAAATTTCACTTATGATTTATTATTCAAAAGAATTCTATAATTGATCTCTTAGGGGGTTACTAAAGCAAGTTTTACCTATTTCTGAGGTGATGCAGGCCACGCTGAGGTCATAGAGATCTGTCCATGCTATAGTTTTTTTTTTTTTTTTCCTTTTTTCTTTTTTTTTTCTTTTTTCTTTTTCTTTGTAAGGTGAGGAAAAGGTTTTGGATACCACCGCCATCATAATGATCTCCCCAGTGACAGTGTCTCTCCTGGGTTACAAAGGCAAAACTGGCATTGCTGTAGGGTGTTCTGCAGGCTGTTTGTTCTCTTTTCCAGTCTCTCTGAACATTACATTTTAGTTGTCTTTGCTTCTCGGTTCCTCCAGGAGTTTTAAAAATTATCTCACAATGCAGTTTTATGCAGATTCAGCAACAGTTTTTTAAATAATATGTGCCTACCTTTGTGAAAGAAAATAGCACTTTTGGGTAAAAATATTCCTTGCAGATGTTAAGATGAGTTACTTCTTGCTGAAGGATTTTGTATTTATGGTTTCTGTTGGGGAAATAATTCACTTTCCTATAGCTCTCACATCCTTTCATGCTCAGCACACTAGAAGCTCTTTTGAAAATAATGGAGCAAATAAGCAATATTAATACACTAAAATTGTTCCTTTCTGGTTATAGAACAGATAATGAAGAACCAACAGAGACACAGAAATTGGGGCAATTTCTCTGTTTACTAAACCCACCCTTTTTTAGTTATTATTCAAATGGTGAAAAACAAACAAACAAACAAACAAACCAAAACAAAACAAAAAACTTAATTGTAAATATGTTGTAGCATTAGCTGAATATTCTTAAATGTATATTCATATATATCAGTCAATGTCTAGGCATGAAAGTGACCTTTAGGGACCTTAAAGTGAACATGTATCTTAAATCAGCCTGTTGCTTCCTATCCATCATCAATAAAAATGCAGATATTCCTATCCCCATTTGTACCTCAGTTCCTTTTTCATTGACAGGTCCTTCTTTCTATTTCTGCTTCATAACCTTACCTTACATTTCTGGTCAACCTGCTGTTCTGGCACAACAACTATAATTTATGTATTTTTCCAAATAAAAAAGTGACTATGATCTAGACTGAGCAAGGAAAATACTCTGGTGAGATGCCCCAAGTGCTGCCTGCAGCCCTGCCTGTGAGCATTGATCAACCTGACTGGGAAGAGGAGTGACAGCAGTGACTGTCCTGAGGGATATTGGTGTATTTTTCCCTTAGAGGACAAGGTCATTCTTCCATACCTCCAACACCTCCTCTCCTCCTTTACACTTCCACCAATACAATCTTTCAATTTATTTTTTCATTCACAAAATGTATGAGATGGGAAAGGTGATAAACCTCAAATATGTTTTGTTTTCTAATAGAATAAGAACTTAGTTATCTGGGCAGAGGGATCAGATCCAGAACACACGGAGCTGACTCTGCACATCTCAGTACACACAAAATGATCCTGGCACACTCTGGACATTTCAGTCTGAAGTGCAAATGCTCAAATCAGCTACACAAGGCAAGCCTATGCCCTGGAGTGTGCTGAATGCAGTGGGTGTCTCCTTGAAATGTCTGGACTTCTGAGCACCACACAGCTGTGGGTGGTGTTCCTAGAAATCCTGGGCAAGCCACCAAATCTCCCTTATTAGGTTGGACTTCTTCTGTTTGTTTGTTTAAAAAAGAAATTAAGTTCAAATACAAGGTAGTACCCTCTGTCTGACCTACAAATCCTACACACACATATAATCCAAATGCTAGACCCTCTCCACTCAAAGACAGAAGGCAGGTGGTAGTCCTATTTTAAAGTGATTTGCAGTTACATGATAAATATTATTACTGTTACACTACAAAATCACTTTGCATGGACTCTGGCAGCTTTGATAAACAGGCTACTAGAGTTCAGAAGAATGGTGGTTGGGCATTTAGTGAAAAATCGAAAACTTTAAGTGGGAGAAATATTTAGATTACAGTGTATTTCTTTACATACTACTTTCATGACTAAATAAAAAAAAAAAAAAAAAGGAAAAAAAAGTTTGGCAATATGAAAAAGAGCAAGTTCAAATATAAATACTCAAATGAGGGTGTTTGTACTTGCTGTGTATGCTGCTTGAACACCCATTTGGTATTGTGTAGTGGCAGCCAACTCTTGGTGAGGTCAAGAAACCCTGCTTCTCCTGGTGCCTGCAGGAAGGCACAGAAATCTGGGGGAAGCTTAGAATGACAGTGGCTGAAACAGAGCACTCCCATTACTACCTTGTAACATTGCAGATTTTTTGGCAACACAAGCTAAGTAAGATTTGCCATGATACGCTGAGGTGAACTGGTCAGCAAGTGCCAGGGAGCAAGCCAGTGGAGGAAATAAAGCCTGAGTTGTAATTTTAAAATGGGAGTATTATCAACCCACATGTTTTCTAACCCAAGAAAACATGAGCTACATCCTAAAAATGTAACAAGGTTAGATGGACATATGAGCAGAAATATCTTAGCCTTATAGCCTATGGAGTAAGCACTCAGCAAAGAAAGGAAAACTTGCATTTCTTCTTTATTATTATTAATTTTTAATTCAGTGATGGCTTCATACATTCCTGTATGTCCATAGAGCTTGCATCTTATATGAGGGCACTTAAGTGGTAGAGAAAAGAACTCAGTTTTAGCCTATGGAGTCAAACAGATAGAGTCCATTATGAACTTCATATTGGTTTATAAACTTCGATGGAGAAGTTCCTCGCCAGACTTGATCTCTTCCTTCCTTGACCTCTTTAGAGAAGGCTGGGATCCTTTGTGTCCTTTTTGTCACCCAAGAAGGAGCTGTCAGCTACTTGTGGCTTTCAAAGTTTATTGACTAGGATGAGAGAAGGTGCAGAAAATGGCTACAGAGAATCTGTCAATTAGTATAGACTGAGAGTGTATATATAGTACAGCTTCCTGAACATCCCACTACTTTATTTCTGTGAAGTAGTAAAATATCTTCAGCTAAACAAAAAACAAACAAACAAACAAACAAAAACTGTTTTCCTTGGACCAGAAAATTATTTCATTACAACATAGCAGCCTCTCTCTGCACTGGGGTAAGGTACCAAGAAGTACTCTTGGAGGTCTTCTTGGTGCTAATCAGCCCTCAGAGTGATATTACTTGAGGAAAAATATGTAGATTTTCTCCATTTTCCTTTTCTCCTATCACTTTTCTGTGTATTTTTTTTTTCTTGTCTCAAAGTAGACATCTGTACCCTAGTTTCTTTACAATTAAAACTACTTACAGTATTATAGTTAGGATATCTTTGGTCAAGAGGAAAGATCAATTCATCCAACAAATCCAATGCATTTCATTTTTGAAAAATCATATGTAATTGATTTTCACATAGGAATCCCTGGGTCAGTTGGCTAATCCATATGTTATGCTAACTCTTAAACTCCTTTAAATCAACATTTACAGCCTAATTTAATAATATTTAGTAACCTGAAAGATCTTCAAAGCAATTTTCAAGAGGTAATGTCTTGACAACTATGACAATAATGAAATAGAGGCAATGTATTGTTTTGCCAAGTGGAAAGATTTGAGTTTAGAAAGGGTACCATGATCCAAAGTGATAATAAGAAATCCATAAACTCCTAAGAGTTTAAATTCCACACAACACAAAGCAATCCCATTGAGAGAGAGAGAGAGAGAGAAGAAGAAGAAGAAGCAGCTTACATGTTTGTTGTTTGCTTGTTTTAATTGGAAGTCTTCTGTCTTTGTTTCTGAAAATGTGAACACAAAAGAAGTTTCCAAACTTTCCTATACAGTTACAAACCTAGAGAATTCACCTAAATGAAAGTAGACAGTATTACAATCACCAGTCTTTGAGAGACAGGTCATTACTTTAAACAGCAAATGCCAGGAGATTTCACCTTAAAAATCACAAAGTTGGCAGTGCAGAAAGACATGCTCCATGAAAATCAAACCTATAGAGTTCAGGCACATTTGGGTTCAATGGTTCTTATTTTTAGCACAAAACCATTTCGAGAAATAGCTTTTAGTGTATTGGGATAAAAGTCACACATCAAAAGGACAAGACTGGTGTAGAGGAACACTTAAAGGCCCGTGGTAATCTTAGAAACTACCCCATCTGTCTTGGGTAGGGGCATGGCACAAAGCTACAGCTGTACCATTAGAGGCCCTCACTGCAGCTCCTCGTGTGTGGCAATGGTGAAGGGTGCAGTGTAACACCCAGACATTTTGGATAGTAGTGAAGAAGAGATTATTTTGACTTTTGTGAAATTTCAAAATTGTTGAAGAATTCTCCAAATACTGGAAATTCCCCCAAAGAAAGTTGAAGGTAGGCAGCAGTGTTCTCATAATGAATAACCTTGGGAATTACTGGGAGAATGACAAGTGAACTTTGTGTTAGAAAGGAGGTACTAAACCAGAAAAGAACAGGAAGGAATATTAATGCTCAATCATGTAATAAGTTCTCATCAGATATTAGATTTCCCTAAATCAAATTGCGTGGAAAATGACTCCTATATTACTTACAAGTGCATAAAACACAATAAAAGGCTACAGCCATTTGTAAATTCCAACAAAGTCCCTTGCATGCAATTTAACAACATATGGTGTTCTAATTAGTGTTTACTAGGTTTCTGTTTCTGTTCAGATTTCTTGATAAGTTTTTTGCCAGAATGATTCTAGAGACTGAAGTGTCTTGCAACAGTAGGACACGAGAAAAATAAATATTCAGAATCCTGAAGACACGGCTCTTGAATTGTGCAGAAACAATTATTGTTATAACCTTATCTCCATGTTTGTAGCACAATATTATTCCCAGGATTCCAAACTTGTCAAAAGCAAGAGCAAAAATTGTTCTGAGGTGATCAGGGCACACTGACAGGACTCTTCTGAAAGTAGTCAGTTCTTATTTACTAACTGTCTCACTCACTTATTCACTGTCTGTTTCCAAGAGCTACCGTCACTTCTTCCTGATGCTTGTATTCAAGTACGCTGGTATTCTCAGCTCTCAAAAGGACTAAAGGAAAAGCTTAAAAATTGGGGAAAACACACCATTTTCTTTATGAAAATGTCATGGGAATCTCCTCCCTTTCGTTTCCTGACACATCTGCTTTCCTCCAAGCAGGCGACATTCCTGCTGGATAGGTTTGCTCACCCAGCTGAGCAGCGCTCACCGCCAGCCAGAGATGACTCACTGTGTGCCCTCAATGGGCCCTGGCTCCCAAACTCTGTTCAGATGTCCAAATCAGTGAGCATTAGTGTTTTGCACTCTTTACAGCCCTCAAAGTTGACACACCTAAAAAAAAAGCACTTATTATGCTTAGCATCAAGCACACCCTCCAATACCCATTTTACTGAATTTCCCTAATTAGAGAATGAATGGACAGAAATTAGCTAGTGAAATTTTTAATCTTCTGTGGGCATTACTGGAGTCAAAGATGCTATCTAAACCTAAAAATACATCTTTTGTTTCTCTTATCCTTCCTAAACATGCTTTCTAGATATATATTACAAAAAAAAAAAAAAAAAAAGAGAGAGAGAGAAAGAGAGAGAGAAAAAAGACATTTCTAATACTTCCTATGTGTTTTCCCTGGAAGTAGGGGTTAGACTTGGAAGGGTTAGATTTGACATTATCTAGAGAAGGAATCTGAAGCACTCTCTGATTCTGAATAAGATTTAAGTGAATCTAGCTGAGGAAGATTATTGCTCATATCCTTTTATGAACAGGCAGAGCATGAAAAGACATTTCTATATAGCAAATCCATGTAATAAACTATTCCTTCTGACAAGTTGCGCTGCTTCAGCCACTCAGATTACTTGTGTGACCTCAGCCACACACACACATGCAACATAATCCAAAATAGATCCAGAAGATGAGTCATGAGGTTCAGGAAGGATTTCAAAACAAGTGGACCTATTTACTCTTGCAGCTCTCAGCTTAAGCTAATACTATTCTATATTGGTGTTATTAATTTATCATCGGCTGCATCTGAGAAGTTTGTTTTGGGTCAGGGTTTTTTGTTTTGTTTTGTTTTGTTTTCTCTCTCTTCTCTCACATCAGGTAACATAAACAGCAGTTTAGGTCTTCTGAGAAAACGTTTGGGGAATAAATATGCCAGAGGCATACCAAATAGTCTTAATGCCCCCATTTTAGATTAACACATCTTCAACAGTGCTGTAGGGTTTTTACTTCTTGCTTGCCAAATATCATTACATTGCACTTCAGCTTAATTAATCACTGGGGAAGATATGGACTGTAATGGTTTTCTGTCAACCTACTGACACAGCATGACTGCTGCATGCTTTCTCCAGATGTGCTATGCAATACACATGTTAATGTGTCATATTGTTTTTTATATCTGATTGCTATGGTGGCAAAGCTGCTTGACCAGAGTAAAAGGCCCAGTAAAATGTGATTTTGAATTTTTGTATAGAAATGTTGTTCAGGTGGACACAGACCTTTTTAAGCACAAATCCCAGTGCATTCCTAAAGAAAACAGAAGTTTATGTTAGCAAAACTCACAACTTGGCCTTTTGCCATAACATTATTTTTTCTTTGACTGACAATGATCTTGTGCTTGCTTTAAATAGAATTCTTGCTCTAAAAATCATTCTCATGTTTGACTGCCAAACCAACAATATTTCAGCAAGTCAAATGATTTTCTTAATATAATACTACTTGAATCCAAAAGAAAGGTTATGTTTACATTTAATTATTATTATCATTTTTAATAAGAAGTTCACTCCTAAAAGTGTAAGGCAACTGCTATTGTCATGATAAAATGTACATTAACTTCATTGGAAGCTTTATCAAGCCCTAAGAGCAAAAGAAAATTACTACATAAATCTTAGGACTTCATCTATTTCCAGTGTAGCTGACTTAAATGGCAAAATCTCTGCAAAAAAGATAATGGACTTGATTATTTAAAATTGTTAGCATGGCTCCATATAAATTAATCACATATCATGAAAACTGAAGCAAATATGTATCTAACTGGTGAAGTAGTGTTAACTTTTATGGTTAAAATTATGATGGTTATCACGTTATCCTTTTTTTTTTTTTTTTTTTTTTTAATTCCCAATCAGTAGGTTGAAATGCAAATAGAAGATAAATGACTGATTTACTGCAGTAATGCAAGGGCGGAATGAGTGAAGGCTCATACTGACATACCAAGACTTTAAGGTCACCAGGAATTACCTATTTGCTTCACAAATTAAGACATAAGAACAGGAGAGAAGAGGCATTTCTCCCAAAATTTCATGATGATTTGTTCATTCAAGAAGGTACATAAGATGAATTTAACTTTAAAATGCAACAACGCCATAGAAACCAGAAATATTGACAGACTTATTCAACTTAATTTATAGCCAGCAGGAAACAGGGGAATCCAGAAGTATTGTCATTCACTGAAATGGATACGAGTTTTATTAAACACATCCTACAGCATATGTTTATTGAATTTATCTTTTGCATTTGGATTAGAGCTATTTAGTTTCCTAAGCTATTTATATCTCTAAAACGCTGCTGACCAGTAACTAAACTGATGCAGACATTGTTTCTAAAAGACTTCATCCTAACTCCATTACGTTATATTGGACTCCAAGCAGGTGATTAAAATAATATTATAAACAATACAACAACATTAATACACAGACAGAAAAAATAAACAAAAAAATCATTAAATGAATATTGAAATTAAGTATATGAGCAACAAATATCTTGCTGATTACAAGGTAATAATAAACAACATTTTTTTTTTCATATTTTGCAAGCAATGATTTTGTCATTTACTAAAGTTAATTCATTATGACTCTTGAACTGGGGTCTCTCACATTTTTTATTTTTGGCAAAAACAAGTATCAACAGAACAAAAGAGGAGAGGAATAAAACAATCACAATGCATCATCCATATGTGTAAACAACAATCTGGTTTTGGATTTCTTTAGGTTAGATTATGTTTTGGTTTAACCAGTGAAGTCACAGGTGAGCTTGCAGAATGCAGTGATCATTCTAAAAATAGGATTTACTTTGGCACAGACAGCTTTGCTTCACTCAGCAGACTGTGCCTGTTACTAAGCTAACTTAGTAACAGGCTTAGTTTTGAACTCTTTAATTGTTTGCTTTGCCTGTAGAAATTTAAACATAAATTTACCCATTTATAGGTATAGAATTTGCAAATTGTTTTTGAATTTCATTGATTTTTTTATGTGCAACTAGGTGACTTTATGATGTTTTGAAGAATATTTTACTATCTTACATAAGAGATAAGTGCTTACCTTCCCCCTTTCCTTTGAGTAGATTTCCATGGAAACTGAACACACTGTCTTTGAATGTCTCCTCCCGGCTGCATTTCCTGTCTACCTGAGATAGAACTTTGATTAAATGTGCCCTCATAGTTAGGAAATTAAAACCTTTTTGAGTGTTCTCTGAAGTCTCTGCTAATCTTTTAAAAATAAATGCTTTAAAGATTTGAATTTAATTTAGCACACTTACAAGAAAATCAATAACTAATATTTTTAGATCTAGCTAGATGCCGGTACTGTTCACATTTTTTCAGTGTTATCGCAGAACTTTAACAATATGGGATGAACTGAGGTCTATCATCAACTCTCTATTCACAACCAGCTACAGACTTCAGTGTGCCATGCCCTGTTTCACTGCCTTTGTTTTGGTGCTGTTTCCAAAACAATTTCCCAATCCCCATTCTCTAAGTCATTGTTCTCTAACTTGCATTCATAACAAAAAGATGGTTCACAGTAGTTCATCCAAACCATATGAGGTTGTAGCATTTTCTTAGAAATGTTCCCTTTTAACATATACAGATCCTACTAGGGAAGGAGTGATGGCTTCTGATGATTCACTGCAGTGAGCATTTCTTTATAGCTATCCAGTTTAGGAAGGATAAAAATGGTTTGGGAATAAGACCTGTGGGATGAATAGTTTTTCCATAAGAGCCATAACAGCCAAAGAGGAACTAAGCTTAACATGGATAACATTTTTTTTTTTTTTGGTCCCCTAACAGAGCCAACTCCCTTTCACCCAAAAGGCATGATGATTATATTTCCAGATATTTTTAAAAATAAGTCTGTGATAGCTGCCTCTACACTGTAAAATTTCTTATTTCTCATCACAATGCATGTCGTCATGGACGGGTCCTGCTAAGGAACAAGTATTTGCCCTGTAGTATGAACTCTACCTTCACAAGCTTATACTTTTACCCTCCAGGCAAACAGCAGTGCTTGGATGAAGCCTGGCTAATTCTATGGAATGATAGGGAAACAGTTTGGAATTACAAATATCCATGACAAATTCAACAACAGAAGGCAGATGATGGCATCTTACAGACTATCTATCCTTTCATGATACTCCTTGCTAGCATCCACATGTTTTTCAGAGTGTTTAGAAGGCATTTTGCTACTGTGGAAGTGATGCACATCCCCATATGCTACATTCGTACTCTCAGTTATATGAATATGAAGCCTGATCTTACAGGTCAGTCCTGGAGATGATTAATAGGAACTATGATGAGTAACAAATGCCAACTAAATGATGTTCAGAACCCAGATGTCTGCCTCCAAGTGCACATGGAGAGTCTTTCTTCCTAATTGTCAAGGAGCACCAAGGTCAGGCACTGCTCCATGAGTGAGGGGAGCAGGGACTGAGGAACAAAGGCACAGCCCCACAGTGTCTGAGCAAGGAGAGCAGGTCTCAGTTGATAACAAGGCCAGTCTGAGGTCCAACCAGAAAGTCAAGTCAGTGAATCAGGGTCAGAAGGGAGACAAGAGACTTGTCACAAATAAGGCAGCAACATAGCTTAAAAACAGTTTCTGGGCAAATCTGGGGGCTGGAGGGAAAAGCAGGGAGAAAGAGCTCCCACTAAGACTTCTTGGCAGACTCTTAGGAGCTCTCTTCAAGGCTGGACACCTGCATAATTTCCAATGTGGACACTGAATCCAGGCAACCAAACCCAAGGGAGAGGGAGATGCACTTAATACCCTGACAATACTGATTGATGGGGCAAATATCCTGAGTTTATTTGATGGTGGTGGAAGAGGACAGCCAGAGGTTTGATGGTTATCTTCCAAAGACATCACATATCTGGAAGCTATAGGGATTTGCCTCTTAATGAAAGTTCTTGTTTGAGACTGCAGACTCATACCTTTCAGTTTTTGAAATTAGATCCAGGATTATATAATGGTTCCTAGAAACCAGTTTGTACTTGTTTTGTAATTATCTCCTCAAATTCTAACAATGAGTCTTGCAGCAAAGCCACAGGCACTGTCCCTTTAAGCCTGTAACAATTTGTGCAATGATATCCAGATCTATGGAGAGGACATCTTGCATTAAATGAGGGTGAAGCACGCAGTCACTGAAGTCCATGCAAACCTGGGAATTCTGTTACTTCCATAGTATACAGAGACATGGGACCTCAAGGGGCACTGACGTCTTGGCCAGGCTTCTTCAGAAAAGGAGTTACTTAGTTGACCCCTGAGTGAAGTCCAGGTACGTGTTAATATCCATCGAGTAGATAATTTCAGTGCAAATCACACATAAAAACTTGTAAAAGCCTACCATTTGTAATGTAAGGGCAGTGCTCTGCTAGAGAATGAAAATGGTAGAATAATATAAATCTTAAATGGAAAGAATGAGGAATGAATCTGATCCATATTTAGCACAATTTTGTTAAAAAATAGAACTTATAGTTCTCTGTTTAAAATAAATCTGAAATAAGAACCTCTGGGCTGTTAAAATACTTATGCTCCTGGTTAAAAAGAATAAAGATCATAAAAAGACAGCAAAGAAGAGACAAAGACCCTTTGGTATGGTGTCGTGTCCTAGAAGCACGAAACTGATGCTGTGCTTTACTTAGAGAAATTGAATAAATAAATAAATAAATAAATAAAACTCGTAGTTACAAACAGGAATGAGTCACAGTATGTTTCCCCAGGGTCCCGCAGGGTTGTCACTCCAAACAAACAGTACCACCAGAAATAGGTGACATATTCTTCAAATCTAATGCACCATAAGGAGTATAATCTGTCATTCTGCTCAAGAGAGTCTCCGGTAACAACAGACACACCAGATTTAAGTATAAATACATGGAGTTTCCCTCTCCTAGTGGAGATGGAAATATCAGCAGATCAGATATCTTTCATAACTTCTGCATGACTAATACATGGTGGCTCAGAAGGTAACTGAAAGCTATACATAATATCGGTAAGAAATAATTTTACTTTATTAATCTGGTGTTTGAATCTTAATATTGTGTCTTACAAGGAAATGCATAGGTTTGAGCAACAAGGTACAAATATTCCTTGGACCAATGTGGTGCAACACTTGTTTTTAGGGACAGTCAGCTACATTATAAAGCAATTTTTTTACAACCCTGACTAAATAAGTGATCAGTAATCATTTCCCACTAGACTACATAGCCCACTGTCTTCTACAATTAACCTTTAAATTGTTTAAATCACTTTTGGAATGGTAGTTGTGGTTATTTCATATTACTCCAGAAAACTGGATCTAGGTGTCAGCAAGAAAGCACCTCCAGACTTTGGTTTTGGGCAATGTTCGGTCTGGAAAAGAATCAACAAGGAAAAAGTGCCTTCAGAGATATACTTCTCCTAGGGGTTAATACTGACCACATGATCCATTTGCATCCCTTAACTCCTGTGCATGATTTTCACTCACTTCTAATATGAACCATGTTAAGGAACCAATCTACTACCTAGTCTTTTGCATGTGCAGCTGCAAATCCTCATCTTAAGGTTGAAAGGGTCTGGAAGATAATTTTTTTAATTTATTTTTTTTCCCTTGAAAATTTAGATACATGCATCCCCCAACAGAACACAGAGTTTGTTTCAAGCTTATTTCTGTATAATTTCTGCTTGTCCTAAAGTACTTGATAAATGAAGGGCTGTGGAATTGCTTATGGGAATATGATTATGCAGAATTAAATTGTCAGGCTCATTAATTATTCTGATTAAATACACAAAGCCAAGCAAAGGTATTTTCATGCCCTTTCTATAATGAATGGTGTACAGCCATTCTGACGGTGTTTACATTTTTATATTCTAATAATGACATCTTAAAATATAAACATAATCATACACAGAAACAGAGCCAGAGTTATACTCATAGGGTACTGCAGGCAGAAACCTCTCCCATTGGTATGTCAATATTTGCATTGCTTCCTGACTTACCCTTGCAAGTCCACCAGATATTCTTATAGTGGAGCTTTGCACAGTACTGTGATTGTTATCCGTTCAAATTCAGTCTGCCTTCATTTATACTTCATCATGGAAATATGCAAATCTTCTCTTTATCATCATGAACAATTAGCTTACAAAGCTAAGATACAAAAATATTTTGTCTTCTGTTCTCCCATAATTATTCTGGTTTGTTAAGGGAATGGGGAAGCAGAGGAGACTGCAATTTAATTCTAATAAAAATATCCATCACACAAATAAGAAACATGCTACCAGATATGGTTTCTTCTGAAGATGCTGACCTCATTAAACATTGTTTAATTACAAGTCTTACATTGTAAGAAGCCTCTAAAAATAAACACATTAATGAAAAAGAACATATAAAAGAAACAGCATGAAGTAGCAATAAGATAGCAATAATGACTACAAAGACTGTCACTCTGTCAGGTGTACAGAGAGATAAAAGAATCCTTCCTTTTTAACAGAGAAAATATTTGCTTCATGCAGGAAATGAATTAAGAATGCAATGGAATCTATTTCTTGTTGCTATTTACTATTCCAATAATTGGGAAGGACAAGTGTCAAAGTGTTGGGAAAACTGCATTACATTGCCTTGCATTAAAAAAAAAAAAAAAAAAAAAAAAAAAGGTTGTATTTTTTTTTGAGGAACAAACTCTTCTTGGTTCCACATTGTTTACAAAGAGACCATGCGGTTCTCTTGATCCATAAAGTAGAACAACCTATTCTCCAAGTTTACAGATGCTTGTTACCTTCACAAAGATCCTTCTGTGTCCATCTCACTATTTTAAAAGGGTCTCTAACCTGCAGTTTCCGGCTGCATTTTTGGAGGATGGTTAGAAAGCTCTTTGTAGGGTTCTCCTGAGACCCTGGCATTCCTAATGTAGGGTAATGCTTGTCTCTAACTCTGTCCATCTTCCTCTGGGAGAAATCCTCCACCTGATTACTTCAAAAATGCCTGGGGACTTTTTCAGTTTTCATTGCTGCTTTTCACGGTAACTGGAATCAAAATAAGGATACTTGCCAGAAAGGCTTTAAAGAAGTTTTTGTTCAAGAGTCACTGTCTGTACTCTAACTGCTGACATGAGCCCTTCACTAGCCTGCAGGGAAAAATGATTAAGACTCACCAACCGATAAATCCCACAAGGATTATACTCATCTTCCTGTCACTAACAATGACATAAACACAGTTCTATTGTAAGGATGAATCAAAAGTTATGCAAGAAGGCTTTTTCCAAATCCCGTTTCCCCATTTGGCCAATGCTGCCTCCTCTTCTCAACAGTTTTTAGATAGAAAGCCCAAAATTGGAAATATGACAGACGACTACATTCACTGCTCACAGGAGAATTTGTGTTGGTTTTGGAGCATTTATTTTCTTGTAGGTAATGAGGGAGACAAAACTTACACTAAACAGTGGATTGAAATCCATTCTCATTTTCTGTACCTTTGCCCAAGGCCAGGTTGGAAATTCAGGACTAAAGTTTTCCCTTGGAGGAAAACTTTAGCTACAGGTTCAGAAGCGATGATTTCTAATGGTCTGTCTCTTCCCAGGTGCTGAATTCAGTTTTTTTGGACTTAGACCTCAGAAGCAAAACACCAAGTAAGGATCCAGCCTGGTAATGCAGTACAATTTTGCAGGATGGATAAATGATACGCAGTAAGATTCCTAATGTTAATAGTGTAGTAAAAATTCAATCATTCTTCTTGCCCACTTAAATTCAGTCTTTGAAATTCAGAAATTGAGGAAGAGAAATGTCTTTTAGCTTTTTTTTGTTTACTATCTTACAAGACAGTGTTCACATTTATTTTACATGCAGTCATTTTCATGCTTCATATCTATTAAAAATGAATACAAAACAGCATGTGTTTTCTTTCCCTTATCTATCATTTATAGTTTTTTTTTTTTCTTTCAATTTCAAGAGGTATACTATTGAACAGGCTAGATAATGCATTTTTGATGAATTTTTGAAACAAAAGCCAGACACAGTATCATTGCTTAAGTAAACTGTACCTATAAATAACTTCACAACAAGGTCAGAAATACAGTAAAGTGAAGTACGCATAAATATTTCTTGATTTAACACCTACATTTTCTCCCACTGACATAAGGCTAATTAATCTCAGAGATACTGAGTATGGTATTTCCAAAGTTTTTGCTGCATGGACCAGTAAATGATTCCCACACAGTTGTGATATTTCTCATAAAACAGAGGGTTACTGCCCATTGCTAACATGTAATGTGATGTGTTCCAGGACATTTTAAAAGGAAAGATAGCTGCTGGCCTTCATCTGTATGTTAGGTAGTATGGAAAGGGATCATGGTCTTCAATGGTACATACCTTCTGAGAAGTTACAGGCCATCATAGTCCTTTAGTTATGAACTTATAGATTTCAATGTTTATATTCCAAGAAATTTTGCTCATCTGAACATGAGCTGGCAGTGTGCCCAGGTGGCCAAAAAGGCCAACATCATCTTGGCTTGTATCAGGAATAGTGTAGCCAGCAGGAGCAGAGATGAGGCACTCTGCACAGATGAGGCCACACCTTGGGCACTGTGTTGTTTTGAGCCCCTCACTACAAGAAGGACATCGAGGCACTGGAGGGTGTCCAGAAGACAACTACGAAGCTGGTGAAGGGCCTGGAACACAAGTCCTGTGAGGAGTGGCTGAGGGAACTGGGATTGTTTAGTCTGGAGAACGCTCAAGGGAGACCATATTGCTCTCTACAACTGCCTGAAAGGAAGGTGTGGGGAGCTGGGGGTCGGCCTCTTCTCACAGGTAACTAGTGATAGGACTAGAGGGAATGTCCTCAAGTTGTGCCAGGGAAGGTTTAGGTCGGAAATGAGGCAGAAAGAAACTCAGAAAGAGTGGTCAGGCATTGGAACGGGTTGCCCAAGGATGTGGTGATGTCACCGTCCCTGGGGGTGTTGAAGGAAAGGTTGGACCTGGCACATAGGGACAAGGTTTAGTGGGTGACATTGGCAATAGGGTGATGGTTGGACCAGATGATCTTGGAGGTCTTTTCCAACCCTAATGATCCTATGATTCTATAAATTGGCAGGGAAGAAATTAATAATTCCCCATTGCCTATAGAGAATGAAATCTCTAATCTTCAATGCTAATAGAAAGAGTTTTTCCATCAGAAGAAGTTATGTATCTTTTAAGCTTCTCTATTTGCTATAACCTAGTTGGAAAAGTGAATTAACTTTTCATTTGCTTTTCTTTCTGGAATGTCCTCTCTTGTTCTTATAGCTTGTGTATACATACAAATTTCTATGAAATAGTTGGTCTCCAGTTTTTCAGAAAGTTCTAGGCTCTGCTCCAAGAGCAAATTTCTTGAAGAGAAAGCAGAAAATATATTTGGCAGAAGTAGCAAGACTAAAAAAATTACTGAAAAAATAAATCTGTTCAGATGAACTAATTTTCCTTTTACTGAACTTTATCAAATTTTAAATCCAACATTTTGGTAAGTGGATACTAGCCTTAATAAATTTCCTTACAGTAAAATCCTTGAACAGAATGAAGCACATAGCACCTAGGACTTGCTGCTGTAAGTGACATCTGCATTTCTCATCACACTAATGTTTATTTTTAATTTGTTTTGCAAAAGACAACAACACAGTCTCTGCAAAAGTGGCAGGAAATTGTTCAGCTCTGACAGGCTGATATGTTGCAATTCACAGTATTTTGCAGACTTGAAGAGAAGAAAAATATTTGTTCAGTATGAGCCTTCGCTATCATGCACATCTTCCCTTCCCCCTACTTATTAAGCCTGCTTGTATACAGAAGTATGAAAAAGTGCTAAAAAGAAATATTGGTGATAAATTTTGTTAGGTTGAGTTCCATCCATTCCACCTAAAAGCCAGAATCTTAGCAGCTCTTTTGGTCAGAGTTCAAGTTAATGACTGTCAAGAAAATCAATGGATTTTGAATTTGCTCCCAGGCTTCAAGTAAACTGTATGGCCCTTCCTGTAGATGCACTATTGGCACATTGACACTACTTATGTTAACAATCTCTTCTGTATTTGGGTTGTGTTGTTCCACACATCTATAAACATTCAGTGTCATATAACACATACTTCAGAGTTGCCTACTGCATGTGGTGAGAAAGTATGCTTAGGGAAAATATATTTTTTCAGCTACTCAGGTTTTTATTTATTTTTATTTTTATTTAATAGAATATAATTTGGATGCACAACCCATATTCTCTGTTCCATGTGCAATTCAAACTTTGTGGTTATGAGGGGACTGAAACAGGGACAGCTGGACCATTTATGGGATAAGGTTCAGAAATTGGATGAATGTGTAAAAACTAGAACTAGTGTTTCCATAGCTATTCTTGCAGCAAGTTATTGTCTCACTACATGATTCAAACATTTTGCCTCTTACGTCCACTGATAATAGGCTTTTAGGAAAACCATAATGGAACAGCCCCATTGTATAGCCATATCACCTGAAAGTCTCTTACAAAAAAAAAAAAAAAAAAAAAAAAAAAGCTTGCTGCATTTAGTTAGTGGTGATAAATGCTAAATGCTACCTTATAATTTGCAAACATATGAATATATGCCTGAATTTCAGTATTCCAGTCAAATTTGAAAAAGGAAAAAAATAATGAGTAAAAGAATAATGAGTTCAACCCTCTCTTTTTTTTTTTTTTTAATCTCCAAAGTGTAGAAGGCACAAGAAGAACAGATGAAATCGTGCAAGTCAGTTTGAAGTCTGCTTTTTCTTTCTTTAGCAACAGACCGGATAAAAAAAGACTTTCTTAAACTATTGAGATGTGCATGGTTCTAGGTCATTTAAAAACAAAGAAAAACTATTTCTCTCTACATTTGTCTAAATTTTACAAGACATACGTACATATCTTATTTTAACAGCACAATGTAATTCTGTCACTTTAACTGGAGATAGCTACTGCATAAGTACATACGCTGAACATATGCTGAAATCCATGTAGATGTCTCTCTATAAATAGAGTTCCTTGAAAAATAAATAAATAAATAAATAAATAATTAAAAAAAAAAGATTTTCCTAGTAGTATAATTGATTTTCATAAAGGAAACCAGACACAGTTCCCTGTAAACACTCAATGTTACCTCACAATGAAGTAATCATTGATAAAAATGCCCTTTCAAATTCTGGCCTTTAATTTTGTCCATTCAGACATGAGTAGGGTGTTATAAACTCCAGAAAAGTAATGATAAACTAAGTAAAGGATTTTGCCAGCAATCTTATTTATTTTATTTCTTGTCAAAGGATTAAGGTTTTATTCCAGAATCCATTTGAATCAAAACAGTGGAATCCTCTAACTTCATGGGCCTACAAATCCCTAACTGAAAAATCATACTTATTATACTTATCATACTTATAAATTATAATATAATTTATTATATTATATTTTTATAATTTATATAATATAATATTTATTTATATAATATAATATTTAATTTATGTAATATTATATATATATTATATATAATTATATAATTATATAATTATATAATTATATAATATAAATAAATCATACTTATATTGTTAAGTGTATAATCACTATAGTCACTAGAAATTCCAAGCTAATAACATACCAGTGGGAAAAGGAAAACAAACAAACAAACAAAAAAAACAAGCAAACAATTTGTATATAGTTTTAAGTAGAATGAAGCAGTGAATACTCTAAGTTTGGAGAGCTCTTGATCGTCTAACGAACAAGAACCACTTATTTAGCTCAGTACTGCAAGAAAATAACAGGCTGCATGTGTAAGAGATACTTCCTGGTGTTCAAGTTTGAGTGCCTTACTGAATTTACAGATATAATTTCTACTGATGTCAAAGGGATGTGTGGGGTGTGGAATACATCAAATACAATCAGTACTTGGGAATTCTAAAGCAGTCAGAGTAGTCTTAGTCCAACTCTTTTCTCTTTATTAAGTTTGCTGTTAACATTATTCTTGGCTTTCATGTAAAATCTTCAAAACACATGGATTGATAAAATTTTAAATAGCAAGGCATGTGCTACAACCTGCTGTCCTGGAAGGCAGACTGATGCTTACACACATATGCATTTACAAAGACACACAATGATACTATATGACCAATATGCAGCAGAAAGTGAAGATACAGCATGTCTGGTAGATGCTTTAAGAATTTAAAGCAATTTTCTCATCACGGAATCAGTTATTACTAACTGAAGAATGTGCTTGGCATTGTATTTTTTGAAAGATACAATAAAAATCAGAATGAAAGTGAACAGTAAGGTTATGATTTAAAAAAAAAAAAAAAAAAGAAAGAAAGAAAAAAGCATTTTAAATGAAAGGTATATTATTTTTCATGTTATGTTAAATATAATTCCATAACACTTTTAACATTCATGTAATTCTACTTTCAATATTCAAGCAGATAAAATATGGACAAAACTGTCTGTGACCTGTTCCTCCACTCTTTTCCTGAAAGATATTCAGAACCTCTCAATCTTATGTTTGAACCCATCTTCCTTACAAGATATTGTCTTTGAAGTTTTCTTTTCTTTTCATATAACTTTAATATTATTCTTTTAATAATTCTAAATCTCCACACACACACACTTCCCGGTGTTTTTTTTTCTGGAGTTCTAAATCACCTGAAATACTCATTTAAGACAGTAAAATATATCCTCTTCCTAACTTTATCTAGCTCCATTACAGAACAATTTAATGTTCTTTAAATTCATGCCACATGTTCAGTCACAGCAAAAGCCATGCATAATGCCATAAAACCAGTACAATTGATTTCCAAGGATAATTAGTTCCAATTAAATTAAATGATGTGTCTTCCAGAAATTTATGAATTCTAATTTTACTGGTTTTTTGTTGTTGTTGTTGTTGTTTTTGTTTGTTTGGTTGGTTTTTTGTTTGTTTGTTTTTTTAACATGCTATCCGGGGAAACATTTTATTCAGAAAATAATTCTTATTGTACAGAGATCTGTAAGAAATAAATGTTAAGGAACATTTGAGACTGTAAAAGATTGAGGCAAACATTTCTAATTGATACCACACAATTAAATTAAGATAGGGTCAAACTTCCAAATATGAATCTAATTTTATGTCTTAAGAGAAACACTGAATATTTCTAGGCATATATTTCAGGAAAGCTTATCTGCCTGTTATACTTCAGGTAAAGATAAAGTGTGTTTGATTGTAAATGCTAGCTAGTTTTAAATGACTTATTCTTTAGATACTGAAATCTATGTTCTACAAATCTGAGGATGCATTAAAATGTAGAAAAGCAGAACTCATCACTAGAAATGGTCATAACAAAATAATTTACACTCTCTAGTAGCTGCTAATGAAAGTAATCAAAGTTAGACCACTTGGGATAGTGGAATTTAGAAGTCTAAAATGCAGCAAATTAAACACCTAAAAAGAAATACCATACCCACCCCACTCTCTAAATACATGCATAAAATCAGCTTGCTTTAGAGTACTTAGAACAAAGGATGTTTCCCAGGCAAGTACTATTTGGAGTCATAGCCAGAGCAACCAAGAAAAAACTCAATCCCCCTCTGCCATGGCTAAAGAAATGTTGGGATAAAAAGGCCCTCAGCTGACTGCAATCCTATCTCACCTGTGGGCAATGGGAGACCCCCCCCCCCACCCCCCAACACCCCTCCTGCTTGCCAAGACCAGTTTCAGCCATACAAAAAATGGTGGCTAGCTTGTTTACTTGGCAAATAATACAGTAGTGTTCCTGTTTGGCTTTGTGACACGGCTAATGAGAGTGTGTTAGCAGAAGTACTACGCTTCATCAGGCCAGCTGCAGCCCTCAACAAAAGGGTAGAGACTTTGGAGGTCTTCACAAAATCATAGAATTGTAGGGTTAGAAGGGACCTCAAGAGATCATTGGGTCCAACCCCCCTGCCAAAGCAAGTTCCCTAGAGCAGGTTGCTCAGGTAGGCATCCAGACGGGCCGTGAATATCTCCAGAGAAGGAGACTCCACAACCTCCTTGGGCAGCCTGTTCCAGTGCTCTGTCACCCATACCATGAAGAAGCACTTTTGCATATTGGTGCGGAACTTCTTGTGATCATTTTGTGGCCATTGCCCCTTGCCCTGTCCCCACAAACCACTGAAAAGAGGTTGGCCAAATCCCTCTGTCTCCCACACTTAAGGTATTTGTAAACATTAAAAAGAGCCCCTCTCAGTATTCTAAGGGGATTTTATTAATGTATTAAGGGGATATGCACAGCCCTGCCTACAGTGTGCTCCCCCAGTGCTGCCCAGTCCATGAAAGCCCCATGGGGCACAACTTTCTGGCCTGCGCCCTAGTTAAAGGTGGCCCTCCTGGCTGCACCACAAGATTGCCTCTTCCATACCCCTGGGAGCAACCTCATCCCAAAAAATAGGGCCTGTGCCCAGCACCTCCTGAACCTGCACCCTCCCTCTGCAGGGCAAGGGAGGGCTTGTTCCTGCTGCCTGCAGCCAGCTGCCGCACTGCAGCCTCCCCAGCCCTGCTTCCAGGGGCACAGGCTGCGCTTGGGGACAGGGGGACAAGGAGAAGGACAGGGGGCTCCAAGGCTGTTGACATGCACCCCGAGGATAGGGCTCTCATGTTGGCAGTGTGCCAGCAGGATGGGCAGCCATGAGGGCACAGCCCCATGTCCTGGCTACAGGCCAGTTTCTTTGCCTGCCTCACTACCAAGTGATGTCCCTCCAAGGGGTGAGGCCTGGACTCTCCCTCCACCCCATTTGCTGTCTGAGCGGGAATACGCCATGGCTGCACAGAGCCCTCCTTTCTCTCCCAGGAATGCCAAGCTAAGCTGCAGCACTTCTAACAGGGGCCTAAAGGACAAGCACACTTGCTCTCTCGCTCACTCACTTGTGCCAGAATGGGCAAGGGCAGGGGCAGGGGCAGGGGCAGGGGCAGGGGCAGGGGCAGCGGTAAAGTTGGCATTCCAGAAGAGAAAGAGAGCTCTGTGCAGCCGGGACCTCGGAAGCAACCCCTCCCTTCCAAACAGCAGGATGGGAGAGCCTCAGATCTGCCCCAAGGGGTGTCATGGAGGCCACAGACCTCAACATGCCAACAGGGCCTTCCTGGGAGGCAAAAGCCAAGGGTCATGAAGCACCCCGATGACAAGAGGTCATGCTGGCTGGGCCGATGGCAGGCAAAAAAAACACAGCCCTGCTTAGAGGGAGGGCGCCCAGTGCAAACCAGCCATGGTCTCACATGTGACCACATCCCTGGTGACAGGGATGTGCCATCCCTTTGCCCTGGCTGCCTTTCTCTTGCCACTTCATCAGTCTTCTGCTCCTCTTGCCTCACAGCTTCATATCAGGACTCTTTTTTTTTTTTTTTTTTCCTTCTCCACCATCAGATGCTTGTGAGTCCTCCTTGTTAATGTGGTAAAAGGTCTCTGCCTGACCTAGCATCCAAAAAAACTAACTCTACGCTTGAATTAGTTATGTTATACAGATTATCAAATAGACATAGTTAAAATGATACACTTTAAAACGGCAAAATAGAAATGAAAATATAGAAAATGCTATATTCTGAAACCTAAAATGAAGCTTTTAGTCAGCATTTATGTTTGTTTTTCCTTCAAAATGGGCTGAAAGCTACATTATGAAATATTTACATTTCACACAGCCATGAAGTTCTGATTCTTAATAACCTTTGAGCTGAGCATTTGCAATTCCAACTGCCTTCAGCAAGAGCTGTGCTTGCCAGCACATCTGAAAGTCATTTTAGGAGCATACAACAAAAAGAGAACTGTAGTTTGATAGTCTATCGAGTTCATTTTGCAGTCTGCAGAAGAAATATAGTTGATGTAATCCAATGGGTTATAACTCCCTAGTGTTCCTGCTGTGCCTTAGCACATGGCTATCCTCCAGCCAGCCACTTGAGCACAGCCTTGGGCTGCCAACAGGTATGCCTCCCTGTCTTAGGATTTAAAGTTAGCACAAATCCTTTTTCTGTACGTGGCACCAACTCCGTTGAGAATCCAGGCATCAGCCTATGGAAGTAAACTGTACAAAAACTGTCTATTTCTATGCATGGGTTATACTTTAAATCCTGACCCCAAATGATTATAATTTGTGAGTTCTGGTATGGGCTGAGGAAGACTGTGAGGTATATGGAATAGTATCATATCTACAACACAACCTCATCAGAGCATATCCATATTGTAGAAAAGATGATGCCTTCAAGGAGTTTGAGAACTTTGAAATCAAGTGTCCTTCAGAAATTCCTGAATTCCAATGGTTTAATAGAACTGCCAAGAGTGCTGAACTGCAAAACTGTTTTATGGGCATGCAGGTTCTATGTACTACACATATTCTTTGAATTAGTTTATTAATTTAATTCTGCACTTTTCTTTATGCAATTTATTTCATGATTTTAGATAGAAAAAAAATACAAGACAGTAACAATATGTGTTTAATATACTTTTACTTACCTCAAACAATGCATTTTATTTACATAAATAATTGTAAATTCAAAAATGAAACAAAGGCATACAAAATCATACTAGTTCAATACGAGGAAAGAGGAATGTTTTTCACTGGCTGATGCTAAGCAGAGTGCAAATCTGCTGCTTTGACCCAGGGCAGAACTGGAGATCTGCTGGTGGCCTAGAGACAGATGCTGGAACACATGGAATTTTCTCTTCTGCACCATGCTTGGGCTATGGAGTGATGAGCCCTACACCAATAGCAAGGGCATAACACAGTAAAGAAGTGACTCTTTGAAAAAAATTAACACCTCTTTGGTTGCATTATCTTTTTTTTGCCTATATTTTTTCAAACATAAAATACCATATTTTTTTAAATCTGATAATATCAGATAAGGATAAAATAATACTTAATAATTAAAGAGCAAAAATTAAATTAAAAACACCAAGGTGGTGTTTTTCTGCGGATCTGGAAAGTAAAAGTCTGCATTTACCAAGATTATACATTGTCTTCGTCCTTCCATATCTCCATAGAAACACACAGTAATCTTTTGTCTAACAGATAGTAACCTAAGGATTTTAACTGTGCAGTCTGAATGTTACTATTCTGCAAAGAGCTTGTCTTAGTGAAAACACTTAAAATTCTATGGAATAATGAAGTAGTATTGCTTGATTAAAAACAGTGTAAGGATTTTAGTCTCTTGAGAAATAGCAGGCTTCAGGAGACAGTTCAAAAATTAAAAAAGGTAATGAACGCCAGGGATGTCAGTATCATTTCCAACATACATAATCCTCTCATTAAATTTGATGTAGGATACACATGTAATCTTGTGCACATGGAAGACTAAGTGAGAGGGGAATCAAATAAGGTTGTCGTTCTGCAGCACACAGGAAAGTGCAACTGTTTAATGTTACTGTCCATCCTCTCATTTAAGTAATTTTATAAATATTTTTATATTTTTTATATAAAATATTTTTTATATAAATTTTATAAATATTTAGCAGGTGACTGCTGAAGGAGTAGTTTAAACAAAAACAAACAAACAAACAAAGTATTTGAATAATAATAATGTTCCAAAGTAGAGGAGAGCTGGGCAAGGTCCAACATTTGGTATAAAGATGATGAAATTGAATTGTCCTGAACCTAATTCAAGCAGCAGGGAATGCCTTACTTTGGGACTGCTGAATTGGGACTGTGTCACCAAACACTCCAAAGGTCTTTAGCCCCTTAGACAGGACCAAGATAGATTTTGGTCTTAAATAAAAAATGTCAAAACATCTTCCTCAATTTCTCATAAAGGTTTCTAAACCAAACAGAGATCTCCAGTTACCATGAGGAGTGTCCGTGACCTTGCAGTCCTACATTCACTACTTGGTCAGGGAGTAGGTCCTCTTCTGACTCAGTCCCATCAGATTCTCAAATCTGGGGACAGCTTTCTGCCTTGATGGGACTAATGATGTTTGAAATGCTTAAGGAGCATTTATCCAACTCTTGATATGGGGAAGATCTGTGTTTGTATTTCCTCAGAAGCAGGTAAGAGATGGACTGTGGACTCCCATTTCCTCGATGAGTTTACCAAGCCCTGTGTGAAGAGTAACAGTGGGAGAACCACTTTCACTGACTGTTTGTTGTAGTTGTTGGGTTGTTGTTGTTGGTAGTGTTTTTCTTTTTTTGTTTGTTCATTTTGTTTTAATTTGATTTTTTTTTCTTTTTTTTTTTTTTTCATTGACTAGGGCAGCTTTAAGTAGTTACCTGCATAAGGTGCTTGTTCTCAGTATTTGGAGGTGTCAGCCTGAACTTGGCTTGAACTTTTAGATCTGGAAAGGGATGACACTTCTGACTTTTATCACTGCCATTGCCTCATGGTTACATGCTATTAACATGATTTCTTGGTCTGCTATGCTGCCTGCCATGTGGTATAGGGAATCTGAAACTTGGAACAAATTAATAATCTAGATGCCCATATCTAGACATTTGTTTTCATATTAAGAGTTAGGTCCATACAGCCAGCATTCAAGTTGCAGTATTCCCAGAGTTTGCAACTTTGCATGCAGAATAACAGAATAACCGGACTTCTCCTACCACCTCCTTGGTACATAGAGGAATGGAGGAAGCGATGTCTGTAAAGGCAGAGCACAGCAGAAGCTGGCAAGGTACCTGTCTGACATGGTTTAATCCTGCAGGCCACCAAGCACCACACAGCCATTAGCTCATTCTCTCCTCCCTGTCACTGTGGGATGGAGATAGAATTAAAAAAAAAAAAAAAAAAAAAAAAAAGCACATGGGTTGAGAAAAAAACAGTTTAATAGGACAAAAAATTAAGGGATAACAACAACAACAATAAAAGAATATACAAAACAAATGATGCACAATTCAATTGCTCACCTCCTGCTGATGGATGACCAACCCCTCCCTAAGCAGTGCCTCTCCCAGTTTTATTGTTTAGCATGATGCTGTATGATATGGAATATCCCCTTGGACAGTTTGAGTCAGCTGTCCTGGCTTTGTCCCCCCCAGCTTCTTGTGTACTCCCAGCATTCTCGCTGGCAATGTGGTATGAGAAACAGAAAAATCCTTGCCTTAGTGTAAGCAACGCTCAACAAGCAAAACATCAGTGTGTTAGCAGCATTATTCTCATCCTAAATCCAAAATATGGAAGAATACAAGCTACTAGGAAGAAAAATAACTCTATCCCAGCTGAAACCAGAACATTGTCTTACAAAATTACATACAGAAGAAATAACCTGTCTGAAACCCTTAAATTCCAGCTCCCCCCAAATAAATGCAATATAGGTGTAATGCCAGCTTTTGCACTTCATTCACAAGGCACAAATTACAGAATACTCTGGTTATAACAAAGGAATGCTGAAAATACTCATAAATTTAATGTTCTTTCCCTGGTCACAGTGGTTAACAGATTCTGATCCTACACACTTGAATCTTGTATCATGGATTAACGTGCCCACACAGATTTGGAGATTTATCAAGATCTTCAAGGTCTTCAAGTTAATAAGATTCTAAATTCACAACCCTTTTTAAGCTGCCTGTATTCAATTCTGGAAAAAAAAAAAAAAAAAAAAAAAAAAAAAAAAAAGGGGGGTTTCTGGATGTACCATAGTGACATACTGGGATCAGTAGAAACATTAAGCTTCTGAAATCATTAGCTATGTCTTACATAGTGCAAACAATAAAATGCATTTGTCTTTTGGTTGCAGAATTTATGTCTTTCATTTTTCTTTTGAATATATCCATAAATTCAGGACTAAGGTTGTACTGCCTAGTTACATTGAAACACACAGATTTCATTTTCATGCAGACAGCATTTGTTTTTGGATATAGGTAGCATTCTTCACTACCTTAATTCCAATTTGCACTGTTATTTTACATTTAAGGAGCAATTTAGATGAAAACAGGATTTAAAATCTTTGACTTGAAAATCTAGCCACTGAATTTCAATGTTATAAGCAAGCTTAATGTAATAACAGATGAGGATTAAACTTAATTAAAGTGTAGAGTTTCCCATTTGAAATAAGCTGGTAATTCACAGGGCAGTATACCTGTAATGTAGCATGTTGCATTTGGTTCTGTAGAGGCTGGATCCTGCACTGATTAGCTGACTCTCCACTGGCTTCAATGAATGCTGTGTGAGTTTCTAATTTTGGAATTCCATCTTGGATGATATAATAGTGCTTCTAAAGATGGCTGAAGTAATACTGAAATGAGTTCCTTAAATTCTTTTCTTCTAAAAGGACCAGCCTTTACACAAACTGACTTGGACTTTTTTTTTTTTTTAAAAAAAAAAAGGAAAGTAAAAAATAAAGAATGATTTAAAAAGCTCTTTAGGGTAGAATAACTCAGAATAGAGAAGTCTTTAATGCAGTAAGCCCCTTAAAATAATTCCAGGGAGGCTATTATCTAATTCTAACAGCCACTAAGCCCAGCAAAGATGCCTGATGGGTTGGACTTCCTGCTTGTTCACTGATTTGACAATTAAGCCAGGCTAAATAAAAGAGTTTGTGAAGGAAAGACAGAATACATTTATTGCAGTTTCTTGTATCACTCAAGTTATTTTTTCAGTATACCCAACCTACAGTAAATGTAGTATCAGCATTTTCCATTTGCACTGCTTGTGTTGCCTGTAGATGTCATGCATGGCTTGATCACAGAGTCTTCCTGTGAGTATTATCTTGAGACAAAAGTGTGAGAGGTGCCTTTTCATTAATTATGCACTTTATCATCATTTCTTCTTTTGATATAGCATCTGGTTTTCATGGATAAATCTTCCATTATCCTCTTAACATTTCAATGATAGAAAAGGTGTTAAATTTATTGAGGGCAGCTACATTTGAAGACAGCTGTAATTCTTGCTTGCATTCTTCACAGCACATTCATTAGGACTTTATAAACCCCATTTAACACATAAAAGAGTGAATAGAGTGGTTTAAACATAGGATGAAACAACAGATTTAATGTATTTAATATAGACATGCAGCAAGTATGGTATACAGATATACTATATAAATATATTACATATATAATAAATATAAAAATTCTGATGGAGTACCAGCTTACATTATTGTATATTTGGTTCAGTAATCTGAGGTATCTTGGTTCAGGTAATCTGAGGTCTGTTGATCCTGTTACAACAAGAATAAGGAGACAAGAAACATTTCTTCTTCTAGAGAGAGACAGTAGCTTTCTTCACAACTTTTAGGGAACACAGGACTGTTGTGTTCCCTCTGGAGTCTTTGGTTTGTTTTTCAGTATAAATTACCTTGCACATTTTGATAAGATGCTGTAGCAATTGCAGTTCCTGGCTTGTGTGTGATATTGTGGAAGGAAAGGGAGACTTGGGCCTCCCTCCCTGAAGTCCTAAGGTTGAGGTCAAGGCACTTTTTGGGAACTTTGGGCAGACTGGGATTCAACCGTGGTGCTTGCAGAATGAGCAAGGGGCTTGCGTGCAGTAAAGGTCAGCCCATAGATAGCGGCAGCAGTAGGCCAACAGCGGCCATTAAATAGCTGGCCATTTAAATCGTGCAGCGCCGCCATGACATCAGGCGTCGCCGCCATTTTGCAGCCACTCGCCGCGGCAATCGGCTCCGGGGCAGACGCGTTCTGCAGTGGAGCAGGGGGTCAAGGCGGGCAGGGCTTTTATTTTGGCATCGAAGCCACTCGAGGCAGCCGGCAGAGCAGCCACTGGCCGGCAGCCTTTCCGAGTGAGGCTGACGAGGCGTAGGCAGATCCAGCAGCGCCCCCCTCCCCTGCTGTTCAAAGGCAGACCCTAGGGGGCGCGAGTTCTTGTAAGCCTTCTCAGGGAACAGAGGGCACTATATATCGGCCTGAGCCTACCTGTAGGGAAGTCTGCTGCCTCCCTGGGGCATGGGTCAGGGGCATTTCCAGAAACCTTCCCAACCTGGTTCACCCCTCTGACTACTGTCCTCTATTGATAGTCCAGGCTGGCAGCAATGAAATTGCTGAGAGAAGCCTGAAGGCTATCAAACAGGACTTTAGGGGACTGGGATGATTAGTACATGGAGCAGGATTACAGGTGGTGTTTTCATCCATCCCTACAGTGGCAGGGAGGGGTACAGAGAGGACCCGGAAAGCTCACCTGATAAACACATGGCTCAGAGGCTGGTATCAACACAGAAATATATCTATTGCACCTGGCACCTGGCCTGATAGCTTCAGATGGGTCCCACCTATCTCTAAGGGGAAAACAGATACTAGCCCAGGAGTTGGCAGGGCTCATTGAGAGGGCTTTAAACTAAGTAAGAAGGGGGATGGGGATGACATATTAGAGATGAGCCGGGGGGAACAATGTCGGGGCTGGGAGAGAAGGCAATGGCCCAACTGAAGTACATCTACACTAATGCACTCAGCATGGGCAACAAACAGGAGGAGCTGGAAGCCATTGTGTGGCAGGCAAGCTATGACTTGGTTGCCATCACTTAAACATGGTGTAACCACTCCTATGACTGGAGTGCTGCAATGACTGGCAGCAGCCCCCAAGGCTCTGTATTAAGGCCAGTTCACTTTAATATCTTTATCAATGATCTGGATGAAGGGATTGAGTACACCCTCAGTAAGTTTGCAGATGACACCAAGTTAGGTGTGTGTGTCAATCTGCTCGAGGGTAGGAAGGCTCTGCAGGAGGATCTGGTAGGCTGGAACAATTGGCTGAGGCCAGCTGTATGAAGTTCAACAAGGCCAAGTGCTGGGTCCTGCACCTGGGGCACAACAATTCCAAGCAGCGTTACAGGCTGGGAGATGAGCGGCTGGAAAGCTGCCTGGCAGAGACGGACCTGGGAACATTGGTTGGTAGTTGGATGAATATGAGCCAGCAGTGTGCTCAGGTGGCCAAGAAAGCCAACAGCATCCTGGATTGCAGTATGGCCAGCAGGACTAGGGAAGTGATTGTACCCCTGTACTCAGCTTTGGTGAGGCTGCACCTCGAGTACTGTGTTCTGTTTTGGGACCCTCACTACAGGAATGACATCAAGGTGATTGATTGTGTCCAGAGAAGGGCATCGAAGCTCGTGAGGGATCTGGAGAACAAGTCTTACAAAGACCGGCTGAGGGAGCTCGTTCAGCCTGGAGAAGATGAGGCTCAGGGTCAACCTTGCTGCTCTCTACAGGTACCTTAAGGAGGCTGTAGTGTGGTGGGGATTTGTCTATTCTCCCAAGTGCCCAGTGATAGGACAAGGGGGAATGGGCTAAAGTTGCGTCAGGAGGTTTGGGTTGGATATGAGGAAAAACTTTTTTACTGAAAGGGTTGTTAGGCATTGGAATGGGCTACCCAGGGAAGTGGTTGAGTTCCCATACCTGGAGGTATTTAGAAGACGTTTAAATGTAGAGCTTAGTGATATGGTTTAGTGGAGGGCTTGTTAGTGTTAGGTCAGTGGCTGGACTAGGTGATCTTGCAGGTCTCTTCCAACCTAGATGATTCTGTGATTCTTTGGGAGGGAAGAAAGGAAGTAGACATCATCTGAGGCACAGAAAAGATGTGATCAGTTCAATCCGGGGAAGGTTATGGGAAACTTTTGAATTAAAAGAATTGAGGAATCCATACACTACACACTATGAGCACTGTGGGCAGGTTTGTTTTGTGTTTTGTTTACTCTCTCCTATCCAGCAGATCCGACTCTTCTGTATTTAAATATATATATTAGTAGATTATTATATCTGTGTCCCTTAGAGGCTGGCTTCCACTGGTGCATTAGAGAAGAGGTGGGGGTAGTTCCACTTTCTGATTCTGGTCCAGTTTTTGTCTTGTCTCATCCATGTTTTCTTCCCCCTGGTCATACCCTTGCATTTCTACACACACACACAAAAGACTATTTACCTGCCCCAGTCAGAAAGATGAATAACATCTGACTACTTTCTGATAAGATTTCTGTGACTGTGGCAGTAACAAAAGCACATACAAGAGCTATTCAAACCAAGTCATGATAGATCTACGCATGCCATCCTGACTACTTTTTCTCTGTATATACAGTAAATTATTATGTCTTTTTGTATAACACAGGAGCAAGCTTGTCACAGTCATATAGCTGGTCTAAGAGTTGGTATGAAACAGGTGCTCAGAAAATAAATGTATCAGTGATTATTATATACGTTATGTATATTTGGTATTTATGGATAATTAAAATTAAAAAAAAAAAAGAAAAAAAAAGAAAAAGAAAAAAAATGAAAAAAAACTTTCCTAGAGTTGTAGGAAAAAATAATAGAAATTCCTTCAGAGGAAGAAGAAAGGGAAACAAAGGGAATAAAGGTAAAGGTGAGAAGAAGAAAGAATATGGCAAGATACTTGTTCTAGAAGGTGTGTTTTAGCTCAGGTAGAAGTGACTGGTTGGAGGCATGGATATAGTTTTATAGCCTATATTCTGCAAGAAATCCATCTATATTATTACAAAAGTCCCATCTAGCCTTAAAATCTATGAATTAAAAGATGTAAATGGTAACAAATATGCAAGTGAGTAATATAATCCTAAAACATTAATCCAGTGCTCCTTCTCCCAAACAAGTGTCCCATCTGCTGAAGTCAAGGGAATTAAACTACCACAATCACAATAAAACTGAAAGATAGACCTATGTCTTCTAGAACATTTTAAAAATAAGCAGTTTAATAACATTACTATCTGTCACAGCAGTGATTTCATTGCAGTATTGTTATATTGATTTTTTTTTTTTTTTCTTGAAAACAGAATTTGGGACATTTTACATCATACCTCTCTTTCCAATTGAGGTCTTCTATCACTCTTACAGTGATGTTTAGGCTATATATTTCAGTGGACCTTGGACAGATCATCTCCTAAATGTCTTATGAAATTTCCAGCGTTAAAACCAAAAAATGAATTTCATAGTTTGGCCTTTACAAGATGTAATTAGCACATTAGACCTCCAGCCTCATACTGCTTGCCTATCCATTCCTTTTGTTTAATCATGAATGGTGGTGTATTTTGGAAGTAATTTTGCATAATAATAGTAATAATAAATGTAACTACAGGCGCTACTCTAGAACAGAAATATTGCAATACATATGAAATAGTTAATGTGGTAAGTAAGGAGCATGTCCTTCAGCACAATGTTTACCTTGCATTCAAAACTTCTTGTAACATGGAATTTGCCTGTTGCCGGGTGGCCATAACAGGAGATCCTGTTCCTGCTACAGCAATGTATGCTATAAATTCTCTCTTGCTGGAATAAGTCAGACTGTGGGCTCTGTTTTAAGTGATTTGCATCAGGAGAAAGAAAAGCTTCCAGAGATTAACAGAAAAATAATGTGGGAGTTTTCTTCTCCATGTATTTTTACAATGGAACTGGCATACTAAGTCTGGGGTGGCCAGACAAGGAAGTGTATTTTCCTTAGCATTGTATATTTGATTATAAAAAAAATGTAGAATTAATTTTTTGCATCTGTGTTTCAAGTGGAAAGCAAATGGAAATGAAAAGGTGATAGAATCAACCAGTTCCTTTCTCTGCTCCTCCAGGACTCCAGGATACTCTGAGAGCCAAAGCCACAGTGCCGAAGGGTACAGCTCTAGTAACATGAAGAGAATTGCACCACATAAACCAACTGAGGATTTTTCTCCTAGTTAAGATATAAGATTATTACTCTTATTCTACAAATCATGTTTTGTTTCACAATTTATCCTGATTATTTACACTTTGCATTGCTACACATATTGTGTTCAACTATTAATTAAATTATACTTCATTTTTTCTCTTTTTTATCTTATGCTTTATTTTGCAACAATTCAGGGTGGCTGTAAATGGACACATTACTGGAAAAATACACCAAAAAACAAAAAACAAACAAACAAAAAACACAACAACAAAAAACACTTTGATCAGAGAAGAGATAGGAACAATTCTGTGCATTCAGTCAGATTATAGGACACAGGCTTATTGCCAAAAGATGTCACTAGAAAGCACTGGGAATGGTGCATCATGTTTCAGAGATTCTGACCTGTATCACATCACTATATTTACTTAAGGATCATAGTGTTCTAGCCTTTGGAACTGTGGGGGTCAGCTCTGAAGACTCTGAAGACTCTCAGCTTTGTTGAAATCAGTGCTTCGGTAGCACCTAAGACTTGATCTGGTTCCCAGGCTCTAAGCTGAACCTCGCTCACTCACTCCAGGCACCTGATGCATTAATGAACAAATCTTTTCAAGATCCTTCTGAGAGGATGCGAGATGTCCTATATTCTACATATAGATGAAAGATAGCTAAATTACAGAGATCAAAAATAACTTGGATGCTCAACTTGAAACATAATTTGTCCAAATATTTTTATTTTAAATAAGCAGTAGGTATCCATAACTTCTAAATATGAAACACCTTCCATTGGCTTGAGTGGTAAGCCCTGCATGCTAAGCACTTCTACACTTCAGACACCAGACAGGAGCCTTAAAGTGCAATCTTTCCTTTTCTAATAGCTGCAGTATGCAGATTATTTGCAGCATCTGCAAGAAATGTCATAGGAATATGATACGTGGCAATCACCTTAATTACAAAACTGCAGCTCAATTCTAGAGCAGGTATTTCACGTGTGCTGAAGGAGATAAACATACTAGACTTCTTTGTTTTAATTTGCTTAGCCTGAAGGGTGCTTTGCAAACTCTTTGTACAAGGGGATATAGCTGTGGTTAGAGGAGGAATATGTTGTTAAGATAAGTGTGCTTTCACCAGATGTTTCATCTGCCTGCACCAAGTTAACTACTCATGTGCTTTCCTTCCTTACCCAATTCCCTGAAGAGATACGTGCCTTCTGGATTACAATTTCTCTGCAGACAAATTTCTGATGATTCTTTGGCAAAAAGTAAAAATAAAAATGTCATCTTATGATAGTTCTGAATGTCACATATTTCATCAGCAAAGTAATAGCTTTTAGATTCATATAAGTCTCTGCCAAATGAGAAATTTAAGTAACTGGTAAAAATAGTAGTTTATCACCAAAAGACAAAATTTGTTTTAAAAACAGACAAAATATTGATGACCAAGAATCAGCAATGAGCTCTATGGCATTTGATGAGCTCTATGGCTTTATGACATTGGTCATAAACAACACACACAGGCCCGCATGGATGGGGCTTTCCAGAGACTTGAGAAGAAAGGAGAGCTACACCAAACAAACAAACAAAAAACACCACCACCACCAACAACAAAATATGGAAGCAGAATCAAAACAAAAAATTTTAATGTCATCCCAGTTGAGGGAACAGAATGAAAGGATGTTGCAGTGATTCTGTTTGGAAATGGCTGCCGTATATTTCCTGAAGGTTATATTTGGGTGGAGAGTATTGAATATTTATCAAATTATAAGAAAATTAAAATAATGTATTAGACAATTTGGCACATTATTCATTTAGAAAACTGTATTTTGGCATCTGTGGAAGTTTTTATTCATTTAATCCCAATCTGGCTTTTATTTTAATATAATGCTTTTAAAAAATTTTAATAGTAAAATGTTAAGGTTTTATGTAACAAAACAATAAGATCCCCTTCCCATCCCCAAGTTTTTTTTGTGATGTTTTTGAAAGGGTGTTTTTTAGGTCATTTTAATTCCATTTCATAATGGAAAAAAAAAATAAAAAAATCATCATTTCCTGAAGAATTGAATTATTCCTTCTTGATTTGTTTTTTTGTTATTTCAAAAGGCATTGTGCAACTTGGACTGAAAAGAAGAACACTGAACTAATTAAAGATAAAATGAGAACAACAAGAATTAAACAAACAAAAACAAAGCAAATGCATACAGAAAACAGCCTAGCAAAAGCCCAAAGGAATGATTAATGCCATCATTTTTTTTTTTTTCTCAAGCAATCAAGACAAATGACGTCAAGATTTCAGAGTGTTACTTGGGAAAAACAGTAACTGTACAATACAGATTTCATGGCCCACCCAAAACAAAATAAATGCAAAAACAACTAGTTCTTGCAAGACTGACAATAATATTTCTTCCCCCTCCATCTCTATGTCCTTGATGCATCCTAATCCCTATTTCTTTCACAGAGCAACATTTTTAATGGAAAAAAACAAATGTTAAAAATGAGCAAAAGCTTAAGGGGAACTGAAAAACAAAACAAAACAGAAGGAAAATATTTAAATATTTTTAATTATGCTACAGATGCTACATATAGTCAGTTCAGGTAAGGAGCTTGATATATAATTTAAATCACAAATGGACCAGTTTCAATAAGTATATCCATAAACAGGTATGGAAGCTGCCAAACACTTTAAATGGTCTAAATGGTTAAAAGCATATGTTGATGTGGAAAAGGTAACATGAAACATCAAGCAAGACAGAAAGATGTCAAGTACAAGTTAATATATTTTTACTGTTTTCTATACATCTTCCATATAATTCTTTTTACAGTGCCTATGACCATCCCCGAAAACATGGATCAAGAACAAAAGTTTTGTTAAATTAATTATTTTGACTACCTCACTTTAAGTCTAATACATGGAATTACCAGTACTAACAGTTTATAGAGGTATCTCTAAGAGGAAGAGAAGACAAGCTATAGGTATACAGAGATGGGAAAGACAGAATGAAATGGTGTGGTACAACCATGAAATAGAGAAAGGGGCAACTGAAAAATATAATTGAATTTAATGGACAAGAGAGCTTAGAAATTACAATACAAAGATCAAGGATAGTAATTTTACCCTGGAATTAGCACAGAGCTGGTGATGATTTAATTAAGGTCACTAACACTGAGTGAAATGATTCAGGAGGCTCAAAGGTCTCACAACCCTGTTCCAGAAATTTCTCTTTTTTTTTTTTCTTTTTTTCTTTCTTTTTTTTTTTTTTTTCTCTCATCTTCCTATACTGTAAAACTCTATTCAGTATGGTTGCTGTTTATTTCCTATACAGTATATGAGCAAGGATGAACATTACTGGTATTTTCACAATGAGACTGCAGATATCTGGAGTCCTTACTTGGCAAGTCAGCATATAGCAGCAGGTGCCAAATCATTTATATCATCTTCTAGTGCAACATGTATTTGATGTAATGCATTTTCTACATTGCAATTTACAGATTTACAGAGGAAGGAAATTAGCCAGTGTAAAGAGAAAATGAAATATGTATCTAAGGCCAAATATCAGAAAAAAATAAAAACTGAGTAATTATGATAAAACAAAACAGCAATAGATGGATAGCACACATAGATGATGGAGGGAGGGATAAAAAGTGATTATAAAACAAATAGTGAGAAACATAATTGGAAAAATGTTAACAAAATAAAATACTGGAATTGTTACCTGTAACTAATTGGAACAGCTACCACTGTGGCAGGCTCCAGTGTAGCCTTGTCATGATCATCTTGAGAACTTTTATTCAGGGAAATGTTTTACTTTTTTTTAAATTTAGTATTGTGTTATTTCCCCCATAATGATTTGGCCAGATACCACTCAGCTCTAGAGCAGCACATGTTATTGCTGACTGAGAACCAGGACCTTCTTGGAACCACAACATGATCTCTCACTTTTTACACCCACTCAGCTTTGGGCATAAAATAACCTCACAGGTGCCGTGAGAAGAGCCAGGTCAAGGATCCATTCACTTCCTTGCCTATGTATAGTCACATCTGAGACAAGCAGCCCTTCAGAGCTTGCTCTTTCACTCTTCATGTCTTTCTGTTCTGCCAACCGTGAGACAGCAACCCTACTGAGGTTTTTGCAAAACCTTTTGTTTTTATGTGGAAATGAAATGCCTACATCAAATGAATTTCACCTATAGTTACCATGAGGATTTGTTACAGGTTGTTTTTTTGTTTTATTTTGGTTTTGGGCTGGTCTTCTCAAAGACTCTGTGTCATACCGACTCTAAATGTGTCATACAAACATTTGTGCTACCAAACCCTCAGTTCTAGCCTCAGTGATGGGATTTTTGCAAGAGCAGGATTATAGAATCATAGAAAAATTAAGGTTGGAAAAGACCTTCAAAATCATCTTGTCCAACCAGCACCCTATTACCAATGTCACCCACTAAACCATGTCCCTACGCACCAGGTCCAACCTTTCCTTAAACACTCCCAGGGACGGTGACTCAACCACTTTCCTGGGCAACCCGTTGCAATGCCTGACCATTCTTTCTGAGAAGAAATGTCTCCTACTTGTTTTAATTGTTGAAAAGTAGGGCTTACACTGAGTCAAGGACTTTTAAGCTTCTCACACTGCCTTACCAGCAAGGAGGCTAGGGGTGCAGGAGGAGCTGGGAGGGGACAGCTGACCCATACTAGCCAAAAGGGTATTCCATACCATATGGCATCACGCTGGACAATTAACATGGAGTTCCTGGCTGGGGGATGGTAGGTGTCCCGGCTGCGCAGGGATAGGCTGGGCATTGATCAGCAGGTGGTGAGCAATTGGTGGCCAAGCCCTAGTGTGTTTGAAATGATTTGTGTATTACAATACAAGAACTTTCTCTCTGAGGGAGAGCTCTTCTGATACATCTCTACCATAATTGCTTATGTCCTGGCAAAGAGCTGGCCAATTCTCCTTATATCTGCAGTTTAGTGAAACATCCTTCAGCAGCTGGAAGTAGATTCTCTCTCATTTCTTTCTTCTCTTCAATGAGCAGTAAAGGCTTGTTTTCTTTGCCTTCCCATGGTTTGCCTATTGCCTTTGGTCTGAGATGCTTTGCTACTTTAAGAGAATACTGAAGGAACTTGTGAAGCAAGCTTGAGGCAAGAGACTGGAAAAAGAGGATGCAGGAGAGCTGCTTTTGGGAGAGGGGTTGCAGGACATTTTTGAGACAGGAATTTTGAGAGCTGTGACTGGACTGGGGGGCTGCAGTTCTGTTAGACTGTGTGGGGGATTGCTTGAAGAATCTGTGATTTTAGTATCATCATCATCAAATGATCATTCCTGAATAAGGAGACATTTAAGGATCAGGATTGATTTAGACTTTAGCTGGCAGATTAATTGCTGATTGAGGAATTGTGGATGGCAAAAGTTTCTCAGAACAAGGGACCTAAAATAATCTTGCTCAAATTCCTTCAAGAAATATACTCTGTGAAATGAACCTCACAACAGTAATTGGTAAGGGAAAACTAAATACTAGATAGAGAAAGATTACAATGCTATAACCTTCACTTAACTATCTTGTGGTTTGGAAAGCAGAGGGACTCATACATTTCTGCTTTTTTGTTTGTTTGTTTGTTTGTTTGTTTGTTTTTTCCTTTTGTGGTCTGACTCAATATTTTGTTGTTTGAGATTTGCAAGACAGAGATGTAAAAAGACATGATGATATTTGAAAAGGCTGAGCATGCAATTTGTTTCCACTGCATGGAGAGCAAAGGGATTTCTCCTCCAGGAGGTAATTTGGAGGAGTATCACCCTTTGCTCCCAAAAGAATAATACATCTATATCAAAATTACTTACAAAGTGTAAATGAGGAAGGTAGTGGATAGGCAAAAAAAATATCAGAGGGGAATAATAGTGTGTGTGTGTGTGTGTGTGTGTGTGTGTGTGTGTGTGTGTGTTATGAGAATCTAATATATTCCAGAAAACCTTTTTATGTGAATAGCAACTTCTGGCTTAAGGAATGGTGAAAATGAGGTAAAATCTTGCCGGACTTCATCTTTGTAAGAAATGTTTTTCAACAAGTAATCGTGCTTTAGTGGCTTAAACAATTTAATGTAAAGACTCTGTCTGCTAAAGCTGAACATCAAGAATTTGCCACAGTGAGAATATATTTTGCCTTGTGATTTAACACAGCAAAATATTTTTTTTTCTAAATAATTATAACAAAAAATACTACTGCAATAAAGCTGTTTCTAAGAAACAATACAGCTGAAAAACAAAACAAAAGAAAACAAAAACCAATAGTAACAAAACAAACAGACCAAAAATGATTTAGAGAGAGAGAGAGAAGAAAGAATTAACAGTTATTAAGATAATTAATCAAAATGAGAAAACCTGTCTACCTAAATCTTGTACAAAACTAAAAGCCATACTAACTTGATCTACAAATCTGCTATTAACAGCAGGGTTGATTCTGTGAGCAAAATGTAAATTCAGGTATTGCAGGTTTTTGTACTTTGTGATTTTGTTCTAGCCATCTTTAATTGTATTAAACGATGAATAAAGCAATTTAACTCAAGTATGTTAGCTCATGTGTTACGGTGAAAGGGAGAAGATACTGTAAGTGTGTACAGTTGAACTCCATGTGTATTCTATGATTTCCATCCAAGATGATCACAGAATCACAGAATTGTAGGGGTTGGAAGGAGATCAGGAGATCAGGGTCCAACTCCCCTGCCAAAGCAGGTTCCCTAGAGCAGGTAAACTTGATATGATACTACACAAAGCTGCACAGAATTTTTTCTTCAAGACAGCAGAAGCTTCATGTACTGTAGCTGCCATGCCAATACAATTCATGCCAATAAAATTGGAAGGATGTGGCATCTAAGTAGCTCTAAGATTGTTCAAATAGCAAGAGTCACTCCTCTTCTGGCCAGGTAAAATGGACTGTGGTGTAGCACCCAGTAGAGATTATACTTTACACTCATTAAGTTATAAAGGTCAAAAATACATGGATACAGTCTACATAAAGCAATATCAATCATAACACTTTCTTAATTCACAGCATAGTTGTGTCTGAACAGAAATCATAGTGCACAGCAAGAGTAAGACACATCATCATCTCCATGAGACACACCAGAGCTGCAGGCAAAGGCAGGCCAATTAGGTTACTGAAATAAAATTGATCTGAAACTAAGTTACAGATTCTTATTTTGCATATAGTATATATTTTGGCAAAATATTTTAAATTATATTTTTAAAATCAGCTGAAAAATTTGGCTAATCTTCGTTAGTTATGGGTAACAAACAGGATTAACTTCAGAAAAACATTTTCCCTACTTAATATTTTTGCTTGGTCGATTTGAATTTTTATACAATTGCTCTCATTATGTCTCTTCATGAATTTATCTAATCACAGTTATTTAGTGAAGCAACAATATTTATGCTACATAATTTATAGTCATTATATGAGTAAAATTAAGTGTGTGCCAGACAGTGGTCCTAATTTTTCTCTTAGGGAGGAAACCTTTGTAAATAAGTAGAGAACAGGTGAACATAAATAATTCCTTCAAGGGAACTGCAGCTCTACAACATCATAGTTAAAGGTCTTTTAATACTAGGCCAAATTACTTGCTAAATAAAGCATCCTTGATTTCCCACAGCATTCTTCTGGAGAAACTGACTGCTCATGGCTTGGATGGCTGTACACTTCACTGGACTGACTATTAGAAAAAAATCTTCACTGAAAGGGTTGTGAGGCATTGGAACAGGATGCCCAAGGAAGTGGCTGAGTCACCATCCCTGGAGGCATTCAAAAGATATGCAGCTGTGGTGCTCAGGGACATGGTTTGGTGATAGACATGACAGTGCTAGGTTAACAGTTGGGCCTGATGATCTTAGAATTATTTTCCAACTGAAATTCTGTGATTCTGTAATATGAATTGGAAATGTTTCTTTCAGAATGTGAATAACAGGCACAGATTTTTTTTCGGGGGGGGGGGGGGGGGGCAAACACTTTCTCTCATTCATACTTCCATTTTATTTATTAGAAACAATTTAGAGCAACATGTGTTAAATAGCTGGGGCCAAAGATCTATGGATTATTTTCCCTATAATTTGTTTTTCGTCCTTTATCCTATCCTTCATAAGTCTTAGGACACCATTTTGTTGAGTGACAGCTTTTAAAGCTCTGCTAACTTTAGCTGCTCTGACAGCTGTATTATTAAACTCTTAGTTCAGCATGATGGAAGCTCATACATAAAACTTGTTGTAGTTAGATTGTAACTGGCAGTACTGGCAGTTCATAAATTATGCTCTTTGCATTAATAATTCATTTCAGAAAGAGAATGCAGTTGTTTAAACAACTACTACACACACACAAACACACACATATTTTATATGTATTTGTACTTGTCCAGTGACAATTTGCAGTGCCTCAGAAAATTAAATGCATCAGGACATTTTGCTTTCTTGTGAAACTTGAACACCGAGAGAGAAATACTGAACTGGGAGAGCAGTCTGAGACAATATCTGGACAGGCGACTAAAAAAAATAAAAATGAGTTGGACTTGGGGGTTTTGAAAACCCTGGCTTCACTTTCTTGTTTTTTTCTTAATGTGTGAAGTCATCTCACTCATCTATGCCTCACTCACCCACCAGTGTATTGAAGTTAGTTAATCCTACTTTCTTTTATATTCATCATGTCTATTCTAAACTTGCTAAAAGACACGCTTGAATGCAACCAAACAATCACCCTGCACTGGTCATATCAAGGCTGCAAGCTATTAAATTACCCTGCTTGCAATCTACATGGCTGGGTAAATGTACAAAGAGATTCAGTTCTTTCCCAACAGAAAATCTGGCATGTGAGTAGTCATGCTAGGTTAAGAATGTTTGATACAGCACAGTATCTTCAATAAATCATATAATGTACCTCTCTTACTTTGAAGTAGATTTACTTCTCTATCTACTAGCATCCAATAAACAATGGAAAAAAAATATAGTCAATATTTTGGAGACCATTTTCCATTTAATTTATATTCAATAGAGGAGAGCAGAAACCAAAAGAGATATGGAAACTCTGTGTTTTGTAATTTCAGAATATTTTGTGCAGTGGTAAGTTTGATTATTTTATTGCTTATGGTTCTTTACATGTCTTCTAAGACTGTACTCAAATCATAATTGTGTTGATTTTATAGTTGTGTTCTAGCATAATACTTTAATGTTAATTGCCACCAGCATTTTATCTATTTCAACTATATGGCTCCCTTCATTCCTTCTTATGCATAGTCAGTCTTGTACTTATGGGAATAAAACTCTTCTGTCATAAAGAAAGTGACTTATATGAAAAAAAATAATAATAAAATAAAATATATTGACAGGATGTCAAAAAACGTGCCTAATGTGTTCTCATGTGTTACACTAGGACTCCAGCAGAGTCAGTGGGTTTGTACACCTGTGTAGTATAAACACTTTGGAACATCAGGCTTCAACTTTCTCTATACTGGGGGATTTATTCCCAGATTTAATTAAATTTAAACTCCATTTTATATGGTTTAGATGCTTGAAACAGTAACACTTTACCGAGTACAGTGAAGAAAGCTTCAAATCATCAGAGATCCTTGATAACAGCATTTACGTAAAAGTAGCAAATTTCAGGGGTAAGAAAATTTTGTGGATTTGAAGAGGGATTTTGGTGTCAGGGCTGTAAGAAAAAACAGGTGTTGAATCAAGGGTGGCAGGAAAGGACAATAGTGAAGGAAGCCAGCCAGAGACAAGGTAGACCTGTTTGTTGCCATCTTAGTGCTTTTATTTACATACAACACTAGCAGGTCAGTGCTGGAGACTTCTTGGAATCTACCTCCTGGGAAGTTTGCCTATAAGACTTCACAGGACTTTAATATGGACCAGGGCATATGGGTTGTGCTTTAAACATGAAAAAAGTGGAACAACCGTGAGCGTACCAACTTTCTATATCCTTTGAAACAGAAATTTGAATTTATTTGCTACATTTGGACAGTACTTGCATTTGGTTAGCCTAACTAAATCAAGAGACCAACAGGATTACTGTCAAGTTCTCATTTTCAATTTTCAAGATTTGGGAACTTTGAAGAAGGTGTGTGAGTGTTTTTTGTTTGTTTGTTTGGGGGGGCGGGGGGTTGTTGCTGCTGTTCTCTTTTCTTTTATATATATATATATATATTTACTTGTGTCGTTTTTCGGCTCCAGGAGTTTGGGAGGTGAGTCTTTCGGATAAAGGATTCATTAAGAAAAATATTGCCTTTTCCTGGCAGGATTGCTTTCAGAAGCTAATGATAAATTTTACATTCCTTGCATACACCAAGCTCTCATTAATATGATGGCAGCTTTTTTATCTTTGTTATTGTTGTTACTTGTTTGCTAATAGTGCCAGAATATGACTAATATACATTTTTGCCCTTACTAAATGTCTCTGCCCACCCTAGCAAGAAAAAAAAAAAAAAAAAAAAAAAAAAGCGATATTTCATAGACTACATACTGGTCATCTTATTCATAATAAGAGAAAATGATCTCTTTTGGTGGGAGGCATAGGTGGAAGATATTTTTCATTCTTCCTCAAGGCTTCCCCTATAAAGGTGGAGGTCTGTAAGCAGTGCATTAGCAATTCTCTCATGTGATTTTTCCAGCTCTTTGACATCCTTCTTACTGTATTTAAGTTTATTTTATTTTGTTTTGCTTTATTTTATTTTATTTATTGTTTGCTGTGGTTATAACCTTGGTATGCTAAAAAAGGGGAGAAATCCTGAGTTTACTTTCATTCAAAGTAAATGTTCAACATTGTTGTAGAAGTTAATTATCTAGGAAAAAAAAAAAAAATCCAATGTTTTTGCTGTTACAGTTGCTGACAGTATCTCTTTATCTGCAACTCGAGAGAAGATGGGACTTCAAAAAGTATAAAGACTAGGTTGTTTAAAATATGTAACATTTTAATATTTTAGGGTTAAAATGGAAGTGCAAAATAATGATGCTAATTGAAAACATTGCCATGAAACTGCAAAAAAAGCTCAGCCAAAAGTACTAAGTAGGATTTTAAAAAGAATAAAAGTTGTGTTTTCCTTTTGGTTCACTTTTCCTGCCATTGTTGCTCCATGTTATTCTCAGGACTCCAGCTATAGCAACGTGTCCATATTCCAAAGAATTTAGCTGTTGTTGGTCATTTCATAAATCTACAAAACCAGCCTTGTGCACACATACAGAAGCTTCATGCTAACAAAGAAACCCTTAGTTTTCACTTCCATATTTTAGTAATTTAGCTAAAGGGAATTGGGTCAAGTATGTTCAGAGAAATCCTTCTAATAAGATGTGAATTATTCTTGGAGACTAATAGCCAGATAATGGATTTTTATCAGATTTTTAACATTAAATAAGGGTATGGCTAAGGAATCTTGCCAAGGATTTGAAATTCTGCCATAAATTAGCACTGTTTTGAGTTGTCTCTATAGACACCAAAATGAAATAAGTAGTAACATAGAAGATACTTTTCCTTCGGACTTGCTCCAAAGAGCAAATATCGACAAATGTGGGAAAACTTGGACTGCCCTTAATTGTTTTGCACTCCTGACGTGACTTCAGTTTTCTAGTCAATGCTGTTAATTTGGCAAGTTTGGCAAGTGCTAAATTTGCCATTAAAGCTAAATAGAAAATCAATGGCTAACAGTCAGCAACAATATAATCTACTCTGACTATTTTCTAATCTGTGAATGCTGAAGTCTCAAGGCACTTAGAGTAGGAATTGTTGTCGATTGTGATATTGGGGCAAATATTTCTCTTTCAGGGTCTTTATTGTTTGTCAGGCAGAGTCCCTCTATGGGATGGCACATGAGCAAAATTCTGTGCACTCATGAAATGTCAGTGTTATCTGAGAAAATATTTGCAAGTTTTTTGTTGCTAACTGCAGGAGGTGCACTTAGTTGCATCTAGCTGTCAAGTCAGCTTCTGATGTGAATAGAAATAACGTGTTCTGTGTTCTCAGTGAGATCATTCATGACAAATGGAAGAATAATAGCCCTTGCTAATTTGTATTGAGGTATACACACTGCTGGCTTGGTGGCATCACTGCAACAAACTGTGAATCATGTGCAAAATGGAAAAATCCCTGATTTTTCTGTACAAGGACTGAATACAAAACAAGCTGTTGTCTGCTCTGTATTTTGGGCACTGGTGCTCTAGCTTTGGCTTTTCTTTTTTAACAAAAGAATGCAAGAAACCAAAACTGACTGTAAGAGTAAAAGAAAATTATTTTCCAAATATCGTCCTGTATCTGTTCCTATATTTATATTTTCAAATACTGTCCTTAGTCTTAAAAAAATTAAAATCAAAGATTCCCATTTTGAGTACCTTAGATGTTTTAAATAAAAGTTTGTTAAGTGGATTATGCTTTTTGCCTTCTCCCCTCTCTCTTTCTTGCCAGTCTTGCAAGTCTCCAGTTCACAATTCATAAACCTTGTGTGAAGAACCAGCTGTCACTGTCACTTTGAGAAACAAACAAAAGAGAGCTGTCTTCAGTACCTGGAAACCCCTTAACCACTTTTCTGGGACACGAGTCTTCTGTAATACAAGAATATTTACCCACAAGGCAGTATTGAAGTCCAGTGTATTTTGTGGACTTTTGTGTATACTGAATTAAGCACTAAGGAAAAGCAGCCTGCATTGGGTGTGCCAGTAGGACATTTCCTCAGCAGAGCTGTGTGTACATCAAGAAACTACTATGAATGTTTCTTAAGTAAGCTCAACCATATGGTCTTGGAAAGCAGGCCTCAGCATGAGAACTACTGTACAGGCAAAAATTGTTTGTGGGCCATTGTTTCCATAAATCAACAAAATTAGTCAGGCCTGCAATGTTCCAAGAATTTCCCTCTCAAGTTTTATTCTCATTTTGACAGGAAAATATCAAGTATATAACATGCAAATGCTTGGGGAATAGTTGTTTTAATGCCAGCTCAGTTAGGTGACAATGACCTGCATTTAAAATTGAGATACCAGGAACAGAACAGCCGCTGGAGTCATGAGTAGAGCTCTCTCTCTCTCTCTCTCTCTCTCTCTCTCTCGTTTTTTTTTTTTTTGTTTTTTTTTTTTTTAAGTTGGGGTTTTCAAGTTTTCACTGTGCTCAAGGAGTATTCCTCTAGAGTAGGCTTCATTCTTGGACAATCCGCAACATTCAGAAAATTGTCCCTGTAACTACTAAACCTATTGTGTTTCATGTGACTGGGAGGAAGGAAGCAGTTGACATGGGCCCTTGGAGGTTTCCACCAAAGCTCTTGGATGAGGTACTGGAAGAGCCTGTGGCTTTTAAATATAATGTCTTCTGTATTTAAGTTGTCATTTGGTTTTGGTTGGAAGAGGGGAAGAAAGTTGGGATGCCACCAAATGTCACAGATACTGTGAATCTTTGTCATTTATTTTATTTGAAGTTGGCCCTTAAAAATAAAGGATCTTATTGGGACTTTCAGCATTTTTTTTTTTCCTGAATTATATTTCATATCTCATGGTTACTTCAAAAGTAGCTTGAAAATATGAGCTGAGTATGCCTCAGCAAATATCTTATTTCAAAATTACTGAGATTGTCTTGAAATAATATAAATAAACAAATTTTCTGTAACTCGTTTAGAATTGCCACATGAATTTACTGCAACACATTTTCTTTTTTTTTTTTTTTCATGCTTCTTTGATAGCTTCTTTGGCTTTTCATTTGGACTAATTTTTCATGTAATTTCAGTGCTAAAGCATTTACTCCTCTCTATTCCCTGAATGAGAAAGAATATAAATTATCTTTTCTACTGTACAACTAAATGCTACATTCATAGGTATAAAAATTCTGCCTTTCTAAAATGTGAATAAAAAATTCCTTTCTCCCTTAGAGAGTTTCTAGACAAGAATCCAAATAAAGACCAAATCTATGGTTATTTCTTCCCGATTGCCCTGTTACTGAACACAGTTTTATAGGTATATTGAATGAATCTCTTAGATTTGTCAATAGCAGTGATCCTGTGACCATTTCTATAATTCATTCCTTTTCCAACAGGAAAAAAGTAGCAGAATAAAATTTTCAGGTTGCTCGTATGAATCTTCTTTTTAAAAGGGTTTTGTTGTTAGTGGCGGTGGTGTTTTTTGCTTGCTTCTTTGTTTCTTTGTTTTTTTGTTTTTGTTTTTGTTTTTTTTTTTCAGTTGATGTACATAGGCTGTTTAAAAGGCTTATTTATTTATTTATTTTTCAATAAATGTGCATAGGAGACTTTTTTAATCCTTAGGTTAGAAATTCCATGGGTATAGTTGTATATATTCTCCACATAAGTTTATGAATACTTTTTCTTCTTTTAGTATTTACATACTCAAGACATTTTTCTGTTGCATATCTTAGACTGAAGCCTAGTACTGGATCGTCAGTTCTCTAAGTTCAGGAATTTGATTCCTACATAAAAGATTATAGAAATCTATGAAGCAAATTTGTAGAATTTAGCTTTTAAAAGGTATTGCTATGGGGTGAAAAGAGGAAGTGAAGCATCTTATTCATTTATTCACTGTTGATTGTTTTTTGTCATTATGAAGATTTTTTTTCCTTTATTTGTAATGATTAATTAAAAAAATAAAAATATAGATTAAAGAACACTATTAATCTGAACATGATAGGTTGGTCTATTAAGGAAAATATTTAGAAATTGCATATGCGTGTTTATATGCAATGCACATGTCTAAGAAGTGGAAAGTCACTATCATGAAAATAAATAAATGTTTCTCAGTGGATAGTAGAAAATCTTCATAGTAAAATTGTTCATAATGTTTAGGAGTGTCTGTGTTGATTGTCTTGAAAGAGGAGTCATATTTCTTTACTTTATTCAAGGAATCCTCTTTTGAAGATTCCCAGGGAAAATTCAGTTCTCTGCCCAACTTGCACATGTTTTAGCAAACACATTGAGAGGTAACTTTTAGACAGACTACTTTTAGTTTGTTGCCATAGGCACTCTACAAATGCAAATTTTAGCACTGTCAGACCTGTCTTTCCAGATTAAAAGTGAGTCAAAGTGGTTATGGTGAAGGATCTTTAAAAATGGATAACAGAATCATCAAAGAACTTTCTGCTTCCACAAACATTAAGTTCTTTACAGTATGCTTGAGCTGAACACATGCTTTTATAGTTATTTTTTCCCCAGGTTTTTTAAGGTTATTCCTTCATTTTACATGAAATTACTAAAAAGTTCACCCACAGAGCTTCACAGAAAAATTAACTTAGAAAAGTCCTTGCCAAGGTGCTAGAGAATCATTCTCTGTTAGCAGAACACATAAGGAGTTTTCCGATGGCCTTTTTTATCTATTTATTTTTTTTTATTTTTTTAACTCTTCTTCTTTCTCTGTTCTTATGTAAGGCCATTGCTTATCTTCAGTTTTTCTCTGTGGCAGTAGCTGACTCATACTCTACGTACTAGCTCATGTAACAGCCCTTTGACCTGAACTAACCTTTTCCCACTTGTTCTTCACTTATGTCTTGGCTAGTCTGTCTTCTCATCCAAGTGAGTCTTATTCTTCTCTATGTTCCATGTAGCGAAATATGATGCAGTGCCAATGTGCTATATTTTAAATGATTTACAGAGGAGCCTGTAAATGAAGCAGAAATTGCACAAGAGAGCTGAATTCGGAGCTCAGCTTCTTGTCTAACCATAGACCGACCATCCCTCATGTCATGTCCAAAAGTAAAAACAGTGAAGGACTCTTGTTGCTTCCTGCAAACAATATACATATTGTTTCCCATGTATTTATGTTTTGAATCTAAAGCTCAAATAAATGCAACAGGGAAAAAATAAAATTCAAATATCTTTACAGTCATAAGATAACATGGCAAGAAGCCAAAAAGGGATGACAGCTGACTGGGGAGCAGAGACAGTGCAGCTGGAGTTATTTTCTAAATTAGCTACTGTTTGTTAGTCATTGAGAAGACATTTTTTCTTGAAGGTGGTATTAAGTATTTTGCCTTTTCAGCACAAAGGGAAGATTTAGTTTTTATTTTTATTTTTTTTCATAATAAAAAGACTACAGAGTATTATTGCATCTTACTTAGGGCTGAAACATTTGCCTTAACTCAATGAATGTTTTATCATGAGATTTGTGGAAACTAAAGAAGTTGCTGACTCCTTAATGTCTACAGACCATTTCCACATCTATCCTACTCCATTCCTTCCCCAAAAGGCTTGTTGCAAATCAGAAAAAATGAATTATTATTTTTTATTTATCCCTTGTCTCATTATGTTATTATTTCTCTGAAGCCTAGCCCAGAACTCAGTGTGATATGTGCTATAAAAACACTCTGACATGATAGTAGCCACCTCTATAGAGCCACATACAATAAATAATAATAATAATAATAATAAATAATAATAATTTGACTTCACAAGATGAAGGAACCCTCATTTAGTCACGTAGGATCTGTATACTGCTATTTATCTGATCTAAACAAAAAACTTACCCAAGTGACTGACAATTTTGGTTAGCTACCAGTGAGAAATCCTGAGAGTAATGTGTATTTTCAGCATTTCTGTATACTATTCAACATTCAGGTAAGATAAGCCTGCATATCATTTGTCTCTTATGAATCTGCTAACAAACAAGTCTAGTGATGTAAAGGTCATCATGGATTCTCCTGTTGGAGATATATGTTACTTGTGAAAACTGAAGCTCATTGGAGATGTGGCATCTCAATGGTTAGGACACTAATTCAAACTATAGAGATTATTATTAAAATTATTAAAATTAATTCCCAGGTTAATATACTAGTTATCAGAGAGCCAAGTCATGTTTCTTCCTGACCAAACGGATATTTAATTAGTCTGAGGGGAATAGTTTTCATAGGAAGGGCTGAGGCAACACATTCTGCAGTAATGTATAGCTGAGTAATTAAAGCATTCCTCAGAGCATAGAATAGAAGCACAAAAATGCATAGAACCTTGTGCTTTCCGTGATTTTATTTTTATTTTTAAATGTGGGGTTTAGCTTGCTTGGTAAGCACTGAAGATTCCTGTTAGATTGAAAACTGCAAAACATAAAGGCAGAAAAATATTTCCTTTCCTGGGGCATTAAGTAGTCTGCCCAGAAACAGGGCATCTGTGTCCATCTGTTATCCTTACTCAGATAAAAAACCTGAAGCATACAGTTGTATTTGAGCAATAATCAAACAGGGTTTTGAAGCTGTTATTCACTGAACCAGGTGGAGTCCAGGCAGTGTGCAAGAGCAGGTTAACACAATCAAAAGACTGCATTCAGACTTAAATATAGGATATATGTGTTGCACCGATCACATTAAGAGTTACAGTGTCCTTGAGGCCTTTGTCCCTCTAGTTACCTGGGGCAACTCTGAAGATGACATCATTGTTTCTTGAGAAGTCCTAACTAAAATAGAAGTTAAACCACACACACACACACACACAAAAATCTAAAAAAAAAAAAATAAAATAAAATAAAATTATATACAGTAAAACAAAACAAAACAAAACAACCAAAACAAACAAACACAACAACAACAAATCACAAAGAAATTATCCAAGACACCTTTAAAAATATAAATGTTTTAGGAAATCATTTGGTCTGTATTGAAGTTATGTTATATTCTTTCTTCTAGATATCTTCAACTTGGACAACTGGTTAAAATCGAGAGTTGCATTTGTACCTGCATCGTAATGAGAATATATAAGTGCAACAAAACTAAACAAGGCTGTCCTGTGTGAGTGAAAATACTGCAAGGAGCTCCAGCCTGCATGTTCCATTTTTTCCCTACGTGTGCTTCCAGGTGGACAGTGGTATCTGCTATGAACTAGGAATTAGAGCTTTCAGTCAGGTTAGCAATACCTGTTGGAAAAAAAGGTTGCTTTCTCTGTGAGCATCTGCCCAGACTTTCATTTCCCAAGAGATTTTAAAGGTTTTTGGCTCTTCTAGATTTGGGTAAGATCTAAGCATTTCTGGAATAATGCTGATATCATGTGTGTGAATACCCAAATGTTGTATTGAAACAATTTTCCTCTATTGTTCTATGGAGATTTTTTTTTTTTTTCTGGAACTAATAAGTACCAATTGTTGTCTGTTACTGAAAACAGGGAGGAGAAAAATATTCTGCTTTCTATTATTTTGTTCATGTGGCTAAAATTTGCCATTAGATTTTCATTCATATGGAAGCAAGTGACAATGTAGATGACTTTCTGTGGATTGTAATCAGATGGCTTGTCCTCCCAAAGTAGTTACCTGCTAAAATTCCTCTACATAAACGAGCTTCTTATATATAAAGAGGGAAGTCCTAGATTTAAACATTTCTTTTGCTAAGGAATAATGAAATCAGTTGCAGCAGAGATATGAGCTGTACCAATTAATTTGCTAGCTCTGTTAAGACAAAATAAATACAACCATTATTAAAACGTGTTGCTTTTCAAAAAGAAGATAAGCTTTTTTTTTTTTTCTTTTTTTTTTTCTTTTTTTTTTCTGGAGTATTAGAAGATGATAGCCCAGTATGAGATACCAAATACAACATAATGAGATGATCTCACTAATATGAATGGAATTAAATTTCATTTGGTGGTTCCCAATCACTTTCAAAATTATACAACATTCTAAAGTAAATGCAAATATATATTTTCTTTAATCCCAATATTAATACAGTTATCACATTTAGAAACAAATGCACATATAGAGAAATACTACCTCTTTTTAACTTCCTTGGTTCTGGATACTGCTCACAGGTCAAGTGTTTTGGATTTGGAGGTAAATCGCACTTTGAATATTCCTCTTTTCCTTCAGATTGCATTATTTTCAAATCCTTCTGCAAGATTTCTCATAATTTGTAATTTAATGATAATATAACAGTGCATTTAAGGAAATGCTAGTGTCCCTTGGGTATGGCTAGCTGGAGCCATCTCCTGTTCAGACAGTAAACAGGCTGTGCTAATCACCAACACTGTTACCTTAAACTTGTTATTTTATTTATTGTTCTGGAGTTGTTACCTTCTAACTTTCCTGTTGTAGATCCAGACCTTAGTGCAATCTTCTGTAAAGGAAACCTAAAATGTAGGTGATTTTATATGCTGATTAACAAACTTATTGCAAGGTTTGGTTTAAACAGATCAATATCCTAAATAAATATGGTTTTAAAACACGTTGCCAATTTCCATTCTCTTCAAATTTAAAAAAGGGTGTGTGAGAGAGAATTTTAAAATCTAATTTAGATAAACCTTTCAAAATATCAGATTTCTCTACTAGCATTAAATTATCATGATTGAAATATTCAGTGTATTGTTGCAGCAAAATTTTTAAGTCTTGTTTTCCTTGTAGGGGAAAAGGTTATGGCCTGATGCAGACATTTAAGGTGAACACTGAATTAATTGTATCTGATAGCCAGTAGAAAGTGTATCTTATTTAATTTACAGAGAGCTCTTGTTAAATTAGGCAATAAGACCTTTGTTACACATATGATCAGAGTGAAGAAATACATCACAAATTTTGAGGTAAGTAATTGTTTACTCAAAAAAGCGCCAGAAAGAATAGGAATAGCTGTTGTCATGGAGTCCTGAAGCAGAATATGAACTTCAGGTTTTTACTTTGTAAATAATAATAAGAAAATTCCTTCAGTCCAGAATTCTAGTCCTTTTGGGAGGCTCGTTGCTATACTTGACTGGTATTTGCAAAAGTTTGTCAAGATTGTTGGGTTCAAAGTGCTTTAGAAGTACAAACGAAACTCTGCACATGGAAGATTTTTTTTTCTTCTTGCATGAGTAGCCAGATATATGTTGAAATAATCAATGTTTTTTTTTTTTTAAAGTCATTTTGTGGCCAACACCATTGGTAAACACCATTTGTATAAAAAATAAATAAATAAATAAATAAATAAAATATTTTTGTTTATTATTAAGTCCACATGAAGCTAATGAGGTTCAAGCCAAAGTGCAAGATGCTGCACCTGGCCGGGGCAGTCCCAGACAGGAGCACAGACTGGGAGAAGAACTTTGGGTCTGAGAGCAGCCCTGTGGAGAATAACTTGGAGGTGCTGATGTACAAAAGGCTTGACATGAGCTGACAGTGTGTGTTTGCAGCCCAGAAGGCCAATTGCATCCTGGGCTGCATCAACACAGAATTGGCCAGCAGGTCAAGGGAGGTGATTGTCCCCCTCTACTCTGCCCTTGTGAGGCTCCACTTGGAGTGCTGCATCCAGGCCTGGGGCCCCCACCACAAGAAAGGTATGAACCTGTTAGAAGGGGTCCAGAGGAGGGCCATAAAAATGATCCAGGGGCTGGAATACTCTGGGGCTGTTCAGCCTACAGAAGAGAACAGGCTCTGGGGTGACCTCATTGCAACCTTTCAGTACTTAAAGGGGGCTTATAAAAAAAGATGGAGAGCGACTTTTTGCTCAGTCAGATAATGACAGGACAAGGTGAATGGTTTTAAACTAAAAGAGGGGAGATTTATGTAAAAGAGGGGAGATGTTAGGCAGAAATTCTTCATTCAGAGGATGGTGAGACACTGGAACAGGTTGCCCAGAGAGGTTGTGGATGGCCCATCCCTGGAGGTGTTCAAGACCAGGTTGCATGAGGCTCTGAACAACCTGATCTAGTGGGTGGCATCCCTGCCTATGGCAGGAAGGTTGGAACTAGACAGTTTTTATAGTCCCTTCCAACCCAAACCATTCTATGATTCTATGAAAATAAAGCTGTGATGGAAATCTGACATCTCTATAGAGCATCTACTGTTAGAAATAATATACTTACACAAGTTTAAAAACTTCACTGCTAGTAATTGACAAAAAAAAAAAAAAAAAGGAAAAGAAAAAGATACATTTGTGAGATCACGGGAAAAGTTACTTTAAAGATTTCTCACTATAAATAATTTCAATTAATTTCTTATGAAGTGTGCTACATCTGTTTCTCTCAATTGAGCATCAAAAGGATGTTTTGGTATTAGGAAACCTATAATTCAGAACAGCTAACTGCATCAGTTGGGTGTCCTTACACGTACAAAGTGTACCTAAGTGTCAGATACAAATGGTCTTCATTAGATGGACCTTACTGAAATAAATGCCTTACTGCCTCCCTGGCAGTGGCAAGAACAGCTGTCCCTGGAGGATCCTGTAGTAACTGTCCATACAACCACAGGAAACTGAAATTTGCTTCAGAGGATGTCTTTTGGGAAAAATTCTGATCTATGGACTAGTTAAGGATTTTTCTGTTAATTTTTGGATGCCTGAAACATATTCACATGACAGATACCCACCAAATTGCATCTCAGCATATTGGTGGGACCTGGTAAGGTCATATCAAAACAGACTGAGCCTTTTAGCTTTATGGATCAACCTTTGAATACTTTCTTATTTACTTCTTGTTTTCTTGTCATCTCCATGTATTGTGCAGCTTATTTTTGCTCTGCTTTTTAGAGGAATTACTGATAATATTTTTCATTTCCTCCTTGAGGTGGCTGCAAAATACATGGATCTTTTTAAGGAAAAGGCTACTTGGCTGAAATTAGACCTTTTCTGTTACTGTCCTTTTTGATGGACACCTGTGAATTTTTGAGAAGTGACAAGTGGAGATGATGATAACTGAGGACTTTTGTAAACAAGATCCCATGACTGAGTTTTATTTGATGGCTATTCATGAAAGCATCCCAAGCTCCACTCTGCTAACCAGTCTTCATGGAAAGCCTGTTCTCAGTGAAGAGGGGAAGAAGAAAAAATAAAATAAAATAAAATAAAATAAATGATACTTAGTATTTGCACTGCATTTTCTCAATAATTTTACAAGGCATACACGGCAGCCATTTTGACTCTCTCACAGAAGAGGCCACCTCCTGCCTCTTCTCAGCTATATATTTGCTAGAAAATGAAGTGCAGTTAAGAGATTAGCAGCACTTTACAGCTATTCTGTTGTACTCATAGGTTTATGTGTTGTTAATTTGAAAACAAAGCTATTATGCTTCAGATGCTGTTATGGTTTTGATAAAGAAGCAACGGGATAGATAAAAATACTCTCCAGGCATTGCAAATTGCCAAAGTAGTTGTATTTAGGCTCATTGGGTCATTTATCTTCAAACCACACAGCTGACTCGGCACTTGGGTGGGTTGAGAAGTAAGCAGTTTTGACATTTAGCAGCCCAAGGCTTCTTTTCTCCTTGAGAGACTTCCATGTCAGCTATGTTCGTTTTCTGTCTGCTGCACTATTTTGAAGCAGATGGTAAAACCTCACCTCAGCTGGGTGGTTGGGACCCTTGCTGCATTTAGCAAAGCTAACCAATTGAATTATAACTGATTGTGCCTGCGGGTATTGAGTAGTATATGATTTATGGTGTTTCAAATATAGTCTGTGGAAGGTACCAGAATGTAGCACTGAATATATTTTGAAAAAATCTATGGAGAATAAATACTAGTAATAATAATAATAATAATAATAATAATAATAATAATAATAATAATAAACTCATGGAAAACCAAACAGAATAGTTTAGAATGAGATAAGTTCCCTTCTGTTCAAAATAGCCTCATCACAAGCATTTTGTCTACTGTAGATGTACTACTGCGTATATTCAGTCTACTTGTTTAGTCTTCATTGTATCTTGAAATTATTACCATATGTTAACTTAAACATATTTTTGCACTGAATGTAGCTCTTTCCTGTAATACGTGCAGTTTAGGAAATCCAGATTTCAAAGCTGGGGTCTGTATAGATGCTGAAGTGATAAGCCTGAAATAGCAGAGAACATTCAGTGAGGTTATTGCATCAGCACCTCAGCAAAGCACTTCTGTTCAGTTAGGCATAAAGCCTGAGGGTAAAGTAACGACCATTGCAGGATCAGCAGTTCTATTTTTAGACTGCTCTCTTCCAAATCTCATCCTCTTGCAGCACAATATTTGTCAAATTGGAAATAATGCACCCTAAACAATCTGCGTAGTTAGAGGTCATGAGTGTTCATACTGGAACATAACAGCAATATATATTAATCTTTTTAAAATGAACAACCCTTAAAATGAAGTTAAAGTGTATTTATTCATAATGAATGTCTCCAGATAAATGCCTAGCAAAGGATATCTTATTTTCAGCTGTTTAGTAATCCTGTTTAATTATGCCTCTGCTGAAACTGGGAAAGGTTTTAGTGAAAAGTGATTAGGAGAAGATGAGTATTTGCTGCAAGCTACTATTGTGAATACAATACAAAAAGCTGCCAGCCCCTCAATAAACAGTGTTTAGTAATACACAAAATCGAATCCAGAGTGTACCTTGCAAATGGCATTTTGAGTTGCATATTCTACATTTCCTTTACATCAGCAGAAGGCAGCTGAGGTCTACAACAGTACAAGAATATAGTGAATGATTTCCTGAAAATAACGTAGAGAACAAGTGTAGCCATTTTAAGTTCACAGGCGATCAGTGATTGTGTTACAATATGTGTTCAGTTATTCTGAACACTTGGATGAAATATTCTTGTTAGATATTGAGCCTCTCAGGAGGGGAGTGTGCTGTATGTGTTCATGTGGCATAGGGCAGGCATTACCAGAAGACAAAATCCAGTACTCACAATGTTTTATTCATGAGCATTCACTATGGTGAATTCACATAGTTTTAATCATGTATGTTATCTTATTGTTTCTGCTTCCTGATGGGATAACAAAAGCCTCATAAATCTAAAACTTCAAAAAATGTTTTGAGAACACACAGTTTATTTACAGTTTATTTATTTATTTATTACAGTTTAACTGTATTTTGTGAAGTCTGTTATCAGTTCAGAATAATTTGTGAATATTTGCTTACATTAACATTTGTTAGTAAACATGAAACCAAGTGTTAAGAAAACTGTATGGTTTGCAGGTGTAAGCAGAGCAAACTGAATAAAATATTAACAGATTTTTGGCAATAGTTTTCCTATTTCCTACATGTATTCTGCTTTGACAACCTGCTCAAATGGTTCTTGTTTCCCTTAGGGTAAAGAAAGCAGGCAAATGCACATACCCTGCTTAGCATGCTATTCACACTCTCTGAACACAAATGCATACCTTATGGAGGCACTTATATTTCTTCTCTTTTCTTGGAACAGACAGCAAAATTCCCACTTTTTATAATGAACTCTCAAAAATGGTAATGTGCCATAAGTGGAGCAGAGGAGCAAATAGAAAGGAAATTCTTCTCCTGCCAACCTCACTCAGAATTCTCTGTCCATCTCACTAGGCAGAAACTTCTTTCTGACCCCAGCCTAGCACTTAGATTGGCCCTGAACATATGATGAATGTGCCCCACCAAGTTATCTAATTTCTTTCTACCAGAAGGGGTATAGGTGTCTCCAATTAAAATCTCATCTGTAGTTGTGTCCCATCCTCAATGCTTTGCAACAGGAGCTAGCTTGAGCTGTATATACAGATCCAGAGTCCTCACAATAGTGATTGTAGTTCAATTTTTGATTCTGATCTTCCAGCAATATTAGAGAAAACTCAGACAGAGAGACTCCCAGAGAAAGTGCTGCACCATGGCATCTTACTAGCTGTGCTAAAGCTTAAATCACTGTATTTCTGCTGATGGAAACATTGTATAAGCAGAAGTCAGCTATTTACAGTGATCAAAGAAACACATTTTTTGTGGTTGCGTCTAACCAAACATTTTCTTTAAAAGGCAAACTGTTTGCCTGCTAGAGGATGTGAACAGAAACTGTTTAACTGAAACAGAACATGCTTGCCCACATTTCTAGAGTGCTAAACAACCCTTAAAGTGAAGTGTGAAATGCCATTTTTGAGAACTGAAGTATTGAACTTTTTATTCCTCTAAGTTCATGGTTTCAGAGGAACATAGCAAATGCCATTGCAAGGGATACTTTTAAATTGAAAAATAATGAGACAGCACCAGATTAGTATTTCAGAGAAGCTGAAACACCACTGAACCTGGAATATATCTGAATTTTCACGGGGTAGGGACATACAAGACTTCAAAAGTCCTTGTGTAGCATCCAACATTTTACAAGGAATCGGACAGAATTTAAGAAACTGTCAGAAGTTATAACTTATGCAGGTGACAATTTAGGGGTTTTATGGGCCACTGGAGGACAGAAAATGTATTACGTTGTGCCACTTGTGTTTACTCTATTGTGTATTACTCCTCAACAATGAAGTAACACTATATTCATGATATATATATTTTTTTATAAACACCAATACAATGAATTCTATATATACATGCATTTATATAAAGCTAATTGAACTACAGAATTTGCTTTACTCCTTCCATTTCATCTGTTTTGTTGTTCCCAAGCCTTGATTAAAGTATAAACACTACAGTCAAATAACTTTTTCATTTCCTCCAGGAAGTTAAATTTTCATTGCCACTTGTTGACATTTCTGCTTGGGAAGGTTTTGGATTTTCATTCAATTCAGTAAAGCTGGATATAGTTCAAGCTTCCACAGACAGGAAAAAAACAACAACAACAAAAAAAAACAGAGGCTATATATATATATATATATACAAA
>CM021732.1:32759646-32778774 GCA_011075105.1 Heteronetta atricapilla | reverse complement strand
CCCTTGCTAGGGTCTTTGTGGTGACAAATCCTCAAGGCTTTTGAGGTAGATAGGTTTTCTCATCATTTTTCATATTTTCTTCTGTAGATGGTGACGCAGGTGGCCTCTATATGGTGTGGCCTTTGTCCCATACCTATCTGTACCTTGACCCACAATTATCTTACATCCTGCATGCAACTTTGCTGTCTCTGGTGGAGGGTGCATATCAGTGCCCCACACCAAGACCACCTGAGTTACAGGTATCATGACTTACTCAGATCTACTGTAATAAACATTTCTATGATAACTGTTCTTTCCTATATGTTATGCCAGTCTATGAGATAAATAACACTTGCATTAATTGCTAGGAATTCTGCAATCAGGTAGCACATTATGTAATAGTGCTAAGTGCTAAAGCACATCATTTCTTCTCACTTCTATAAATCATCTAGAGATTTTTATTTCTTCTTAAGCTCCTAAAATACCTTTCCAACTTTCAGTTAATCTATTTGTGTTTTGTACCTCTTTCTTTTGTGATACTATCTTTGTTTTCTCGTTTTCTTTTTTTTTTTTTTTTTTTTTTTTTTTTGTATTTCACTGGTGTAAGTTCATGCTGTTTGCCACTCCTTTCTGCTCAGATGTTTGGTTTGACAAAAACAGATTTGTTGATATCATTTAAAGGTCTTGAGTGGGGTCTTTAAGTCCTCTGGAGGATACTCTGACCAAAGTGTCAATTTTATTGCAACACTGAGTAATACAGATATTTGTATTGTAATCGAATACATTATTTCTATGCAAATATCTTTTTTTTTTTTTAAAAAAAAAAAAAAGACACTACAGCTAAAATTGAATTTCATTGGTATTCTTCAACCAAACTTGTTCTAAGTCATAGGCAAGTCTGCCTTGTTTTCAAAACCCCTTTTTGAAAAACATTCTATCAGAAGATTCAAAAATAGATGTGACCATCCTTAAGAACAGTAATGTATTAGAATTATTCTTGTGAAGGCACAAATTCTGTCCTTTGAAAGCATTCCAGAGTTTAAGTCTGACTGGTATTTAAATAATGCAAAACATGAACTAAAAATCAAGATGCAGTGAAGAAACATCAGCATCATTTTGTGTTTGATATTTAAAAAGAAAACAGTTAGGTCATTCCAACACACAGTCTGTCTGGGACACAGCATTATTCACTGTAGTAGTCCAGAAATAGACTCATCTTTGGTTTAACTATAGTAGCTCACTCTTGTAGTACTTGATTCTACCATAGAAATCATAGAAAATAAAGTTGAGGGGACATAAGACCTCCTCTTCCTGAGTGAGGCCATGTTTGTGTAATTCCTGCATAGAACCTTGACACTTTTTACCTCCCTTCCCTAATATAAGAAAGACAACAGCATCATCTCAGAAATCTGTTTCAGTAAATAGCTATTTATACAATGGAAAAGTATTCTTAGTGTCTAACTTAAATTGTCCTTGCTGCACTTTAATTCAGGGACTGAGTGTTTTATTAGTATCTCATTCCTCTTTTGCAACTGCCTTTTACTCTTTTGAAAACTGCTACCTTACTGAAAAAGCTGCAGCAGATTAGTAGAGGTATTGTAAGGGATTCTCCACAAGTGTTCTTTACACACAGACATGATGGCTAAGGAAGGCACAAAAAGGACAAGCAGAATACAAGGGGTGATCCTGTGGTACATGTAACCAGTTTATATCTTTGAAACTTTTATTGATGGCAGTGGTATGTGCTAGTACATGACACCTGCTCTCAGCTGGTGGTGGGTTTAGCTGAAGGATTTGGACAAGTATTGCTAGGAGCTGGAAGATTTTATCTAGTATTCTGCTTGAAGGAATCACTTGCTAAAACCAAGCCTCTTATATCTTTTCTAGAGTTATTGGTAAGGATTGGAAAATACATTAAATGACTGCTAGAGTAAAAATTTAAGATTAAGGTTTGGCTTAGAATGGCAGGAAAGATGAATGGCAGTTGCTGCTTGGTTTTCATAAGTTTACACTCATACTAGTACTGCTGGTTCTGCTAGGGGATAGGGAAACATCATGCAACTTGTTTGGGCAAGAGAGAGGATAAGATCTCTCTGTTAGGGATACAGTAGGTCTTGGAAATCAGGGAGGGCTGAACAGTGTAGATGATGTTTTTTTTTGACTTGCCTTAAATGATTGAGATTGACTTGCTGGATTTGGCCTACTGTTCTAGAAGCAAGTTCTATACTAAAGTTAGGGTCCTAGACTAGGATAACTAGGATATAAAATTTAAGGATGCTGTTTTGGAAGTAAGTGCTATATATAGAAATCCTTTGCTCTACAGTTAATCATTGCCAGTTAAGGGCTAGAAATAAGGTTAAAACAAAAGTCAAGGGGGTGCTAAGCTGCAATTATGTTTGTGTTTGGGAAGGTTTGGAAGGTAGTGACACTTTTGTGTCATTTCCATGTCCAAAACCCAAGTCTGTTCTTGAACATAAAGCTTTGGCTTTGCATGTGAAAGTGTACTACCAAAGACACAACATGTTATGTCTAAAAGATACTAAAGGAATCAGCTTGATAGAGCCAATCTAAAGATGAGCAAATTTAGTTAAAGCCAGCACTGATTACAGTTGAGGCTTTCCTGCATTTCTTAACACTGCAGTCTTAACACATTTCTTTCCTGCAGTCTTAACACTGACTTTAGCCATGAGTTTATGCTAGGCCAAGTGGTAGCAACTGTGTGAGGCTTGGTACAGAATCTTAGTTCTTGAATTTTCAGTACATTATTCTGGAAATGGAAGATCAGACGAAATCCTGTTACTGTGGGACTTTAACATGCATACAAGATTAACATTCCAATGGTATTGTGGCTGTTACTGAAATTACACTTAAGCAAAGGTGTAGAATTTGGTTAGGATTTTGAGATGTAGAAGTTCAGGGTTGTGGTCAATTCATTGCATTGGCTAGTACTATAAAGACTGATGTCTTGACTTCTGCTAGTAAATTTGGGTCTGAGCGCTTACTCTTAGTTGCATGGTATTCCTGCATGCATAGCAGGGGAAATACTAATATCTCTGCACTAGTAAATAGGTGTATTTGTAGGAATAGAGTCCTTTTCTGAATTCTTCCCCTCCCTACTCAGAACAGATCAAATTCCTTACCCAAAGGATAATAAAAGGTTAAAACATACTGGTAAAAACACACTGTGATTCCTTATGTGGATGGCAATTATCAAACCACTGGATAAAGAAGACTTTTTCCAATGAATTGCTCTCTGACTGATTCTTAATTAAAAAATAATTAAAAAATATATATATTTGTATGTGCACTGGCCAAGAGTTAACTTTCTTAATAGCATCCCATATGGTCCTCTATTTTGGATTTGTGGTTAAAACAGTGTTGATAACATTACAGTATTTTGGCAACTGCTGAACAGTGCTTGCAGAATGTCAAGACTTTCTCTTTTTACCACTTGAAACTCTCTGCTCCCTCCCCACCCCCATCCAATGAGTAGGTTAGGGGTGGGCAAGAAGCGGGGAGGGGACACAGCTGGGGCATCTGACCCAAGTTGGCCAAAAGGATAATCACAGCACCATGAATAGCCATAAAACTGGAACAGAGGAAGCAAGGAGGGCATTGCATTCCAAGATAGCCATTCCTTGTGGCTACACATTAGTTTGAATGTGGAAGTTGGGCGGTGATTTAATTTTAATTACTTTTTTTTTTTTTTTTTTTTTTTTTTTTTTTTTTAATTATTTCCTTCACCTATAGAAGTGTCTCTTCATCAGCCCACAAGTTTTCTCAATTTTGGTCTTCCTTTTCTCTCCCCAGTCCTGCTGGGGAAGGGGGGAGTGAGAGCACAGCTGTGTGAGTGATAGACTAACCCACCACACAATCAGAAGGGGAGTCTGATCAATTTAAGAGTAAATAATGACTGAAAGTATTATTATTTCAGATTCGCTTGGTAGACCTACACTGTAGCTTGCCTGTATTTCTTAAACCTTTTAATAAATGCAGAGGTAAACTTTCTCTGGCATTAACATCTTTTGCAAAATGTATATCCCAGCATGAGCATTTCTATCAAAAAATAGTTGGCAGCTGGATAATTCTTGCAGTCCAGGAAGCTAAGCTATGAAGAACATAAAATGCAATTGGTTTTCATAGCAAAGTTTTGTTAGGGTACTGATTCTTATAAACTGTATATATTTTTTTCATATGCATTTAATTTTATGTGCATATTTTAGGCTGCAGAAAAAGTTATATTGGATGAACTTTCAGTGTTCTGAAAACATAAAGAAAAGGAAGAAAGAAAGAAAAGTGTAAGTATTATATATGCATACAGCTCAGCGTCTCAGTTGGAAGTACTTTGAATTAGACTAATTAAAAAATGTTTCAGTTACATTAGTAATGACAGTGAAACTGAGAAAGAGAAAGTAGTTAACAGCAACCTTAAGGATAAGAAATATTAATGCTTCATTCCTTTTCATTTCAGTATTCAGAGCTTTATTGCTAATCCTCCCTCTTTTGCTCTTACCTCACCCCACTTAGGCTACATGATAAACAAAGATCAGGAGTATTAGTGGCACCTACTTTTTTCATTTTTCCAGTGAAATCATTCTTTCTGTGACATCATTAATATAATAGCTATATGCTTGTTTTCATGTATCCACAAAAGGGAAAATCATAATAATATGAGAATTATTTTGTAACAAACTCTATAAAATGAGTTATTAGTACATTAATGACTCCATCTTAACATTTAAGATTATTGCTCATTAAAGAATGAATGCTTCTGGATAGGTTTTACAACTGTTCAAGAATAGATGGCTGGACTATGTTATAATCTCACAATGAGTCTTATAAAATTGGTCAGCAGTTCTGTTCATATGATTGAAACTCTGAGCTCACGTTTTGAGTGGTAGTGAATACTCCATAAAATCTACAAAATTGTCAATCTTTTAATTATGAACCTTTCAGCACAGAAGCAAATCAAGGGGTAGCATTTAAAAATCTGTATTGCTAAAATGTGCAGAAAGAGTTCCAGTTCTAAAATTTTTATTTTACCTTATGTGTCCAGGAAAGGAAGCTTGCAAACTGTCCAAAAGAGAATAACATCATCATGGATACAATAAGACATAATAAGGAAGTAAGAGGACATTACTGTTTCTGAAAGTATTATTATAGGCTAATTAAGAGCCTGTTGCGTGATTTCAAGCTTGAAATAGTGTAATACCAGGCTTACCCTGGTATTGAAATGACTATAATGATGAAAGCATTATAGGTGTATTTTTCCCTCATCATTTGTTGAGCTGGTAACATACCATTCCCTGAACTGTGTTTGAGTGGAAGATATTCATATGCTATGACTTTGCTGTCAGTGTCATGAGTAAGCACCAGCTGCAGTTTTAAACATGTAAACATTTAAACATGTAGTCAGCACTGAGACATGTTGATGTGTCTCACCTGCAAAGTTAGACTACCTAGATGAGCTTTTGTACTAATTTTTGTACTAATTATAAATTGATGTCCTGATGGCTATAAAAGACTTTCCTAATACATAACAAGGCATCAACATGCATACCTTTGAGATACCAGTTAGGGTAAGACCAAGCCCATGCAAAACGGCAGCAGATTAAATGTCGCCTTTTGTGCTAATGAACTGACATGTGACAACCACATACAGTATCTTGGTTTCATCCTGAGTCATTGTCCCAGACACCTACCACATCTGATGTCAGTAAAATGAAGGCTAGGAAAAACTTAGCTCAAAATGAAGCTGAAGTGAGTTTTCTCTCTTTGAGGATTGTAACTTCCATGACCCTCATCTTCTCAGCAGCTCAGTACACCACATAAGTGTGGGTGGGTAACATGTATAAAGAATGTATCAACACCCATTTGGCTAGGGGTACAAAAATAGTTTTGGGAACACTGAAGGTAGCACCAAATGTCTGGCTTTCAATCTTTATGCATAACACCATCATCTCTTCTTAGAAAAGCTGTAGTGGTGTGAAAATCTCCCATCTTCTTTCTCCTATGAAGAAAGGCTGAACAAGATGGGGATGTTCAGCCTGGAGAAGAGAAGGCCCCAGGGAGAGCTCATTTAAGCCTTCCAGTACTTAAATGGGTCTTATAAAAAGGATGAGGGAGGACTCTTTACTCAGGTACATAACAATAGGACAAAGGACGAAGGTCATAAACTAAAAGCAGATAGATATAAATTAGACATAGGAAGAAATTCTTCACTGTAGCAGGTTAGCGAGGCATGGAAGAGGTTGCACAGAGAAATTGTGGATGCCACATCCCTGGAGGTGTTCACGGCCAAGCTGGATGGGGCTTTGGCCAACTTGATCTAGTGGGTGGCATCCCTGTCTATAGCAGGGTCTTTAAGGTCCCTTCCAACACAAACCATTCTACGATTCTATGAAATACAACCATGTAGTATTTTTTTTCCATATATCAAGACTTCCAGAATATGCTTAGAGGCCAACTGGAAGAAATAATTTGAACCATTTAAGGAGAACATGACAGCCCAGACAGAAAATGATCATCACAGACATTACAAAATAAACCTTGAAACTGTGGAAAAGGAAAATGAAAGATGAGTTCATTACAACCTTCAAGGCAGCACTGATACAAAGGATTGTGTAAATAAAACAAAGCTCCTAAAAAAATTATCAAACAATATTATCAAACAATAAATTGAAAAACAAACAAACAAACAAACAAAACACATTTTCTTGCCATATTTCTGTTAATAGGCATATTTTTTAATTTTAATGTTTCTGTTACTACTAGGACACATACTAAATAAGAATTAGGAAGAAACTTACAATGTCCATAGTGCTGCTGACTGTTCACTCCCCTAATTCACCCCTGCATATAAAAAAGAGCAAAACAATTCACAAGCAATTATTACCAAAACAATGAAACAGTACTCAAATGATAGCTATTCAAATGCTTGTGAGGAGACCTACATGCATGATAACTTGATGACTATCCCTTCTAAAAAGCAAGTGAATTCTGTGTTTACAGAAATGACAGGCACCCTTTGAAAGTGTGACCTTGAATTTAGATACAGAGAAAGTAAGTAACTTGTGGGATTCTGTAGGCCTATTAGTCCTAAAACACCTGCTCTCCAATCTTTTATTTCTAACCTTCTCTTGTGTAGAAATCATGATCTAGGCCAAGCTGTATTATTTTTCATGCTGCATGCACAGTAAAGTTTGAAATAAATTTAAAATGTGGACTACAGATTACAGAAGAGAGGGGAGAAGTGTACCCAAAGTTGTGACATTTTCCTGGTTTTGGCTAGGATAGAGTTAATTTTCCTCCTAGTAGCTGGTAGGATGCTACATTTGGGATTTAGCATGAGAATAATGTTGATACCACACATATATTTTAATTGTTGCAGAGCAGTGCTTACACTAAGCCAAGGACTTTTCGAGTTCACATACCATCCTGCCAGTGGGAAGGCTGGAGGTGCAGCAGGAGCTGGGAGGGGACAGCTGACCCCAAATGGCCAAAGGGGCCAAATGATGCCATAACATATGGCATCATGCTGTACAGTTAATATGGGGTGGCTGGCCAGGGTGGGGGGACTGGCTGCTCGGGGATAGGCTAAACATCATCAGTCAGTGGGTGGTGAGCAACTGCATTGTGCATCACTTGTTTTGTACACATTAGTAGTAGTAGTAGTGTTATTGTTATCATTATTATTTTCCTTCATTTTCTATCCTAATAATCTGTCTTTATCTCAACCCACAGGCTTTCATTTTTTTCCTGATTCTTTTTCCCATCACACAGAGGGAGGGGAGAAGGTGAGTGAATGGCTGTGTGGTGCTTAGCTGCGGACCGGATTAAACCACAACAGACATGCAGATCATCACACAGGTTCAAAGTGATTGAATGTAAAGTTTTCTGATATAAATGAGTGATTTTGAGCATTTTGCTACAAGTGAATGCATTTATTGGAGTAGTTGTTTCAGCTGACCTCAGAAATCCATACTACCCATTTCCAGCCAATGTAGTTAATTTGGACTTTTTTTCTGAGGCAGGTTCTTGGGTTCATGAATTACATGGAGAAGTTAACCTCTGTACTTATTCTTACAGAATTCTAGCAAAAAATGCTGGGAAAGTTTTGTTTTGACATATAGAAAGTTCTTCATTATGTATCCGTCATTAATCTTCTTGCAGTGTGTGAAATTTCTTGCTAAACTCAAAGCAAGTATACATTCCAAACACATCTTCTCCACTGACTAGACTTCTGTAGTGAAGGTCAAATGCCCAAGATGGGCTTTTAAATTTAAAAAAATGTTTTGTTTTGTTTTTTAATATATATATATTGTTTTTCTTTTCCCCAGTTCTACAGACTTTTTTCACTTTTCTCATACTAACAAATGGAAAAAAAAATCAGGAAGTTCCCATACTTATATTTCTCTATCTATTTATTTATTTATTTTAGAAATATGTCATACCACTCAGGAAATCTGTGAGGCAAAAAACACTCTTAAATTTAAATCTTAGCTTCATGAGTGGCAACTAGTGAAACTGATGCAAAACCAAAAGAATGAGTATTCAAAGATTTCTTTGGAATTGCATGTCTGTTTTTATTTTTTTATTGTTTATAGATTTTTTTTCTAGATCATAGAATTGTAGATAAATAATTGATAGTGATAGTGTTCCTTTCAAAGATGCAACTGTTCTGCAAATGCTTATAACTCATGTTGGATTCATTGTGATGAAGTGTCAAACAAATTTCAGCCATAGTTCTCACAACAGAGATACATCTCTCACTCAGCCTTCGAGATAAATATTCTTTCAGTCTTTCCTGAATCTTCACTGCTTAAAAACCTGTGTCATTCTGAACCTTGTTCTTCAATGTGCCAGTTTGTTTTAAAGGGTTTATTTTTTGAGCTCTTCATCGGATGAAAGTTTGCTTCCATCTAAGGAAATATAAGACAAATTTTTTAATAAATTTCACTTAATTTGAAAATGCTGTCATTTGTTTAATTTGAAATAGTAACGTAAAATTTACAGAAGCAAGCCAAAGGAATTAAACAAAATCACTACATTAAAATGGTAGCTAATAGGTGTGTTCATAGCTGTCCTATTACCGTGGAAGTTAATGTTAATGTCCTAAATACAAAGACAGCCAACTTTCTATCTTTTGTATAATTTAGTATTAAAATAAAAATCGATTATCAAATAAGCCATTTTAGATGAAAACAGAGGGAAAGTCTGAATTGCACAGCTCACATTTAGCAGGTCAATGTTTAGCTTTGTTTTAGTTCCTAGTCAGCTTGTTTAAAATGTAGAGTATCCATCATCATCTCCTCTTCTTTTCTCCTTTCATATCATCTCCATCATTCAGCACATTGATATTTACCTTCTCTGTGCCTCTCTCTAAAAAAAGCTTTTTTTTTTTTTTTCAGTGACATGCTTCTCACATGACTGTCTCCAGAATTCAGTTCATAGAGTTGCTTCACCAATCCTTAGAGTCCCCTCAATTTGGTCAAACAAGGCACTTATCAGAAAAATGAAATAGAAAAGGGGAAAGGGCTTTCAAAATATACTAGGATAGATGACATCTTGTGCTGCTTCAAAAGAAGTGTTTCTTCTGAATGGCTAATGACATGAAACCCCATTAATGGCTAATTCTGGTGAAACCAAAGATTAATTTCTGGTTCAAGATGCCATTTTTATATTTTATATTTCTTTTTTTTTTTTTTTTTTTTATTTCTGCACTCATATCATTTTTTATTACATGGCTGTACTGGGTCTGGCTGGGATGTTAACTTTCCCTGCAGCAGCCCATACAGTGCTACACTCTGCACTTGTAGCTAGAACAGCAGTGGTATCACACTGGTGTTGTGTCTGCTGCTGAGAAGTGCTGGTACAGTATCAGGACTTTCTCTAACCCTCCTAGGGGATGGGCGAAAAAGTGAGAAACATCATCAGGGCAGCTGACCCAAACCAGCCAAAGGGATATTCCATACCATATGATGTCACACTCAGCAATAAAAGGTGGAAAAAGGAAGAAGAGGAGAGGGGTGGGCTCTCGTTGCGAAAATGTCTGTCCTCCTCCCGAACACTGGCTAAGTGATTTGAGGCCCTGCTTCAAGGACGTGGTCAAGCATTTGTGGGAAGTAGCGAGGTTGTTTTTTTCCCTCTGCACTTCCACATAGCCTTTACTTGTTTTGTTTTGTTATTCCCTTTCCCCCTCCCTCTTCCCCTTTCCTTTTTTTCCCTTTAGTTGAATTGTTTAATTTATAATAATATTTCCTTAAAAATATATATATATTTTTCTCTTTATTAAAATTATCCTTATCTCAACCCGTGAGTTGTTCTTTGCTTTACTTTTCCCCTCCTCATCTGAGGAGGGGGAGTGAGAGTGGTTGTGGTGTTCAATTGCCTAACACGGTAAAACCACCACAATGGCTGACAGAATTCCTTGAAAGCTATTTCTTTTGCTACTTCTCTGAAATCATTCGTCACAACATCAGAATTATATTAAACCCCATCCTCCATAGTTTGTATTGTTCTTGATACATGATACCAAAAAAAAAAATAGCCAAAACTACAGGTGTTGATAGAATGTTCTTGTTTTCCATTTTTAATATATATTTAGAAGGCCAAATTCCACTGAAGTTCATTAGTGAACCATTAATGGGAATGCTTAAGCAGATTAACAGAATGAAAAATTGTTCCTCATTGAGCAGAAAGACTAATAACCTCTCAGACAGGAGAGCCAAGTATGTAATTACTTACCATCCTAATATGTACATTTGCAAAGAAAAACACATAAAATTGTTATTTTTGTGCTATGCTGAAGTCTTCGACTGTTCACAAATCCTGGTTTAGCAGAAAGCCCTTTGCTATAGGCCCATATCATCTGGCTGCAGATCGCAAGATGGCTGCCTCCAAAACTCTGCTAGTCCCAATTAAAAACATTTAATGATACTGCACACTTTTGCATTAATTAAGTAGAGCCAGGCAGATATCTCAGGATAATTGTATTAGATAAACGTAAAAAAAAAAAAAAAAATAAAATAAAAATAAAAAAAATGGACAAGTTTGCACGACACTGTATACCAAAACCCAGATGTTTTTGGCAATTGTCTAACAATGATAGCCATACTCAAATGCACAATGGCAATAGGGATGGATATTAGCTGTAGACTGTAATTTAATGCAGAAGGTCAGTAATTTTCCAGAAACCTTCCACAAACCAGAGGATGAATTAGACATTTATTTACTTCATTATAGGAAAGTTGTATTTATTTCAAGAATAGTTTTTTTTTTTTTTTTTCCTGTAAGAAATAATGAAATCTGACCAAAGATGTAGACTTCTTTTCTTTATCTGTGTAAAACACTGAGAAAACAAACATAAAAATAAGAAGTTCCCCATAAGTCCAAAATAATTAATAACAGCATAATGTAGACAATGAGGAATCTGGAGTAACAGAACCAGATTACTGTTATCCATATGTCTGATTCTATTGCAGGTCTAGATGATGCAGTGATGTTTAATGCAGAAGGAATATAACAAATTGTTCTACCTAAAGATCTGGTTCCCCTCTCTGTAGCTGTTTGTCCCCATCAAGATGGATTGACAAATGGAAGTTGTGATGACAAAGGAGAGTAGATTTTGATTTTAGAACATTTTATATTTGCTTTGTATAGGAAGCACCCAAGTTTGCTGGTAATTCAGTGATGCTGTTCTTAAGATTTCTGTGTCAAGATCAGGAAAGGATGTGGACAATTATTCTTGATTTTCTCGAGATTTTATTTATGACTTTCCTTAGTAAAGGCTGGGGAAATCCATTGGACTAGATTTTCTTTCTGCTTTAGGAGTGAACATGAAAGGATGACTCAACTTTTGGCTTAAAATGATTCCCAGCTCTCCTGAGAAGAAGCCAAAATGATCAGGCTCTTTTGAATTGCTTGTCATATTGACTTAATTATCACTTCCTGGGCCACACTGTGGGCTGAATAATGGAGCTACACAGCTTTGATTTTCAGCAGCTCAGCTGGCTCAATGTTTTCAGTGATTTTAGCACTGTGATGAACAAGTTCCCTAGTAAATTGAAGTGTTGTTCTAGCTCTCCTAGGAATGTTCTTCTGCCCAGAACTATTACAGTATGTTGTGCAAAAGCTTTTTCCTTTCTTTTGCCATCTGGGGATTCCCAAATGCAGACTAAATTGGCAGCTGCCTACATACAGCAGGTGTAAAATCTTTCTGTACCAATCTAACAGGAAAAAGAAGTTTAAGTAGAACCAAGAATGTTATGGCTTTCCATTTGTTTGTTCTTGCAAATATTGACTGGAGGGTTCAGCTCAGGCTCTGCTTTGGAAAAACAGACCAAATTTTGTGGGTTATATCCAGGCCACATATATGCTTCAGATATTCTGTAGCGGTGTTTTTCTGTCCCTTTCATGAGATGATCTGACCACTTTCCAACAAAACAGACAGTTTGGGCTGTCCTTGTTAACATGATTTGCTCAGAAAGGGATGTTTTTTTCTTTGTCTCGGTACAACTGGCTAAACTATATATATATGTGATAAAGAGGGGAAGCAGAATGGAGCTTTAATACCTTAGGTTACAAGTATGCATTCCACTTCAAGGCCTGAAGAAATAATTTTAAATTAGAGGAGCCTTAGGGCTGCCCTAGGTTATGTTGCTGTGAGCAGCAAACTAAACTGCAGCTGCTGCAGCATAGATACAGTTCACTTTCAGTGATCATGTACTTCTGCAACAAGTGGATTTAGGTCGAAGATAGAATCTGACTCAGTGTATTTTATATTATAGGGCAGCCATGGGTAACTGCAGCACTTCCAGCCTTTTTCTGTTGAGTCTTTAATGTCTAACTTTCATACTGAATTACCACAGTGTCTGTAGATTAGATTTCCTGACTCTGATGCATCTGATTCTACAGTCAAATACTTTGCCTTCATTTCATTAGTTTTAAATATTAGAAACTCTATTACTCTTAATTTCTGGACAATAATCAGCTTCTAAACAGACCCACCATGCTATAAAAATCTAATGAGGAATTGACTTCTGGGTTGTATTAATAAAGATGCAGAATTTAGCAGATGAAGACTCTGCCAATGACCATGCTGACCTGTCCCTGACCAGCTTGTTCATCTGATCCTTACCTATTTTTTTTATATCCTTAGTAAATTCATTATGTTTTCACTTTTGGCGTTATAATTCTCTCTTTGTCTCCTCCTCCCTCCTTTGTTTTAAGGTTGAAACATCTGTTTTGATGTTTCTTGTCTTTTCAAATTGTCATCTGTGGTTTGAATGTAATGGCAAACAGGTTACCGCCAAGAGGAAAACCCCCAAACTGGAATTTACACAGCTGTGCACTGCATTTATGAACGAATGACTTTGATGCTTGTAGTTTAGGCTAACTAAAGCTTTATAAATGGTATGTGAATCTTTTATAACTACAGCCTTACATTTCCACTTTGGAAATGAAATATTCATTGAAATGGATTACTTTGCTCCATATTAAATTCTCTGGAGTAGCCCTTCATTTTGTCAAGTTGTACTTAAATTATACTACTTTGAAATTAGTAATACTTTTATTTCCCGGTGGTAACTGTTTCTAGATATTCAATAACCTTTAGAGGAAATGATTATAGGAAAATTACATAAGCACATACCCCTGAGAGCTTAAAATGATTGGGATGATTAAAATGGGAAGAAAGGATATACAGGAAACATGAAAAGAATAGCTAGTAGTGATAAGGGTTTTCCACATAGATTACTTTAATTTAATCTTATCCAGAGATTATTTAACACCTATGATAATTAAGAGACTAAACCTTTCATCATGAGTTTTGTGATCATTTTTCTTCTGGTGAATTGCATTCAAGTGATGATAAGACAAATAAAGGCTGACTACTACTATATTTGTCTTCATAGTTCCCTCCCTTGTATATATCACAGTTTTCTAAGCTAGATGAACAATGAGCTTTGATTCTCCTGCCACTTACATGTGTACATGTTAGCAGTTACTGCATAACCGTTAAAACTGTTGAAACTAGAAAATTTCACCTTCAAAATAAAATTAAAAACAAAACAAAAAAAACACCTTCCATTTGTAGTGTTTGTCTTATATTTCTGCTAATGTTCTGATAAATGAATCCAGTTTCCATTAAATTTACTGGAACAGCAACTTGTAAGGGATAATTACATAGCATGTACTAAAAGGGAAGTTTATCCTTCATAACTATAAATATTCATTCCTGAACATGGTTAATAAACACATCCAGGAATGGGGCAGAATCATACTGTGTTATGTTTGTGCTGAGTCATCTCAGATTTGATTATTCCATGGATCTGAAGGGACCTTTGGTATTTGAGTTTCTTGAATTTTATGTTGGCCTATTCTTCCAGCATATCTAGGTCCCTTTGGATGGCAACCTTTTCCTCCATCATGTCAGCTGCTCTACACAACTTGGTGTCATCTGCAAAGTTGATCAGCAAGCAGCACTCTGTCACTTCACATTATTGATAAGGGTGTTGTTAAACAGGGTCATAGAATCACAGAACCACAGAACCATTTACAACTTCTCTGGGCAATCCTATGCATTTAAATTAGAAATAAATCTGTTGAAATGCTGAAATGCAGGACCTCATTTGGTGCAAATTGACATGTGCAAGCTGAAGCATAAATTTAAAATATTTGTCAGACAATTGTCAGACAAATGTTAGACATTAACAGGATATTGGTTGCATTTTTTCTCTCTTTATTAGCTTGCTTTAATTAGACACATACAGGTTTAACATATAAGCACATTGAGCTCAAGCCCTCAGCTAATTAGACAATGGGTTATATTAATCTCTGCTCTAACTGAATTGAGATACACATCACAGAGCAGCATGACACAAATGAATTTATATTAACTGTAAATTGGATGCATGTTTTTTCCCTCACTTCATTTTACTATGATGGATATAATTTCTTGTAAGTGTTTTTATGGGTGCTACATATGAAATACTTACTGTGCACAAAATATGTTTATGTACAAACATATGTATGCAATAATGTCACTTCAAATTTAAAAGGAACCCCACTCTGGAGTCAAGGTATATTATAAAGCTCACTTCAGCTGTAGTTCAATTTTATCTCAGATGAAGCTACTATGTATACAAGACTGAAAAAAAAATGTATGTGATGGTTTGGGTTGTGACCTTTGGAGAGATAATACCATCAATGTTTTCTGAAGTGCACTCTACTGTAACTCAAGATTGATGGATTTAGATAGTATTTTACTAGATGAGATCTTATTCAGAGACTTGTTCCCCTGCTCAGGCTTTTGCATTCATCAATAAATCATGCTACTAGGAATTTTTCTGCTGGAGACTATAACTTCCTTCTTTTCTTCTCCCCTCTTAAAATTATGAGTCTTCCATTGTTTTATTTTCATTCCCCGAAGTGGAAAATTCTGTGTTTTGTAGTTTTGTTGACAGGTTTACTGAGTAGAGGGATGTCCTTGCTGATCAAAGTAATACTGCAAGTTTTTGCTCTATAACAATTATTTTGCAGTTTTGGAAAGAATAGCACAACTTCTGCTGTAGGTCCTGTATCAAATGTTTAGGTTACCTATTGATAGTATTGTGGTACCAGGTAAAATAAAAATGAAGTTGGAGCTGACTTCTGTAGGCTGAATTTATTTATTTATTTATTGGTTTTCTCACCACTTGTGATTTTTTTTCTTCTTAGTTGTATTCCTGATTCTCTTTTGGAGACAATGTTGCCAACAAATGTTCCTTCCCATTTTTTAACCATGGGTAGAACTTCCCAGGAAAAGGACTCTGAAAACAGGCTGGTGGTGTGTTGCACAACCTGGTCAGTATGGCTATGTTCACACCATGTACAAAATCTTCTTAGCCAGGGTGGTGCATGAAAAAGAGGATTTGAGGAAAGTCCAATCAGTCACCATTTTTTTCTCTCTTCCTCAACAACAAAACACATTGACTTTAAAGATCATTCAAAACCTATTGTTTTGCAAGTCTATTGTGGTATGGAATTGCCCATCTGGATTGATGTGGCAAGATATTTGGAAAGCAAGTTCAAACATTTACTTGAGAATTGGACTGTGGGAGGAATTTCATACTTGTTTTTAGCTTTATTTTTTATTTTTTTCTGTATTGCAGTACTACTTGAACCCATAATATATGACCATTATTTGGCCTCCAATTTATTTTGAACTCATTGATGATTTGTGGTAGACCTCAGAGTAATTTCTTATTGTGTTTTGCATAAGCCTTACCTCTGCTTTACGTAGTCATTATCAGGATAACAGTAAGTGCTCTGACAGTCCACAGAATTAGAAGGAACTAGTGAGGAAGTTCTAAAAAGTAGCTTTATTTCCCCAGCATTCAAGAGAGCTAACTGCTTCAGAATAAGCAAAGACTTACAAAATATATTTTATTAGCTTGCTGTGAACCATCACAGAGAACTGATTATTTCTCAGGCCAGTCTACAATAAGCAATCCTTCTGGCTTGTCTCCAGTATTATCTAGAAAATTTCTTCCTAAGGCAAGATGTCCCAGTGTGATTTACAGCCCAATCTGGCTATCCAGATAGATATTTGGTCTCCTGAGTAATACAGAAAAAAACTTCTCTCCTTTATTCAACTAAATTTATTTTTGCAGAGGGAACTTTTTTAGGAGCACAATTAGACTCTGTCCAAAACTCTTTATGGCTTCCTCAACTGGGGTTGCCAAAACACTCAGCATTGATCAAGCAGTCCTCCCACTAAGGCCAATGGGATCAAAGTGAGCCTCTGAAAGAGGAGCTCTTAAAAACACACATATCCTGTTAGACATCTAAGTACTCTGGGCTATAAAAACAGCTATTGTAGGCAGCTATAAATGTTTAGTATTTGCATTCTAATAGCATCCAAAATGTGTCCTGCTGTGTCCACACCTTCATGAAATCAGGGTTAAAGAAATTCTTTCCTATTTTGACATTGTCTTAGTATTATCAGAATTTCCCACTGATTCCTTGATTCAAAGAATTTACTTTTGCTACAGCAGTAGAAAATTTCCTTATGTAAAAATAGGCTATCTTGGGTTGACATTTTGTATTATGAATTTTAATTGTCTCATTTGTTGGTGGTGGTGTTGTTTAATTATTTTATACTTTGACAATGCAGTTAAAGTTCTATTGTTTGTGGATTGTAACGAATGAAGAACTGGAAATAAATTCCTTCATTATTAGGTTGAAGAGAAACCATCTACCCCCACAATCATGTGGGACTAATATTGTGAATGTTTTTCTTCTTGCATTAAAGTAAACAGATGAAAGGTCTACAGAAGTTTGTGGCCAGACAAACAAAGAGGTGATTTACTATGTTAATTCATTCTGATTTCATTAATTTTTAATGTGCATTTTGTAGAACAATGTTCTATGCAAAATTCCAAACTAAAAACCTGCTGTATGAGAAGAATGTTAATAAATGTGCTTATTTAAGTAAGCTTGTTTTAAAATTAAAAATTGACCATGAGGAAATACTATTTACTTCTCATTCTGTCACCTGGTAGAAAAATGAATTGTACCATTAGTATGGCTCTAGAAAAAATAGTATGGTACATCTAGAAAAAAATAAGCAGGTAATGGGAAGTAAGTGTTTGGAAATTTGACCAAAATAAACAATGAGAAGATAGTTAAGATGATTTGAAGGCCAATCAAATATCCAGAGAAGAACAGAGTATGAGCTTGAGTGAAAACGAGAGCATGAAGGTGCTTTCACCTGAGCACAACACTATGCTATCTCTTTACAATTTGACCAGATCGAGAACAAGCATATTGCACCCTATTGGAAGCAGCAGCAAATATCCAACTTCTCTTCCTGTGCACACTTCAGATACTTTGATCTAAACCACCATTAAGACACTAAGGAGAAAATAATTGCTGAGTACTCATTCTTGGTGTGCTTAACTTGTTTTCAGCTTTATGAAGTGTATACAACTTCTAATTTACTTGGGTTTTATTTACGGGTTTCCAAAAATAACATTGTGAAATATCAGTGTAGGATATTTCATTATATGTATATATTTATTATTAAAAGCAAAACACTTTTTCATTATCATTATTAGGTGCCTGAAGCTCATCTATATTGAGACATTAAATTACAGAATGGAAGAACAAGTTACTGACTGGTTCAAACAAATAAATAAAAAATTACTCTCTTTCTTCATATACTTTTCTCCTTTTAACAAAGATAACCCAGAATCTATTCTTGCTGTCTCTGAACCTCTCTTTTTCTCATGTACTCTGCATCTTTACTATTATTTTCAGAAGATATCTTTATAGTGGGATGCATCTTCCCTCTTTAGATTTGTCACCAGATAATCTGTATGGGTTCTTGCTCACATGGAGCATTATCTGAAACATCTATAGGGCTTTACTTTTTAAGATAGTTCTTTGTACTTCAGAAGTATCTGCACAGCAACCTCTCCAGTTGGACAATTGCTCATTAAAGAAAATCTATTCTAGAGCTCACTCCAAAGAAAAAACAAGCCAAACCAAACTAAGCCAAACCAAACCAAGCCAAACCAAGCTGAAACAAAACAAAACAAAAACACTAAACTAAAAATGAAAACTTAAGTGAGTCTTCTCAAACAAATTGCACTGCACATGAAATTTACAAAGTCTAATAGTAAGTTCTAGTATTTTTGCTCAACACTACTCTGATTAGTCTTTATTTTTAATGAGGTCAGTAACTGTTATATTTGTAATCAGAAAAATGTTATATTCTCTATTGAATAATAAAATATTATCATAATTACCTTCAGATATCACAAACAAGCAATCTTCAGAATAAGCAAGGTGCATTTACAGAGTGAAATAACTAAGAAGTGAACATTAGTAGAGGTACACTAAAAAGCAGAGAAAAAATATTTCTCATCATTTGAAATGAGTTGAAGAGGTAGATAAATATATAAAGCTATTCTGGATAATCGTAACAGATGAGCTGTGCCAATTTTGCCTATGTTGAACATTTTCTGAGCTAAAATGGAAGGAAACTACCTGAATATAAACATATGCAGTGCCCTACCCCGGGGCCCCCCCCCCCCCCGCGGGGGAGGGGAGGGGGGGGGGGGGGGGGGGGGGGGGGGGGGGGTGGTAGGGGGGGGTGTGTGTGGG